>OZ018332.1:52038133-52583133 GCA_963969495.1 Ceratothoa steindachneri
AAAACTCCTTATATTTCATAAAAATGAATAGAAAGTGTAAAAACAGTCCTGATAGATTTTGTTTTGTTTGTGGAAAGGTAACTTTTAGTGACCATCAATGCACTATAACGCCGTTGGTAAAGTTCCTTTACAATGCATATTTTGGAATAAAGCTAGGTGATCAAGACAAAAACTTTGCTCCACATATGTGCTGCAAAGCCTGTGTCATAGCCTTAAGACGCTGGAGTGAGGGCAAAACGAACTGTTTGTCATTTGGTGTACCTATGGTGTGGAGAGAAGGCAAGGACCACATTACAGACTGCTATTTTTGCAGGACAAATCTTAAAGGTGAGATAATTACTTTAACAATATAGTCCTTGACAAATCTAGAAATGTTTATACAAATCTTTTGGTAGCCTATTAAAATTGTAATTGTGTATAAAAATAGTGTATTATGCTGGTAGAAAAATTGTGGTTAAATTGTATATAAAAATTGATTTTATTTAAAAATTTTAAATTTACCTGGTATGAAAAATGTGTATAAAAATGTGGAAACGAGGGTCGAGTGAATTAAAAGTATGTAAATTAAGTATGCGAAACTTTTTTTCAGGTGTCAATAAGAAGAACAAACACACTGTAGTCTATCCTGATGTTCCATCTGCCATTAAACCACAACCACATGGTCCAGGAGTTCCAGTTCCTTCTGCACCTAAAAATACTGAGCTACAAGACAATATAGAAGATATAGAAGTGGATGACACTGACACTTCAGTGACATATCAGCCTACGTCTACAATGACTTTGCCAAGAACACTCACTCAAGGTCAATTAAATGACTTGACTAGAGATCTTGGTCTTTCTAAACAGAACGCACAACTTTTTGCATCCCGTCTTAGTGAGAGCAACCTCCTCTCTCAAGAAACTACATACTTTTGGCTCAGAAATAGAGACGAAGAGTTTCGAAAGTTCTTTGCAGTTGATTCTTACAGCTCTTTGGTGTATTGCAATGATGTAAAAGATTTAATTGAAGCACTTGGCGTTCCTTACCAACCAAGTGAATGGAGGCTCTTTATTGATTCTTTTAGCAGAAGTTTGAAGGCAGTACTCTTAAATATTGGCAATAAAATGGCATCTGTACCTATTGGCCATTCAGTTCAGTTAACAGAAAGCTACGAAAATATGAAAGTATTGATTAAAACAATCAAGTACTCTAACCAGAACTGGTTAATATGTGGTGATCTCAAGGTAAGATATATTTCACTTTATTGAACTTATTAAATATTTCAAGGAATGTTTGTTTCTAAATACCAATGACAGAAGGATATTATACACATATTAGTTTCTCCCTACCCCTAATAAACTTAGTGAAAATTGCCTATGCAAAAAATAGAAGTTCTTAGAAACCATGTACATCAATATGCATCAATATGTTTTCTTTCAGGTTGTGTGCCTTCTTCTTGGGATGCAAGGAGGCTACACAAAATATCCATGCTTCATGTGCTTATGGGATAGCCGGGCGGATAGTCTTCACTATAAGAAAAAAGACTGGCCATCTCGAGAGGCATTCCAAATTGGCTGCCACAATGTGGTAGCTCAACCTCTAGTCCCTCCCAAAAATTTTTTACTGCCTCCTCTTCATATAAAGCTTGGCCTGATGAAGAACTTTGTCAAAGCACTGAATAAAGAAGGCCAAGCTTTTAAGTATCTACTGCAAAAATTCCCACAGATCAGTGATGCCAAGCTCCATGCAGGCATATTTGATGGTCCCCAAATTAGAACTCTGTTAAAGGACAAGCATTTTTACACCAATATGGAAGCCAGTGAACAAAAAGCATGGCGAGCGTTTAGTAAAGTAATCGACGGTTTTCTTGGAAATAAAAGAAGCTCAGAATATATCTCACATGTAAATGAGCTTATGAAAAGCTTCGAAAAAATGGGAGCTCGCATGTCAATAAAAATGCATTTTATCCAGTCACATCTTGACTATTTTCCGGCAAACTGTGGAGATTATAGCGAGGAACAAGAAGAAAGATTTCACCAAGACATAAAGACGATGGAGACAAGATATCAAGGACGCTGGGACATCAACATGTTAGCTGACTATTGCTGGTGTCTTAAATGTGACGAACCAACATCGCTTCACAAGCGAAAGTCATCAAGGACTTCTTTTCTTGGAAAATAGTTTCTTTGCACTCCTGGGTAAGCTCATAAGTAGTCTGTAAGTTTAAAATTAATAAAAAGAAAGTCGAATTAAGTCGGTATTTTTTTTATTACAATTAATTGTAATTTATTAAATAACTTTTATATTTACAAGGGATTTTTTCAAAAATGGCCCTTTTCTAAAAACAGTAGTGCGCTGTATCTCAAAAACCAGACCTGATTGAGCAAAATGAATGTCATATTTCAATTTAAGAGAACAATTTCGTTAGGAATCACTAAAGAAAACCGCAGGAACAAAATTATTTTTCAAACGCAGGCCTGTGTTATCAATGAGAAGGGAAAGGATTTAGTAAAAGGCATAGGTACATATAGTGGGTTCTCCTGGAGCATGTCACGCAGGAGTTCAGCTTTTTACAAAGAAAATATTTTTAACATTTTATTTTTACCCACTAATAGGGTTTTGTTTATAAATTATTGCATTAGTTTGCTATGAAAATGTTTGGTTGATTTTTGTTCATTATTTCGCACTTTAATTTCTGTTACTTATGTTATTTTTAATTATTTTTGTCTAATACACTTACAAATATCATTGCTTATTTTTCCATTCTTATTTATTTACTTGTATCTACTATATTATTAATTAACCTTGTTCTTAATTATTACTATATAATTATACTTTTAGTACACTTGTTCTTAATTATTACTATATAATTACACTTTTAGTTATCGCTACTTAATAATTAGCTTATGCTCACTTGCTTATATTATTGCTACTAATTAGTTGTTATGCACTGGTTTTTACTATTAATATTTATTATTCACATTAATATTAATACTATTTATATATTTATATTTATGCACTGGTTTTTACTATTATTATTTATTATTCACATTAATATAACTTAGTTATTTATGTATTTATATTTATGCACTGGTTTTTACTATTATTATTTATTATTCACATTACTATAACTTCTTATTATTTATGTATTTATATTTATGCACTGGTTTTTACTATTATTATTTATTATTCACATTAGTATAACTTCTTATTATTTATGTATTTATATATATTCTTCCGAATTTCACTTTTAATTTTAATTATTTAACACTTTTTAACGACTAGATTATTTCCGATGTCCTCATCCCGCACTTTATGCTCTTGTAAGTCGACCCGTTCATTGTGTGTAAGCTTGAATCAGGTACATACATGCTTGCGCTGCACAGGAGACTTTCGTTTTCCTTTGGGGACCACGGCCCCTCAAAGGTCCACTTGAAGTCCCCGTTTCGGATTCCCTGAACTATCTTCACGTGGTTGTTCTTTTCTGGACGACGTCCGATACTTCCGAAGATTTTTAGGTTGACTCTTCCCCGTCGAAAAAGTGTCCCTTTTCAAGGACTTCGATTTTATCGGCGAGAGGCACTCCTGGATAATTATCGTCATCCTCCGAGCAGTCGTTTGATTCTGTTTGTTTCTCCTCTTCCTCTAATTTCGCTGCTGCTCTCGGGGTGTTCCTTTTCTTTTTGTTGCGTTTTTCTTTGGGCTATTTCTGGGGGTTGCTGGGTTTTCTTTACTATCTTCTCTTTCTTCTTTTTCCATTTCCTGGATAACATCTTCTTTGGTGCTCTCTGTTTGTTGTTGTTGCTCTTCGTTTTGTTTTGGCATTTTCTTTGGGGTCACAGTCGGATCTTCCACAAATTTGATGTTTAGCACATCCTGAGACGCTGGGTTCGGTGGGAACCACAGCTTCTTTTTGACACCATTATGTTGGAACATATTGTTTAGCTCCTCCGAGAAGCTGCCGGGGCGTGCAAGGTTCGCCAAGTGGGCGACAATGATTTCCTTGCACTCAACCGGAATGACGAGTTTCGGAGAAGCTCTTTCCGTTGTTGTTGTGGTTGATGGTGCAGATGCTGCTGTGGCGTAAGACCATCGCTGGACTTTGCCTCCTTTTCCTTTTTTTTAGTTTTTGTCTCTTCTCGAATCATTTCTTTGCGCAGGGGACATCTCATGGCCAAAGGCCGATGTTCCCTTCCGTAATTTGCGCATCTCTCTTTTCCTTCTCTGCATTCTCTCCAACCGTGGCCGGTTCGAGAGCATGCCGCACAAGTCTGTTCTTTCTTTGGACAGTCCCTTGTTGCATGGCTTTCAAGAGCGAGGCAGTTTTGGAAGTTTTCTAAACAGATATATTCTTCTGCCTCAATCTGCTCTGGAGCTACCCGTAGGTAGAACCCCAGAAGGCCGTCCCTCATTGCTCTTTGCTCCATTTCGCTTCTGGTGAAAATAATCTTTATGAGCGACTTCCCGATTTTCTTCACTTTGGATATCTTGGACCATGACTGCATGGAGATCAGCTCAGCCTTGATGTCCTCGGTGGAATTGTCCAGAAAAAAGGGTCGACTTTCCTCAGGATTACGGTGCAACTCACGAGTAATTCGTGGGGGACAATTGCCTCTAGTCCTATTTTCCGCAGGGGATCTTTCGATTCTTCCGAAACAAGGACCTCCACGTCCTTGTTTTCCAACACACCGCTGCCCACCCATTTGGTGTCTCGAGGAGACGGGTTAGTTCATTGTTTATTTTGCCAAATATCGTTTCCAACACGATTTCTCTGGTTGGTTTTTGTTGCCCCGCAATTAACCGGAGGGGGATCCGTTTGGTGTCCTGGGGGGCTGGTGGACCCATGTCCCCCGGGGGCAGTGCTGTTCTTCCCCCTTCTGGGCCTCTCCTGTATTACGGGGAGGTGGAGGACCTCACTACACAACTGACGAGAGCGAGATTTGTATGTTAGTGGCGTTTTGGGGCAGTCCTTCCAAAAACTTTTCCTTCTTTGCCGGGAGGAGTTGATTCGGAACACTACACTGCACTACTACTACTTAGTTACTCTACTCACTACTTACTCGTACTTGACTGCACAACTCTAATCTCTACGTTACGTTATGTATATAGAAAGGACAGAGAGGGACCGCTGTATGTGCTACTGGCGGTCAGGTAGTCAGAGAGGAGGGTTGCGGAAAACATTTAAGAAAAGATAGCGAGAGTTGATAGGTCGGTGGCTTTACAGCGATGCGTTGTGTTGTTATGGCAGCGTTTGTTATGTGGTTTTGGACTAGATGAGGGTTGGAGGCAGGTCAGGAGGGCGAGGCTGCCTGCTCAGTTGGAAACGCGTTATTTATGATGCCTACTGGTTTATGCGAAGAACGGTACGGGTGGCGCGTGTTTGTGGGCCGCGGGATATCGCGGCGCCATCGCGTACCTTCTTACGTGTAACGCCGTGTATAGTGGGTCTATGGTGAGTTGATCGAGTTGTTTTGTGAGTCTGGTGTGAGCATAGGTGTTGAGAGGAGCTAATTTGTTGTTGTTATGTAGTGCGTCCATTCTCGAGTACAGCGGCGAACGGCAAGCGCGCTTCAGAGCAGAGTTCTGAATGCGCTGAGCCTTTCGTTTCCACGTGTCGCTCGCAGCTACAAGCGACAGTGGGGCGTACGTGATAATAGGTCGCACGAGTGCTTTGCATAAGTGTAATTTTAGTTTTTTGCTAGCAGAGTAGAACCTACTCAGCGATGCGTTTGTTCGTGAGGCTCTTGCTTGTATTATGTTTTGATGTATATTGAACCTGAGGGTCTAGTCAAAAGTTACCCCCAGGATTTTGGTGCGTTGAGTGTATTCGAGCCTTGTTGGGTTTAGGTGGTTCATGTCTGGTGTATGTGAGTAGATTTGTAGGTTGTGCATGAAGTGGTCTCTAGCGCCGTATAGTGTCATCTGTGTCTTTTTCGGATTGGTGGCAATCAGCCATTTATCCTCGAAATCTGTCTTCTCGTCTATTATTCTTTGTAAGTGGAGCGCGATTGCTTCTGGGCCTCGGCCGCTGACAAGAATGGTCTCGTCATTGGCATAGACCATTGTGTAAGTGTAACAGCAGTTTTCTGGTGGGCGTGGGGTGTCATTTGTGAACATGATGTAATGTGTGGGTGCCAGTACGCTTCCTTGGGGAACGCCTGAGCGTGGTGTGAAGGGTCGTGAGATGGTGTTGTTATATTTAATGTGGCAGCTCCGTTTAGTGAGGTAGTGCGAGAGGAGCCTTCTGGTGCAGAGAGGTAACTCCGTATTGTTGGCGAGTTTCCAACGGAGTCCCTCGTGCCACACTTTGTCGAATGCCTTCTCCACGTCTTTACTGACGGAGAGAGTCTTTTGATGTATCTGGCGTTTCTTTTGTATTCTGTCATGAACGATAGTCACGGCCGCCTGAGTGGACCGGCCTCTCCTGAACCCGTATTGATGGGGGGAGAACCAGTCCCTCTCTTCCAGGAACTCCCGTAGGTGGCATTTGATCATACGTTCAAGTATTTTGCCTAGGTGCTCTAATAGAGCAATAGGCCTGTAGTTGTTAGGGTGTTTGGGGTCTTTGTGTTGTTTATGTAGGAGTATGTTGTAAGAGATTTTGAATATTTTGGGGAAGTGGCCTGAGGCTAGTGAGGCGTTGAATAGGTGTGTGAGTGTGGGGTATATGTCTGCGGGGAGGTTGTGTATGAGTGTGGCTGGTAGCACGGAGGGGCCGGGGGCGCGTTTTGGTGTTGTTTTAATGTAGTGTTTTGTTTCCTCGACGGTGATTGGAGTGGTTAGTGTGGATGTGTAATCAAGCACCTCCATTCGTATCAGGGGGGCAGGCCTTAGCTCGTGACCGTAAGCCCGACACCACTCCTGGATTTCCTGGAAGTGCTCCTGCGCTTGTGGTTTTGGTGGGTTGGGTGTGTGTACCGTGTCCCAGTGGGACCTAAATGCGTCGAGGATGGCTTTAGTGTCTGTGAGTGTGTGGTTGTTTATTTGGAGGGTGATAGGTTTTCATGGGTCGGTGCCTAGCATCCTTTTTACGTGCCGTCAGAAGAAGGAAGGGTCCGTGCAACGGGTGTCGTCCGCGATGCGGACGACCTCTCGCCACTACCGGTTCCTGTCTAGCTGCACGCACTGTAGGATGCGGGCACGTAGGTGATTTATGTTGTGTTGTCGTGGGCCTCTGGTGTAGTGATTATTGTACTGTGTGATGAGTCTCTGAGTGTTTATTGAAAATGTGAAGTGTTTTATGCAGGTATAGTTTTTTGTGGTAAGTGTAGGTTGCGTGCAGTGGTTATGGTGTTTAGAAGTAAGCACCAGTGGTGGTCTATTAGTTCTGGATTGGTGTCCTCCAGATCAACGTTTTGTGGTGTATTTGTTGATATGTGACTCCTGAATTCTTCCCAGTTTGTGTTTTTGTAATCGTATAGAGGTGGTGTAGGTATGAGTATGGGAGATGTGGATATGATAAGGCATATCAGTATGTGGTCAGATAGTACGTGGGGACCGGGTGATAGGTGTGTGTAAAAGCGTGTGGCATGGTCGTTGTGGAAGACAACGTCCGGATACGTGGTGCCTCCTTGAGGACCGAAGAACGTGGGGAAGGCTGGGCCAATGTGCTCGCAGCGGTAACGCCACAAGGCACCGGCCAAGTAACTTCCCGCATCGTTTGTGTTGTTACAAAGAAGTGTCGGGTAAAAAGCGTTAAGGTCCCCCGTGAAGAAGATAGGAATGTTGTAGTTTGATAGGGCCAGGATTGGGACTTCTAAGTTTAGCTGTAGTCGTGGTGGTCTGTAGTGAGTGGCCACTATTATGGGACCGGAGCTTGTCTCTAACTTGCAGGCTAGAAAGGAGGTGTCATGTGTATTGATGAGAGAGTGGTGTATGTTGCGCTTTACTAGGATCGCTGATCCTAGGTGCCGCGCCTGTGAAGATAGGTAGGTGTGATAGCCTGCAATGCGAAGCCTATTGTTGGGAGGATGTAGGCTGGTGGAGTTCAGGAGTACTATGTCGGGTCTTTGTGTGTTGAGCACCCACATGGCGACCGTATGGCGAATACCGTGACAACTGCGTACGTTTAATTGTATGAGGTTAAGTCGACCCATTGTCGTGGGCGCAGTGGGCGGGAGGCTAACTTACCTGGTACTGTTCCCTTCCTCTCCTTGGTAATTGCGCAGGCGTGAGGAGCGAGTACCTTTACTCGTGTTGGCTGTTGTTAATGGGGGTTGACGGCGGTGTGGTTGGGTGGGGGAGCCGTGGGGGAGGGAGGAGTATGTTCTGTGGGCGAAGGTGTCGAGGTAGTGGCCTTGGAGAGGGTTGACTCTTGGTGGGGGGAGTTAGTAGCAGAGGTGGATGGCGTAGAGCTGGGAGATGAGGGGCTAGAGATAGTAGGAGAGGTACAGATTATGAGAGGAGGGGTGTCGGGGGAGAGAGGAGGTTGGGTCGGAGGAGGAGTGGAAGGAGGAGGAGTGGAAGTAAAAGGAGTGGAAGGAGAAGGAGTGGAAACAGCAGGAGGGGGGGGGGGCGTTGTTTGTCCCGTGCTTGTGTGTGCGGGGGGGGTAGGGTTTTTTGGATTCGCACGGAGTGTTGTGGGCTGAGGGGAGGTGGGGATTGGGGTGGCAGTGGGAGTAGGGTTGGAGGCTGTGGAAGAGGGGGCGGAGATATGTGGAATAGGGATGGTGGCAGTGGAGGGAGGAGTAGAGGTTGCCGAAGGGGGGGGGGGGGTAGGACGGGGTTTTGATAGAGAGGTGAAAGGAGTGCGGGCAGGAGAGGGGGTTGGGAGAGAGGCGGGAGCAGTAGGCGATGGAGTAGGTAAGGAAGGTGCAGAGACAGGATGACAGACGGCGGTGAGAGCGTGATGAAAGTGGGGGCCGGTGGGTCCCGGTGGGGAGGTGTGTGTACCCACCGGGGTGGGCAGGAGTCCGGGTCTTCTTGTGTGCTCGTCTATTAGAGCCAATACCTTCTCAGGGAAGGTGATCTGCTCTATGCCGTTGGAGGCGAATAGTGTGTTTAGTATATTTGCGTATAGACGGGGTTCGCCCCTCGACATGTATTTTGCCACCGCTGATAGCAAGGTGGCCAGATGTAGTTTCGTGTTTGTGTCTTCGTTAGTTGTGTGATGTGGGGTGGAGGTGGGTGTGTGGTGTGGGGTGGGGGTGGCTGTGTGATGTGTGGGTGTTGGTAGTAGTGGTGGTCTCTGAGTGTAATGTGCTGGGGGACGGGATGTGTGGGTGAGGTGGCGGCGCTGCAGGGGGGGGTTGGGTGTGTCTGGGGTGGAGCAGGTGGAGCAGACAACGTTGCACCGGCAGCTGCGGCGAATGTTCTGGTGAGGGGAGGCGGGGCGGGGGTGGAGTGTGTGGTTGTGTGGGCTGGTTGTGGATGCCGTATAGCCACAACGACATCATAGCGGGCCTTACTCAGGTAAGGGCATTTCAGGTTGATGGCGACGTGGTCACCGCCACAGTTTGTACAGAGGTCTGTATTTGCTGTGAAGGTAGTGTAGTGGTGCCCCACTACACTGCACTTTGAGCAGATTAGGTCTGCTGAGCATGTGTTGGTGTTGTGTCCGGTCTTGTAGCACCGGTGGCATTGCGTGGGTCTTATGTTATGTTGTGCTTCTATATTTTGTAGGTGTGTGAGTGTGCCGCAGACCTTGATGCCTTGGTCTAGCAGCAGGTTTTTTGTGGTGTCGCTGGACAATATGATCACTGCCCAGTTCTTGGTCCTGTTGAATTACAGGTCTTTGATGACCTCCTCCCCATACTCCTGTCGGAGGTGAGAGCGGAGGTCATCGTTTGTGAAGGCAAGCCATAAGGGATTGGTCCTTGTGACTCGTATCTGGTATCTTTTCAGGATACCCTCCGCGAGTTGTGTTGTGAGGTTGTGCGTGACGAGTGTGTCGGCTGTATTTACGTGGAAGGTTAGCGCGTCCTCCTGTGAGCGGAAGACGAGCTTGTGGCCTGTGCGTAGTTTTATTATGTTTGTGATGTGGGTGTCATGGGTAGCGGCTAGGTTGAGTAGTGTGTGGTGGTCTATTGTGGTGGGTGTCTTGTCTGTGGTGTGTGTTAGTATTAAGTGGGATTTGCTGGATGCCATTTGATTTTACTTTTACTTTGAACTTTACTTAGGGCGTACCCCCGCCCCGCCGATGAGGACCCCGTGAACATGACTCGGATGTGGTGATGAGTGATAGATGAGTATGGACCTGGTTGGGCTCCTCGGGGGGTGTAAAAACATGGCGGACTTAATGATGACTGAAGCCAAAATCAATTAACTCCAGTGGGTGTGCCGCCCCCTCTATTGGGTTTTGGATATTTAACAGTTACATCCAACATCTCACAGAGACGGTAGAGTCTCCCTCTGTGGTCTTGGACGGTGACCGAAGGGGAGGGGGGATGCTTCCCCACGTTTGTAACTGAATCCCAATCCAGGTTGCCTACGCCCAATGTGGAGGACCTTGAACTTCTCGATATTAGTGCGAATCTTGGCTCTGCACTCGTAGGCGTTGAGGTTCTGGATTTCGCCCGCCGTCCTATTCGCTATGTCAGCTGGGTTCCGATAGTCGCTGGTTATTATCTGCGATATATCGTCTGCGAAGAGATCACTCGTGTACAACGTGTACAGAGTCGGGCTCAGGCACCCACCTTGAGGAACCCCGGTGTACATGGAGGAAGGCTGCCCTTTGTAATCATTTATACTAATGATAGCCTCTCGATCCTCAAGGTAGTCGCACAGGAGCTTCGTTATGTTCGCCTTCATGCCTAGGCCATTAATCTTCTTCTTGAGGCCAGGCACCCACACTTTATTAAACGCTGATGATACGTCTCGAAGCACTACATCAACTTTCAAGCCCTCTGCTTTCGCTATAGCAATATACTCGGTCATCACGGCAAGTGCCGTTTCCGTTCCGAGCTTTTTGCGAAAGCCGTGCTGCTGCGTGTTATAGAGTCCTCCCGCGTTCAAGTACCCCATCAGCCGTTCGTTAATCAGTTTTTCAAATAGCTTGCCGATGAATTCAAGCAGGGATATCGGTCTGTAGCTTTTAATCTCCTCTTTAGGCTTGCTAGGTTTCGGGAGGAAAATCATCCTGGCCCTCTTAAGCGAGTCAGGGAAGTACCCAGCGTTTAGGCACGCGTTAAAGAGGTTTAGTACCGAGATGTTGAAGTACACGGGCGCATTCATGAGGTGGGCCTTAGTAACGCCAGAAATCCCTGGAGCATTTTGTTTGAAGCTTTTCAACGCTGCTTCATATTCCTCTGCGGTAAAGTGACGGCCTTCTTCCGTCATCCGACGAGTGACATCCACAAAGTGGTAGGGTGTCAGGGCCGGTCCGCGTTCCTCCAAGTACGCCATGACCTCTTCCTCATATTCCATGTCAAAGTCCTCGTTCTCCTCCTCCGTGATGTTGAACACTCTTCTCCAATGTTCTCTAAAGGGGTGCTCGATGGTCTGGTCATCAGTGACCTGCACACCATCGAATTTGATGGTGATCTTCGACTTGGTGGGCAGAGTGCCACTTAGCCTCTTGAGCTGGGCCCAAAATTTCTTGGGATCACTTTCGACGTCCATACCAGCGATCTTGTCGTCCCAAAGAGCCCAGGATTTTTCGCTGATCAGGTGCTTAATCTCAAGGCGAAGATCCAGGAACTCTCTATGACAATCGGACGAGTTGCCATATACACGGATCTCCTCGATTAGTGCCCTCAACCTATCTTTCCGCCAGATGATGTTCGCGTCCCAACGTGACGCTGGGAGGGTTCTAAACTCGACCCGTAGGATAGTCACTCTGTCTGCCTCTGTTATCTTGTCCATGACGGTTACCAGGCGTCTGTCGATATCTTCGAGCGTAGGTTCGTCGAAGCGTTCCTCCTGGTGCTCACACAGGACTCTTCTGTACTCTTCCCAGTTCGCCTTGGGTATACTCCTGTGAGACGGGATACTGATTTGTATGGGGGACGTTGAGACCGTGGTGACCATGCTGATATGGTCTGATGGTGTGTAAGGGCCTGGGACCGTCGTATGGTTCAGGATTAAGTTAGCATTGGTGAGGATGATGTTAGGTGTCGTGAAGGACCTCAGAGTTAGGTACGTGGGGAATTCCGGACCGACTCTCTGTACTACGTCTCGCTCCATAAGGAGGCTCAGGGAGGCTCCTGATCCATTAAATGCCGATGTAAACCCGGCCTCTCTACATCTGGCAATGAGGTCACCGATCAGAATGGCGGAGTGGTTTCTTCAAAACAAACGCAGGAAGTTGGGGATAGGGAGGTACGAGCGTCTTGGGGGTGGTACCCCACCGCTACAATGAGGTCACCGATCTTCGTGCTAATTTTCACTGCAAGATACGATTCCTCCAGGTCGGGGACCTCTTTGTATTTGATGCCCTTGCGCACAGCCAATGCGACACAATCGAATCTTTCGTTGGTGTGACTGGTGGTGATGGTATTGTAGTTGTGAATTCTGACGGGGTTGGAATTTTCGTCGAGACCGTGCTCCGAGATCAGGACAATATCTGGGTCTACCTCTCTGATAATATTGTTGTATAGAAACTTTTTCCTTCCCAACCGTTTACATTTAGTGAGAAGATCTTAAGTTTGCTCACTATCCGTACGTTATAATCCATTCTTAGTTTACTTGGAGGTTCTGAACTTTGGCCGGCTCTCCTCTTGCGGGTGATCTCACTCTACCAGATCTCTTTTTCTTAAACAGTTCTTGTGAGCGATTGAAGCAAGATTCGGGACTTAGCTCGATGCTTCCATCTCTTAGTGCTGAGATTAGGTCATCTTCATCAGAGTTGCAGTCATAATCCCACTTATACTTGCCTCTGACCACCCCTTCAACTATCTCCTTCATTTTCGTCAAACGCGGAAGCGGAGCCGATGGTGAGGCATAAATCTTTAGATTAAAATCGTTAGTCTTGGGCTTGGAAGTAGACTGCGCGCTCTCCTTAGCGTTCTTATTTTGCTGGCTTTTGTTCTTGGTCGGGGTCTCTTTCTGGGTTCGTTGGTCAACCTCCATCCTTCCGGAGGACACGAAGGCATCTCGTTTGTTCAGTTGGGGGTCTCTTGATGTGGATCTGTTTATTGGCCTCATAATGGCTTTGCTCCCTGTTTGGGTCTGGTATAGCTCGCTGGATGGGGGGTTGTCGGGAAACCACATGAGTTTCATCCCGTTTTGAGTAAGAATCTTATTCAACTCGTTGGCTAGCTACCGGGCTTAGCAATATTTACGAAGTGAGTGTGGACAACACACATCACCAAATCCAAGTTCATCGACGGATCTAGCTGAAGTACTGTCTTATCTTTCTCCTGGCTCTTGGCCGCCTGTGCATAGCTGGTGTTTACTTTGCGGGTTTTCTCCTCCTGAATGTTCTTCTTTTTGTCCATCACCAGGCTCTTCTTCATGGGGCAGGACATTGAGAGGGTGTGGTGGGGGCCGTGGCAATTGAGGCACTTTTTGTCGTTCCCATTCGGGCACTCTTTTCAGGTGTGATCAGACCTGGCGCACTCCGAGCACACCTTTCCCTGGAACTTACAGTCCTTTTTTGCATGCTTCTCCAAGGCGTAGCATGAAAAACAGACCTGCACGGAGACGAAAGTCTCCTGCTCTATGCATGAAGCAGAGACCTTAGTGCAGAACATTATCAGGCCTGCCTCGGCTGCCTTGGAAGCCATTTCGGACGTTTGGAAGGTGGCCTTGAATAGGTGTGTATATTCACCACCGTCTCGGTTCTTAAACTTGTATACTTCGTCTAATTTCGCCCAGCTCTGCTTTGCCTCAATTTCTGCCATTATCTCATCGTCTGTATGCGCTCCAACCCAGGGGTCCAGGCGACGGCAGATGATCGACCTGCGGGCAGACACATGGGGCGGGACTTTGGGGGCCAGGCGGATCTCGTCAAGTTTGGCGCGGGATTCCACGCTGAGGAGCTTATCAACGTCCTGGGGTCCATCGCAGATAGCCATGTAGCCATATGACTGATCCACCAAACGGCAGAGTGCGACCCCGATGGTAGCAAAGATGGTCTCGAAGACCGTCTCCCTCGCCGGTTTTTGACATCGCTCCTTCATCCAGAGCGGGATTCTATACTCGCCCCTGGGGTCGTCCATGACGGCCCTCAAGGGGAGTTTCCTCTTGGCAAGTCTTCCAAGTCCGAACAAGTGTACCTATTACCAACTTCCCGTTCCACCTCTTTCTGCCCTACCTACTCTAAACTGTCTAATAGGGCCCACCTGCCGGTCCTGTCCATTCCGCACCCAAATGGGGCCCCCTTCTTCGTGCCCCCTGTAGGGCTTCCTTCCGTGGTTCGGACACGACAGAAACCGGTGGTCTCTACAGGCCTCGACTGGCAGAAGAGTTATCAGAAACGGGGTGTGCTGCTGATATACGGTTTCGACTTGAAAATCGGCGTTTTCCAGTGAATCCTTCGTATACTTCTTCCTCGCGCGCGCGCGTGTACGCCCGCTATGCCACAGGAGGGTGGCAAATGGTTAGCGGTCTTGAAGCGTACCGGTGCAGAGAGTTTTTTCACCTACTTCCAACTACGAAGCTGAACGGCGAAAAAATGTAGGACTTGCGAGAATTCTTGATGAGCGTTGAGTGTCTCTGTCAAGACTGAGCAGTCGAGGGGGGGTTGAACATTGAACATTGAATGTAAAAGATGGGAAAAATGTGGGATAGTAGGAGAGGTTATAGAGAGAGAACGTGTGATAGTCGAAGGAATGTGTGCCAGCTTTCCTGGCATCGTCCTCACGTAGTCTTCATTATACGTAGGCTTTACTGATGATGTTAAGAGAGCGTTCGAGCCTTTGTGTTCGTACGGCTTGAAGCGTGTAGCTTAGAGTTTCACTCGTAACTTTTTAACTGCACATGTTTTCTATTTTGGTTTGTCCACTCGGATCTTTTGTATTGACTTATTTTATGTTTTATTGATTTGTGAATTTATTTCATTACTTGTTAAATCTTTATTATTTCACTTTTGGTTTACGTCCACTACGGATTTTTTTATTTATTTTTTTTTTGTTGGTGTTGTTTTTTTAAACATGTGCACTATAGTTCCCATTGTCCTCATTTGCTAGCTTATGGTTGTTTTTCCGGTAGATTCTCTTCATCTAATTATTTGTAAAACGTCCTCCTGCGTTCGCAGGTGGCTGCTTCCAAATCCGCGCTTGTAGGGTCGCACATGGTTGTCGTAATTCAGTTGTCCTATTTCATTATTTGTCCATTCATTGATTCTAGTCCAAATTGATTTGGCTCTATTGTGTAGGGTCACATTCAGTGGTTCCACTTCCGCGAGGGCGTGGAGTCTTGTCGAGGGTATAAAGTCCATTTTTGATACTCCGAGGATGAAGCGGAGTGCTTGATTCTGTACCGCTTGCATCTTCCTTATCTGGGTAGCACTCTCCAGGTGCAACGGGATAGCGGGATACAGCAAGATGGGTCTTACTAAGGCTAGGTACAGTTTTCTTTTATTCCGGAGGGAGAGCCTCTTGAATCTATATAACTGTCGTAAGCGAAGGCGGGCTTGCGTGATTTTCAAGTTCACGTGAGCACCGTATCCAGATGACGTCACCGTCAACCCGAGAACGCGGGCTTCGCGTGAGTACGGGTAGAATTCGTCCCTGACAAGGATTTTGGCCGTCTTTCTACGCCCAATGGGAAGAACCTTGAACTTCTCCACATTGGTTCGTATCTTGTTGCATGCCTCGTAGTCATTGGGGTGGCCTATTTCCCCGGCCGTCCTGTTTGCAATGTCGATCGGGTTGAGATAGTCGCTAGTGACTAATTGCGATATGTCATCCACTAACTGAATGTATTTCGCATAGTCCTGGGTAGGTTGGGGGAGATCGCCGGTATAAATCGTGTTTAGGGTCGGACTTAGGCACCCACCTTGAGGCATCCCGGTTTCCATAGGGAATGGCTGACCAACAGTGTTGTTGATACTAATAGTCGCCTCGCGGTCCTCGAAGGTAGTTCCAAAGAAGTCTGGTAACATTGGTGGTCATGTTCAGGTCGCAGAGCTTCTTTTTAAGTCCGGGGACCCACACTTTGTCGAAGGCAGATGACACGTCCCTGAGCACCAAATCGACCATCCTGTTTTCGGCCTTGACGACGGCGATGTTTTCTGTCAGCAGGGCTATGGCCGTTTCGGTTCCCAGGTGCCTCCTGAAACCGTGCTGATGTGCGTTGTACTCCTCATTTACCTACAGGAAGTCTCATAGCCTGTCGTTCATCAGTTTCTCGAGGAGCTTTCCCAAGAACTCCAGGAGCGAGATAGGCCTATAGCTCTTAATCTCCCCTTTGGGCTTTCCCGGCTTCAGTAGAAAAATCATCTTTGCCCTTTTGAGTCTGTCGCGGAAATAGCCAGCGTTTAGGCAAGCGTTGAACAGGCTCAGGATCGCCATTTTAAAGTTCATGGGTGCATTGACCAGGTGAGCCCTGGTGATGCCCGAGATGCCCGGGGCCTTCTGCTTGAAGCTCTTGAGAGCAACCGTGAACTCGTCGTAGGTAAACGGTCTACCCTCCCCCTACGTTCGTCTGGTGAACTCAACGGAACCGAAGGGAGTCAAGACAGGCCCGCGAGCCTCCAGGTCAGCCAGGACCTCATCCTCGTAATCCTGATTGAAATCGAGATTTTCTTCCTCCGTGATCGAGAACCTATTTTGCCAGTGGTCTCGGAAGTGGCGCTCGATCTCCAGTTCGTCCGAGATCTTCTCCCCATCGACCCTGAAACTAATGTTTGCTTTGGGGGGGATAGAGCCGCTCAGCTTCTTGAGTTGGTTCCTGAATTTCCTGGGATCTCCTTCCTCATCAATCCGATCCACCAGCCTGTCCCAGGTCGTACTTGACTGCTCTATTATGAGCAATTTAAGCTCCAGACGGAGGTTCCGGAGCTCCCAGTAGCGGTCCGCAGTGAGTCACTTTCGTCCTATTACGCCCACCAGCTCGTCCAGCCTGTCCTTTCTTTGTCTTATCCCGTCATTCCAGCGCGGCACTGGGAGAGTCTTGTAACCGACTCTGGGAGAGGTCGCTCTATCCGCTTCCACTATCTTTGCATAATTACGTCCAGATGATTATCGAGGTCCTCCAATGACGACCCGTCCAGATTGTCCAGCTGTTAGTCCTGCAGGACTCTTCGGTATTCCTCCCAGTTCGCTTTTGGCATACACCTTCGAGTTCGGACCTCCACCTGTATAGGGGACGTGGAGATGGTAGTGACCATGCTGATATGGTCCGACGATGTGTATGGGCCATCTACTGTTGAGTGGTTCAGTATAAAGTTGGGGTTTACTAGGACGATATCCGGAGTCATCGAAGATCTTCTCGTCAAGTACGTTGGGAAGTCCTGGCCGATCCTGCGTACTAGGTCCTGGTCGATGAGCATGCTCAGAGTTGTGCCCGATCCATTGAAGCCAGTGGTGTAGCCAGCCTCTCTGCACCGGGCGTTGAGATCGCCGATTAGGATAGTCGAGGCGTTTCTCCGGAAGAGCCTGATAAAGTTTGGGACGGGGAGGTACTGGCGTCTTGGGAGCTGGTAGCCCACCGCGATGACAAGGTCGTCGAAGGTGGTCTTGATTTTAATGGCTAGGTACTACTCCTCCAAATCTGCTATTTCTTTGAATCTGATGCCGTAGCGAATTGCTATCACGACGCCATCGAATTTTGTGTTGGAGTGGTTGGCTGTTATGACATCGTAGTTGTATATTTTAATGGGACTCGCGTCCGAACTTATGCCATGCTCCTAGATGAGTACAATGTCGGGATCCACTTCGCGTATGATGTTGTTATACAAGAGCTTTCTGGTTTCCCATCCATTGACATTTAGTGAGAAGATCTTAATTTTGTTTATGAATTTGATGTTATGATCCATGTTATTCGGATTGAACGTTCTGGACCTTAGCTTGATCTGCGCGAGCCGCGATCTCACCCTTCCTGATCTTTTCTTCTTAAACTGGTCATGAGACAGGTTGTAGCATGATTCTGGACAAATCATAATGCTACCCGCCTTGAGGGCCGATGGTTATTCTTCCTCCGTTTCCTCGCTGTCGTATTCGTACTTAAACTTGCCTCTTAAAACGCCCTCCACAATATCCTTAACCTTAGCCGACCTTGGGAGCGGTGACGAAGGTGAGGCAAAGATTTTCATGTTAACATCCGTGGTTCTTCTCGGGGGTGGGGTGGTCTGGTCATCTCTGGTAGGTTTGGGGCGGAGGATTGCCCCCTTTGGGGCGTCCGTCTTCTGGGGCGGCAGGTCGGTCACCATCTCCTCGGTTGTCGTATTCTCAGCCCGTCTGGTTAGACGAGGACCCCTAGATTTCGAGCGGGTTCTAGTTGCGGTACTGGGCTTGCTACCCGTTTACGTTTGATAGAGTTCATTCAAGGGGGAAATATCGGGGAACCACATGGGCTTCATCCCGTTCTGAGTTAGCATCTTGTTTAATTCCGTCGCGTAGCTTCCTGGTTTCGCGATATTTACGAAATGAGCGTGAATCACGCACATTACCAAATCAAGATTCATGTTTGGGTCCAATTGTAGTAGGGTTTTCCCCTTGTCCTGGTTCTGTGTCGCCTGGGCATATGTGGTGCTTGCCTTTCGGGTCTTTTCGTCTTGAAGGTTTCTTTTCTTGTCGGCGACCAGTGATTTCTTTTGGGGGCACGGCATAGACAGTGTTCGGTGGGGGCCTGCGCAGTTGAGGCATTTCTTCGTTCCCCCGTTGGTGCATTCTTTCCAGGTGTGTCCATTTCCGACGCACTCAGAGCACACCTTGCCCTGGAACGTACATTTCTTTGTCGTATGTTGTTCAAGAGCGTAGCAAAAGAAGCAAACCTGCACGGAGACAAAGGTTTCTCTCTCAATACACGACGTCGCAATTTTGGTGCAGAATAGAATCAGCCCCGATTCCGAAGCCTTGGCTGCCATCTCCGTCGTTTGAAAGGTAACTTTGAACAGGTGGGAGTACTCCTCACCGTCGAGGTTCCTGAATTTGGAAACCTCGTCAACCTTGGCCCAGGACTGTTTCTCCTCAATCTCACTCTTGATCTCCTCGGCACTGTGCGTCCCGACCCAGGGATCGAGGCGGCGGCAGATGATTGATCTCTGTTCCGAAACATGGGGCGGAACCTTGGGGGACAGGCCGATGCTTTGCAGTTTCGCGCGGGATTCTACACTCAGCAACTTGTCAACATCGAGATTGCTGTCGCATATGGCCATGTAGCCATACGATTGGTCAACGAGTCTGCACAATGCAACCTTGATGTCAGAGAAGATCGTCTGGAAGACGGTCTCCCTAATTGGCTTTGCGTTCCGCTCTATGACCCAGAGCGGGATCCTCTTCTCTCCCCTGGGATCGTACATGACGGCCTGCTGAGGGGGTGTCTTCTCCGGCGACCCGCCGGTCTACTTAGGGTGTTTGCCTAACCAACAAACTCGTTCCACCTTGTCTGCCTTACCTACACTAAAAAGTCTAGCAGGGCCCACCTGCCGGTCCTGTCAACTCCGCCCCCTACTGGGGCCCCCTTCTTCACACCCCCTGTAGGGCTTCCTTCCGGGGTTCGGACACGACAGAAACCGGTGGTCTCTACAGGCCTCAACCAGCAGACAAGTTATGAGGAAACGAGGTGTGCTGCTGTGTAGGAAGAAACTTCAGAACGGGAAGCGTCGACGCTCAACGGGTGCTTTTGCGTGCACGCCCGCTCGCGCGTGGGTGCGCGTTTACGCCCGCGACACTACCAGCGAGTAGTGACAAACAGCGCTCTTGACGCGTAAAGGATAAATTTCACCTTAGCAATTCTTGTAGCTGAAGCTTTTGCAAAAGGACTTTTAAATTCTTCAAATCTGGCTGTAGAAACTCTGTTCAGAGTGAAGCGCAGTCGAGGGGGGGTTTAGTTTAGTTAAGTTTAGTTTTAATAAAAGATGGGAAATAGGTGTGAGATAGTAAGAGAGTAAAGTTAGAAAAAGTGGTGTTTTAGTAAGAGAGTTGGTGTGCCAGTACGTCTGGCAATGGCTTCATTTCTGCTTCTTTGTTTTAACAATCTTCGTTTGTATTGCGTGGGAGCATTCAAGCCTTTGTATTCTTGAGTCCGTCTGTTGTGACAGCAGAGATCACTCGTTTGCTAACGCTATGCATGAGCTGCCTGTATGTTCGGTGTCCTTTTTGGATCTTTTAAGTTGATAATTTTTAGTTTTCATTTATAGTAGTCTTAACCATGATCTGATTGAAAAATGTGTCCACTGCGGATCTTTTATTTTATTTTATGTTAACTTATTCATCTTTTTTAACTTTTTATTTTATTTTAATTATTAATTTTTTTTTTTTTTTTAATTAACATACATGATCACATGTACTCAGTTCGTAGTTGGGCGTTATTTTAGGGTTTTGAAATTTTCCGGATGTATCTTATCTGTAGAGTGGGACAGCGTCCTCCTGCGTACGCAGTTGGCTGCTGGCGAAGTCGCGTCAATAGTGACCGTGTCGGTTTCCGAAGTCGGGGAGTCTTAATTTTTGAAGAATATCTTCAGGCATGTAGGCGTTGATTTTGGACCATACATCCTTTGCTCTCTTATACAGGGTCATGTTAAGGGGTTCGATCCAAGCCAGGTCATGCAGAACTCTCGAGGGTATGAAGTCCAATAGACTGAAGTCCAATATCTATCTCAGTGCCCTATTCTGCACTGCTTGGGCCTTCCTAAGTTGGGTTTTGCTGGCTAGGTAGATGGAAATGACGGGGTACAAAAGAACAGGCCTCACCAGGCTCATGAACAGCTTCCTCTTGCGGAACCGATAGAGGCACTGCAGACTCCTTTTAGCCTGATACACCTTTTTCTCCATATGTCTGCTATACCCATTGGCCGTAACCTCGAGCCCAAGGGCCCGAGCCTCACGTGCGTATGGGTACAACTCGTCCCTGACCAATACGTCCGCTGTCCTTCTACGTCCAATGGGGAGGACCTTGAACTTCTCGGCATTTGTGCGAATTTTGGCCCTGCACTCGTAGGCGTTGAGGTTCTGGATCTCGCCTGCCGTTCTATTCGCTATGTCCGCTGGGTTCCGATATTCGCTGGTTATTATCTGCGTTATATCATCTGCCAGCTGGACATACAGGGCGTAGTCTTGAGTGGGTGCGGGGAAATCACTCGTGTACAACGTGTACAGAGTCGGGCTCAGGCACCCACCTTGAGGGACCCCGGTGTACATGGAGAAAGGCTGCCCTTCGTAATCATTTATACTAATGACAGCCTCTCGGTCCTCAAAGTAGTCGCACAGGAGCTTGGTGATGTTCGCCTCCATGCCTAGGCCACTAATCTTCTTCTTGAGGCCAGGTACCAACACTTCATTAAACGCCGACGATACGTCACGAAGCACCACATCGACGTTCTTGTCCTCTGCTTTCGCTATAGCGATATACTCGGTCATCACGGCAAGTGCCGTTTCCGTTCCGAGCTTTTTGCGGAAGCCGTGCTGCTGCATGTTATAGAGTCCTTCCGCATCCAAGTACCCCATCAGCCGGTCGTTAATCAGTTTCTCAAACAGCTTGCCGATGAATTCAAGCAGGGATATCGGCCTGTAGCTCTTAATCTCCTCTTTAGGCTTGCCAGGTTTTGGGAGGAAAATCATCCTGGCCCTCTTAAGCGAGTCAGGGAAGTACCCAGCGTTTAGGCACGCGTTAAAGAGGTTTAGGACCGAGATGTTGAAGTCCGCGGGCGCATTCATGAGGTGGGCCTTAGTAACGCCAGAGATCCCTGGAGCCTTTTGTTTGAAGCTTTTTAATGCTGCTTCATATTCCTCAGCGGTAAAGGGACGGCCTTCTTCCGTCGCCCGACGAGTGACGTCCACACAGTGGTAGGGTTTCAGGGCCGCTCCGCGTTCCTCCAAGTATGCCATGACCTCTTCTTCAAATTCCATGTCAAAGTCCTCGTTCTCCTCCTCCGTGATGTTGAACTCTCTTCTCCAATGCTCTCTAAAGTGGTGCTCGATGGTCTGGTCATCAGTGACCCGCACACCGTCGACTTTAATGGTAATCTTCGACTTGGTGGGCAGAGTGCCACTTAGCCTCCTGAGCTGGGTCCAAAATTTCTTAGGGTCACTTTCGGCATCCATGCCATCAATCATGTCGTCCCAGAGAGCCCTGGATTTTTCGCTGATCAGGTGTTTAAGTTCAAGGCGAATATCCCGGAGCTCCCTATGACGAACGGCCGAGTTGCCATACACCCGGATCTCCTCAAATAGCGCCCTCAGCCTATCTTTCCGCCAGATGATGTTCGCGTCCCAACGTGGCGCTGGGAGGGTTCTAAACTCGACCCGTGGGATAGCCACTCTGTCCGCCTTAGTTATCTTGTCCATGACGGTTTCCAGGCGTCTGTCGAGATCTTCGAGCGTAGGCTCGTTGAAGCGTTCCTCCTGGTGTTCGCACAGGACTCTCCTGTACTCCTCCCAGTTCGCCTTGCGTATACTCCTGTGAGATGGGACACTGATTTGAATGGGGGACGTTGAGACCGTGGTGACCATGCTGATATGGTCTGATGGAGTATAAGGGCCCGGGACCGTCGCATGGTTTAAGATAAAGTTGGCATTGGTTAAGATGATGTCAGGCGTCATGGAGGACCTCCTGGTCAGGTACGTAGGGAAATCCGGGCCGACTCTTTGTACTACGTCCCGTTCCATAAGGAGGATCAGGGAGGCTCCTGATCCATTAAATGCCGAGGTATAACCAGCCTCTCTACATCTGGCATTGAGGTCGCCGATAAGAATGGCGGAGTGGTTCCTTCTAAATAAACGTAGGAAGTTGGGGATGGGGAGGTACGATCGTCTTGGGGGTTGGTACCCCACCGCTATGATGAGGTCATCAATCGTCGTGCTGATCTTCACCGCAAGATACGATTACTCCAGGTCGGAGACCTCTTTGTATTTGATGCCCTTGCGCACAGCCAATGCGACACCATCAAACCTTTCGTTGGTGTGACTGGTGGTGATCGTATTGTAGTTGTGAATTCTGACGGGGTTGGAGTTTCCGTCGAGACCGTGCTCCGAGATCAGGACAATATCTGGGTCTACCTCTCTGATAATATTGTTGTATAGAAACTTTTTCCTTCCCAACCGTTTACATTTAGTGAGAAGATCTTAAGTTTGCTCACTATCCGTACGTTATAATCCATTCTTAGTTTCCTTGGAGGTTCTGAACTTTGGCCGGCTCTCCTCTTGCGGGTGATCTCACTCTACCAGATCTCTTTTTCTTAAGCTGTTCTTGTGAGAGATTGAAGCAAGATTCGGGACTTAGCTCGATGCTTCCATCCCTTAGTGCTGAGATTAGGTCATCTTCATCAGAGTTGCAGTCATAATCCCACTTATACTTGCCTCTGACCACCCCTTCAACTATCTCCTTCATTTTCGTCAAACGCGGAAGCGGAGCCGATGGTGAGGCATAAATCTTTAGATTAAAATCGTTAGTCTTGGGCTTGGAAGTAGACTGCGCGCTCTCCTTAGCGTTCTTATTTTGCTGGCTTTTGTTCTTGGTCGGGGTCTCTTTCTGGGTTCGTTGGTCAACCTCCATCCTTCCGGAGGACACGAAGGCATCTCGTTTGTTCAGTTGGGGGTCTCTTGATGTGGATCTGTTTATTGGCCTCATAATGGCTTTGCTCCCTGTTTGGGTCTGGTATAGCTCGCTGGATGGGGGGTTGTCGGGAAACCACATGAGTTTCATCCCGTTTTGAGTAAGAATCTTATTCAACTCGTTGGCTAGCTACCGGGCTTAGCAATATTTACGAAGTGAGTATGGACAACACACATCACCAAATCCAAGTTCATCGACGGATCTAGCTGAGGTACTGTCTTCTCTCTCTCCTGGCTCTTGGCCGCCTGTGCATAGCTGGTGTTTACTTTGCGGGTTTTCTCCTCCTGAATGTTCTTCTTTTTGTCCATCACCAGGCTCTTCTTCATGGGGCAGGACATTGAGAGAGTGCAGTGGGGGCCGTGGCAATTGAGGCACTTTTTGTCGTTCCCATTCGGGCACTCTTTTCAGGTGTGATCAGACCTGGCGCACTCCGAGCACACCTTTCCCTGGAACTTACAGTCCTTTTTTGCATGCTTCTCCAAGGCGTAGCATGAAAAACAGACCTGCACGGAGACGAAAGTCTCCTGCTCTATGCATGAAGCAGAGACCTTAGTGCAGAACATTATCAGGCCTGCCTCGGCTGCCTTGGAAGCCATTTCGGACGTTTGGAAGGTGGCCTTGAATAGGTGTGTGTATTCACCGCCGTCTTTGTTCTTAAATTTGTACACCTCGTCTAATTTCGCCCAGCTCTGCTTCGCCTCAATCTCCGCCATTATCTCGTCGGCTGTATGCGCTCCAACCCAGGGGTCCTGGCGACGGCAGATGATCGACCTGCGGGCAGACACATGGGGTGGGACTTTGGGAGCAAGACTGATCTCGTCGAGTTTGGCGCGAGATTCGACGCTGAGGAGCTTATCAACGTCCTGGGGTCCATCGCAGATAGCCATGTATCCGTATGACTGATCCACCAAACGGCAGAGTGCGACTCCGATGGTAGCAAAGATGGTCTCGAAGACCGTCTTCCTCGCCGGTTTTGGACATCGCTCCTTTACCCAGAGCGGGATTCTATACTCACCCCTGGGGTCGTCCATGACGGCCCTCAAGGGGAGTTTCTTCTTTGGAAGTCTTTCAAGTCCGATGAAGTGTACCTATTACCAACTTCCCGTTCCACCTCTTTCTGCCCTACCTACTATAAATTGTCTAACAGTGCCCACCTGCCGGTCCTGTCCACTCCGCCCCCAAATGGGGCCCCCTTCTTCGCGCCTCCTGTAGGGCTTCCTTCCGGGGTTCGGACACGACAGAAACCGGTGGTCTCTACAGGCCTCGACTTGCAGAGGAGTTATCATGAACGGGGTGTGCTGCTGATATAAGTTTAAGACGCGAAAATCGGCGTTTTTCAGTCAATTCTTCGTATAATTCCTCCTTGTGCGCGCGCGCGCGTGTACGCCCGCGATGCCACAGGAGGGTGGCAAATGGTCAGCGGTCTTAAAGCGTACCGGTGCAGAGAGTCTTTTCACCTACTTCCAACTACGAAGCTGAGCGGCGAAAAAAATGTAGGACTTTCGAGAATTCTTGATGAGCGTTGAAGTGTCTCTGTCAAGACTGAGCAGTCGAGGGGGGGTTGACTCTCTTACTCTACACTTTATATGTCTAATCTCCAATGACCAATCAGCTTATAGCCGCTAGCACTGTAATAATTGTCCAATCAGCGTCATGATAGATTTAAAATGTTAATAACGCTCAAACCGTTTGCACATAAACACGGCTGAAATCCATTTTCGAATGAGACTGCGCTTCTCTTCAAGAGCTTTCCAACACTCATCCGAAGAGAGTAAAAGTCCTGCTTCATTTATCATCTGTATTTCCACTTCCACGAGAGATAGTAGGTGGAGAATCTTACATGCTTTTCAAGACCGCTGACGACTAACGTCCCTGGCCCATTGAAGAAGTCGCGGGCGCACGCGCGCGCGTGCCTACCGGGAAAGCCCCGCACCGAACCCCATTTTCGGACCAGCGTTTTGTTCCTCCCTTAAGACCAGCAGCACATCTCGCATCCTTATAACTTCTCTGCCACTTAAGACCTGTAGAGACCACCGGTACCTGACGTGTCCGGACCCCGGAGGGAAGCCCTACAGGGGGTGCGAAGAAGGGGGCCCCATTAGGGGGCGGAGTGGTCAGTACCGGCAGGTGGGTCCTGCTAGACAAATTAATGTAGGTATGGCAGAGAAGGTGGTCCGAGCTCTATAATAGGGACACAATTAATAGGAGCCTGGTTAACCCCAGGTGAAGACTTCCCCTAGTGGTCCGTCATGGAGGACCCCAGGGGACAGAGAAGAATCCCCCTCTGGGTTAAAGAGAGTTGCCCAAAACCTACGAGGGAAACGGTGTTCTCGACCATTTTCAGCTCGATCGGGGTAGCACTATGCCGTCTAGTCGATCAAACTTACGGCTACCTAGCCATCTGCGATACAGATCTCGACGTAGACAAACTTCTCAGTGTCGATGCCCGAGCGAAACTCGAAAAACTCAATTTGGCCACGAAGATCCCTCCCCACGTTTCTGCTCAGAGATCCATTATCTGTCGCCGCCTAGACCCATGGGTTGGCTCCCATACCATCGATGAGATTAGAAATGAAATTGAGGCTGGTCAAACTTGGGCGAAAGTCGAAGAGGTGTATAAGTTCAAAAATCGGGAAGGGGGTGACTATTCCCATCTGTTTAAAGCCACCTTCCAAACCTCTGAGATGGCCGCTAAAGTAGCTGAATCCGGTCTCGTCTTATTCTATATAAAGATTTCCGCATCATGTATCGAAAGAGAAACCTTTGTGTCGGTTCAGGTGTGTTTCTCCTGCTATGCCTTGGAGCAGCACGCCACTAAAGACTGTACCTTTCGCGGAAAGGTTTGTAGCGAATGCGCCGGAGATGGCCACACCTAGCGTGAGTGTACGGTTGGGACTGCCAAAAAGTGCCTTAACTACAGCGGCCCACACCGTACCCTTTCGATGTCGTGCCCTATGAAGAATACATTGGTCACCGACAAAAAAAAAGAATATACAGGGGGAAAAGCACCGCAGGGCAACGACCTCCTACGCACAGGCAGCCCAGACTCAGGAAAAGGAGAAGACCCTCTTACAATTAGATCCCTCGATGAACTTAGACCTTGTGATGTGCATCATACACGCTCACTTTGTGAACATCTCACAGCCAGGAAGCAATGCTACAGAGTTAAACCGCATGTTAACTCAGAATGGGATGAAGCCAATGTGGTTTCCGGACAATCCGCTCTCAACCGAGCTATACCAGACCCAAACAGGAATTAGACCTACCGATGAGGCAAGGAGACGTTCGAAATCTCGGGATCCGAGACTTAACAAGCCCAGTACGTCAGACACCCCTACAATAAGGGAAACAGACCACCCTTCTCAAAAGGATGCTGATTCCCAGAGGACGACCCAAAGAACTAGGAGCCCCAAGAAGACCAAACAACCCTCCCTAGTTTACAAATCTACCGATATCAACCTACGTGTATATGCCTCCCTATCTGCCCCTCTCCCGAGATCGGCGAAGGTCAAAGACATTGTTGATGGGATGATCAAGGGCAAGTACAAATGGGACTACGACTTTGATATTAGCGAGGAGGAAATGAATTCGGCACTCAGGCAAGGCAGAATCGAGATCTGTGGTGAATCATGTCTCAATCTTTCCCATGACCAATTCAAAAAGAAGAGATCTGCTAGAGTGAGGTCACCCGCACAGGCGGAGCCAGCGAAAGTGTCGAATCTTCACGGGGAATAATATGGACAATGCGATCAAATATATTGAGAAGCTAAAGATCTTCTCTCTTAATGTTAATGGATGGATGGGAAAAAAATTCGTCTACTACAATATAATCCGTGAGGTAGAGCCGGATATCGTCCTTATTTCCGAAAACGGACTTAACCCAGAAAAAAGACCCTATTAAAATGTTTAACTATACCACCATCACGGCTAGTCACTCTAATGAGAGGTGTGATGGCGTCGCCCTTTCAGTTCGTAAGGGCATCAAATTTAAAGAGATAAGCAACCTAGAATAATCGTTTCTAGTGGTAAAGATTTGTACACTTGTCAACGATTTAGTTATTGCAGTAGGGTACCAGCCACCAAGGAGATCGTATTTGCCCATACCCAATTTCCTCCGCCTCTTCAGAAGAAACTGCTCCGTGATTCTCATCGGTGACCTAAATGCTCGCTGCAGGAACGCTGGCTACACCACAGCGTTCAATGGGGCGAGCAACTCTTTGAATTTCTAATAGAACGCGGCGTGGTAAACAGAGCAGGTCCGGATTTTGCTACGTACTTGACGAGGAGGTCATGAACTACCCCTGACATAGTGCTGACGAATAATGGATTCGCGCTGAACCATAATACCGTCCGTGGCCCTTATTCTCCCTCTGACCACCTTAGCATGATCACTACAATCTCGATCTCACCTATCCAGGTCAAGGTCCCATCCCGTAGATGTTTGCCCAAAGCTGACTGGCTCGAGTATGAGAGAGCCCTCCAAGACTTTCGCATAGAACCCTTGGACGGGTCTACCCTCGAGGACTTAGATCGGCACTTCGAGCACCTCACCACCAAGATTACGGAAACTGATAGAATAGCTATCCCTAGGGGCAAATATAAGACTCTCCCTGCTCCACGATGGAATGGAGAGATTACATCAAGGAAGGACCGACTGGAGGAGCTTATTAAGGAAATAAATGAGAATGGCAACACGGCGGCGCGATACCGTAAATTTCGGGACCTGCGCATGGAAATCAAATATTTCATCTGCGAGGAGTCTAAGGCTATCTGGGATGGCAAGATTGATAAGATGGACATTGAAACCAACCCCAAAAAATTTGGTCTCAGATTAAAAGATTAAGTGGCACTCAGCAAAGCAAATCCAATATTACCATCACAGCTGAGGGAAGAACTATCACCGAGGACCAAGATATAGAATCCCACTTCAGAGAGCACTGGAAGAGGAAGTTCGATATAACGGAGGAGGAGAATGACGACTTTAAAGGGAAATACGAGGAAGGAGTCTTGTCAAACCTGGAAGAGCGAGGACCATCCATAACGCCATACCACTTCGTCGATCACACCCGACGAGCAGAAGCCGAGCGAAAACCGTTCACCCATGAGAAGTTCGAAACAGCCTTAAAGAACTTTAAGCAGAGGGCCCCTGGCATATCTGGTATTACCAGGGCGCATTTAGTGAATGCCCCTCCAAACATCAACGAAGCCTTAGTTAGTCTCTTTGAAACCTATTTGAACGTTGGCTACTTCCCAGATCTACTAAAAAGGGCCAGAATGGTCTTCATCTTGAAGCCATGGAAACCAAAAAAGGAAGTCAAAAGTTACAGGCCCATCTCCCTTCTAGAATTCATCGGGAAACTTTTAGGGAAACTTCTTAACAACAGACTGAGGAATCTTCTAGAGATTAGGGGTGGCTACAACAGACAACAACATGGATTCCGTAGTCACCTCGGTACGGAAACTGCCCTCGCTCTCATGACAGAGTACATTGCGAATGCGAAGGCCGAAAATAGGAGGGTGGACGTTGTGCTCAGAGACGTGGCCTCTGCGTTTGACAAGGTTTGGGTACCTGGGCTGAAGATCAAGCTATGTAACCTCGAGATGAAAACCAATATCACCAGGATCCTCTGTGATTACTTAGAGGATAGAGAGGCAACCATAAAAATTAATGACTATGAGGGGCAACCCTTTTCGTTAAACGCGAAAGTGCCTCAAGGGACGTGTCTGAGCCCGACGTTGTATACCATCTACACGAGTGACCTCCCTTTCCCTACTCAAGATTACGCCGTATATGTTCAATTAGCCGACGACATTACGCAAATTATAACAAGCGACTATCAAGCTCCTAAAGACGTCGCAAACAGGTCAGCCGGGGAAATCAGCAACCTCAACCTCTTCGAAAGAGGAAATAAAATTCGCACCAATATGGATGAATTCAAAATCCTCCCGATCGGACGTGTCACAACGGCCGACATCATAGCTGATCGTGAGTACTATCCCTACACGCGAGAAGCTCGTGTTCAGGGATTACAGATAACATCAAATGGGTACAGTAATCACATCAAGGAGAAAGTCTCGCAAGCCAAGGTCAGACTTGGACAACTGTACAGGTTCAGGAGACTCTCCTTCCGCAATAAGAGGAAGTTGTATTTGGCCATAGTTAGGCCAATCTTACTATACCACGCCGTTCCGTTACATTTGGCGAGCAAGACACAAATTCGCACGGCACAGGCAGTGCAAAATCAAGCTCTACGATTCATCCTTGATCTCACCTTGCTAGACATGGTCCCATCGATTAGACTGCACGAACTCACAGATATCGACCCCCTGAATGTGATGTTGCACAGAAGAGCTACGAAAATATGGAGGAACATGCACAGCTACTTACCAGTAAGAGTCATGCAAGATGTAGTAATTCCCAAAAATGACGACCCGAATAGACGTTACAAAGCAGGATTCGCCAGCAGCCAGCAGCGGTTGCACGAAAACCTGGAACCGATATACAGATAACTATCTCTCACCGGAAAAACAATTAAAGTAAACAGCCGAATAATTGGACGTTAGACTGAATATGAAAAGATAAAAAGATCCGTCGTGGACAAAAAAAAAAGATGCGTAGTGGACAAGATGGTAAATGAATAAGGCACAATAAATTCTCAGTTGAGGACAAACTGCATCGAATCAACTAAGTGATCGGAGAGTAATGAAAGCTTTCGCTAAAAAAATGCAAAAGTATGATAACAAAGGCTCGAATGCTTAAATAACATTCGCGGAAGCATCGTATAAGCGCATGGAAAGCCATAGCCAAGACGTACTGGCACAACATTCTCTTAATAAAATACCACTTTTTCTATCTTTTACCTCTCCTACTATCACAGTAAATTTTCTATCTTTTATGATCTTTAAATCCTTGAATCCTTTCTGAATGACGACTGCTCAGTCTTGACAGAGACACTCAACGCTCATCAAGAATTCTCGCAAGTCCTACATTTTTTCGCCGTTCAGCTTCGTAGTTCGAAGTAGGTGAAAAGACTCTTCGCACCGGTACGCTTCAAGCCCACTGACCATATAGCTACCCTCCTGTGGCATCGCGGGCGTACAAACGCGCGCGCGAGGAAGAAGTATACGAAGGATTCACTATCACAGTAAATTTTCTATCTTTTATGATCTTTAAATCCTTGAATCCTTTCTGAATGACGACTGCTCAGTCTTGACAGAGACACTCAACGCTCATCAAGAATTCTCGCAAGTCCTACATTTTTTCGCCGTTCAGCTTCGTAGTTCGAAGTAGGTGAAAAGACTCTTCGCACCGGTACGCTTCAAGCCCGCTGACCATATAGCTACCCTCCTGTGGCATCGCGGGCGTACAAACGCGCGCGCGAGGAAGAAGTATACGAAGGATTCACTGGAAAACGCCGATTTTCGCGTCTAAACCGTATATCAGCAGCACATCTTGTTCCTGATAACTCTTCTGCCAGTCGAGGCCTGTAGAGACCACCGGTTTCTGTCGTGTCCGAACCCCGGAAGAAAGCCCTACAGGGGGCGCGAAGAAGATGGCCCCATTTGGGGGCGGAATGGACAGGACCGGCAGGTGGGCCCTGTTAGACAGTTTAGAGTAGGTAGGGCAGAAAGAGGTGGAAGAGGAAGACGGTAATAGGTACACTACTTCAGACTTGAAAGACTTCCCAGGGAAGAAACTCCCCTTGAGGGCCGTCATGGACGACCCCAGGGGCGAGTATAGAATCCCGCTCTGGGTGAAGGAGCGATGTCCAAAACCGATAAGGGAGACGGTCTTCGAGACCATCTTTGCTACCATCGGGGTCGCACTCTGCCGTTTGGTGGATCAGTCATATGGCTACATGGCTATCTGCGATGGACCCCAGGACGTTGATAAGCTCCTCAGCGTGGAATCCCGCGCCAAACTTGACGAGATCCGTCTGGCCCTTAAAGTCCCGCCCCATGTGTCTGCCCGCAGATTGATCATCTGCCGTCGCCAGGACCCCTGGGTGGGAGCGAATACAGCCGGTGAGATAATGGCGGATATTGAGGCGAAACAGAGCTGGGCGAAATTAGACGAAGTATACAAGTTTAAGAACCGAGACGGTGGTGAATATACACACCTATTCAAGGCCACCTTCCAAACGTCCGAAATGGCTTCCAAGGCAGCCGAGGCAGGCCTGATAATGTTCTGCACTAAGGTCTCTGCTTCATGCATAGAGCGGGAGACTTTCGTCTCCGTGCAAGTCTGCTTTTCATGCTACGCTGTGGAGAAGCATGCAACAAAAGACTGTAAGTTCCAGGGAAAGGTGTGCTCGGAGTGCGCCGGTTCTGACCACACCTAAAAAGAGTGCCCGAATGGGAACGACAAAAAGTGCCTCAATTGCCACGGCCCCTACCGCACCCTCTCAATGTCCTGCCCCACGAAGAAGAGCCTGGTGATTGACAAAAAGAAAAACATTCAAAAGGAGAAAACCCGCAAAGCAAACACCAGCTATGCACAGGCGGCCAAGAGCCTGGAGAAAGAGAGGACGGTACTTAAGCTTGATCCGTCGATGAACTTGGATTTGGTGATGTGTGTTGTCCATACTCACTTCGTAAATATTGCTAAGCCCGGTAGCTAGCCAACGAGTTGAATAAGATTCTTACTCAAAACGGGATGAAACTCATGTGGTTTCCCGACAACCCCCCATCCAGCGAGCTATACCAGACCCAAACAGGGAGCAAAGCCATTGTGACGCCAAGGAACAGATCCACATCAAGAGACCCCCGACTGAACAAACGAGATGCCTCCGTGTCCTCCGGAAGGATGGAGGTTGACCAACGAACCCAGAAAAAGACCCCGACCAAGAACAAAGGCCAGCAAAATGAGAACGCTAAGGAGAGCGCGCAGTCTACTTCCAAGCCCAAGACCACCGATTTCAATCTAAAGATCTACGCCTCACCATCGGCTCCGCTTCTGCGTTTGACGAAAGTGAAGGAGATAGTTGAAGGGGTGGTCAGAGGCAAGTATAAGTGGGATTATGACTGCAACTCTGATGAAGATGACCTAATCTCAGCACTAAGAGATGGAAGCATCGAGCTAAGTCCCGAATCTTGCTTCAATCTCTCACAAGAACTGTTTAAGAAAAAGAGATCTGGTAGAGTGAGATCACCCGCAAGAGGAGAGCCGGCCAAAGTTCAGAACCTCCAAGGAAACTAAGAATGGATTATAACGTACGGATAGTAAGCAAACTTAAGATCTTCTCACTAAATGTAAACGGTTGGGAAGGAAAAAGTTTCTATACAACAATATTATCAGAGAGGTAGACCCAGATATTGTCCTGATCTCAGAGCACGGTCTCGACGAAAATTCCAACCCCGTCAGAATTCACAACTACAATACCATCACCACCAGTCACACCAACGAAAGGTTCGATGGTGTCGCATTGGCTGTGCGCAAGGGCATCAAATACAAAGAGGTCTCCGACCTGGAGTAATCGTATCTTGCGGTGAAGATCAGCACGACGATTGATGACCTCATCATAGCGGTGGGGTACCAACCCCCAAGACGATCGTACCTCCCCATCCCCAACTTCCTACGTTTGTTTAGAAGAAACCACTCCGCCATTCTGATCGGTGACCTCAATGCCAGGTGTAGAGAGGCTGGTTATACTTCGGCATTTAATGGATCAGGAGCTTCCCTGAGCCTCCTTATGGAACGGGACGTAGTACAAAGAGTCGGCTCGGAATTTCCCACGAACCTGACTAGGAAGTCCTCCACGACACCTGACATCATCCTCACCAATGCCAACTTCATCTTGAAACAAACGACGGTCCCGGGCTCTTATACTCCATCAGACCATATCAGCATGGTCACCACGGTCTCGACGTCACCCATACAAATCAGTGTCCCGTCTCACAGGAGTATACCCAAGGCGAACTGGGAAGAGTACAGAAGAGTCCTGTGTGAGCACCAAGAGAAACGCTTCGACGAACCTACGCTCGAAGATCTCGACAGATGCCTGGAAACCGTCATGGACAAGATAACAGAGGCGGACAGAGTGACTATCCCACGGGTTGAGTTCAGAACCCTCCCAGCGCCACGTTGGGACGCGAACATCATCTGGCGGAAAGATAGGCTGAGGGCACTAATCGAGGAGATCCGTGTGTATGGCAACTCGGCCGATCGTCATAGGGAGTTTCGGGATCTTTGCCTTGAGATTAAGCACCTGATCAGCGAAAAATCCAGGGCTCTTTGGGACGACATGATCGCTGGTATGGACGCCGAAAGTGATCCCAAGAAATTTGGGGCCCAGCTCAAGAGGCTAAGTGGCACTCTGCCCACCAAGTCGAAGTTTGCCATCAAAGTCGACGGTGTGCAGGTCACCGATGACCAGACCATCGAGCACCACTTTAGAGAACATTGGAGAAGAGAGCTCAACATCATGGAGGAGGAGAACGAGGACTTTGATATGGAATATGAGGAAGAGGTCATGGCATACTTCGAGGAACGCGGACCAGCCTTGACACCCTACCACTATGTGGATTTCACTCGTCGGGCGACGGAAGAAGGCCGTCCCTTTACCACAGAGGAATATGAAGCGGCGTTGAAAAGCTTCAAACAAAAGGCTCCAGAGATTTCTGGCGTTACTAAGGCCCACCTCATGAATGCACATGCAGACTTCAACATCTTGATACTAAACCTCTTTAACGCGTGCCTAAACGCTGGGTACTTCCCTGACTCGCTTGAGAGGGGCAAGATGATTTTCCTCCCGAAACCTGGCAAGCCTAAAGAGGAGATTAAAAGATACAGACCGATATCCCTGCTTGAATTTATCGGCAAGCTATTTGAAAAACTAATTAACGACCGGCTGATGGGATACTTGGATTCAGGAGAACTTTATAACGAGCAGTATCACGGCTTCCGCAAAAAGCTCGGAATGGAAACAGCACTTGACGTGATGACCGAGTATATTGCTATAGCGAAAGCGGAGGACAAGAACGTCGACGTAGTGCTTAGAGATGTATCATCAGCGTTTAATAAAGTGTGGGTGCCTGGCCTCAAGAAGAAGATTAGTGGCCTAGGCATGGAGGCAAACATCACGAAGCTCCTGTGCGACTACCTTGGGGATCGAGAGGCTTTCATTAGTATAAATGATTACGAAGGGCAGCCTTTCTCCATGTACACCGTGGTTCCTCAAGGTGGGTGCCTGAGCCCAACTCTGTACACGTTGTACACGAGTGATCTCCCCACACCCACTCAAGACTTCGCCCTGTATGTCCAGCTGGCAGACGATATATCGCAGATAATAACCAGCGACTATCGGAACCCAGCTGACATAGCGAATAGGACGGCAGGCGAAATCCAGAACCTCAACGCCTACGAGTGCAGAGCCAAGATTCGCACCAATGTCAAGAAGTTCAAGGTCCTTCCCATTGGGCGTAGGAAGACGGCGGACGTATTGGTCAGGGACGAGCTGTACCCATACGCACGTGAGGCTCGGGTCCTTGGGCTTGAGGTTACGTCCAATGGATATAGCAAACATCTGGAGAAAAAGGTCTCACAAGCTAAAAGAAAACCGCAATGCCTTTATCGGTTCCGCAGGCTCTTCTTCAAGAATAAGAGAAAACTGTTTATGAGCCTGGTAAGACCAATTCTTCTGTATTCCGTCATCCCCATGCACCTAGCCAGAAAAAACCCACCTCAGAAACGCGCAAGCAGTGCAGAACAAGGCACTAAGATACATCTTGGACATTAGACTTTTGGACTTCGTCCCCTCGAGAGTTCTACATGACCTTGCTGGGATCGAGCCCCCCAACATGACGCTACATAAAACAGCAAAGGATGTATGGTCAAAAATCAATGCATACATGCCTGAAAAAGTTCTTCAAAGATTAAGACTCCCCGATCTTGTAAACCAACAAGGACATTATCGACGCGACTTCGGCAGCAGCCAACTGCGTACGCAGGAGGACGCTGTCCCACTTTACAGATGAGAAGTTACATCCGGAAAATTTCAAAATCCTAACAGGACGCCTAACTACGAACTGATTACATGTGATCATGTATGTTAAAGTAAAAAAATAAATAAAAAAAAAAAAAAAAAGATAAATAGATAAGTAAAAATAAAACAAAATAAAAAGATCCACAGTGGACACATTTTTCGACCAAATCATGGTAAAAAGACTATTAAAAATGAAAAAGATCCAAAAAGTACACTGAGCTTACAAGAAGCACATGCACGGTGTTACCAAACGAGTGATCTCTGCTGTCACAACGGACGTATTCAAGATTACAAAGGCTTGAATGCTTACATGTAATACAACCGAAGATTAATTAAACCAAAGAAGCAGAAATGAAGCCATTGGCAGACGTACTGGCACACCAATTTTCTTACTAAATCACCACTTTTTCTAACTTTACTCTCTTACTATCTTTCACCTATTTCCCATCTTTTATAAAAACTAAAACTAAAACTTTCTGAATGACGACTGCGCTTCACTCTGAATAGAGTTTCTCCAGCTGCATTTGAAGAATTTATAAGTCCTTTTTGCAAAAGCTTTGGCTTCAAGAATTGCTAAGGTGAAATTTGTCCATACGCGTCAAGACCGCTGACTGCCGCTGCTCGTTTGTAGTATCGCGGGCGTAAACGTGCACCCGCGCGCGAGCGGGCGTACACGCAACACCACCCGTTGGGCGTCGACGCTTCCCGTTTTGAAGTTTCTTCCACTCCACAGCAGCACACCTCGTTTCCTCATAACTTGTCTGCTGGTTGAGGCCTGTAGAGACCACTGGTTTCTGTCGTGTCCGAACCCAGGAAGGAAGCCCTATAGGGGGCGCAAAGAAGGGGGCCCCAGTAGGGGGCGGAGTTGACAGGACCGGCAGGTGGGCCCTGCTAGACATTTTAGCGTAGGTAGGGCAGACAAGGTGGAACGAGTTTGTTGGTTAGGCAAACACCCTACATAGACTGGTAGGTCGTTGGAGAGGACACCCCCTCAGCGGGCCGTCATGGAAGACCCCAGGGGAGAGAAGAGAATCCCGCTCTGGGTCATAGAGTGGAACGCCAAACCAACGAGGGCGACCGTCTTCCAGACCATCTTCTCGGATATCAAGGTTGCATTGTGCAGCTCGTCGTATAGTCGTATGGCTACATGGCCATATGCGACAGCAATCTCGATGTAGACAAATTGCTGAGCGTAGACTACCGCGCAAAGCTGCAGAGCATTGGCCTGTCCCCCAAGGCTCCGCCCCATGTATCGGCACAGAGATCGATCATCTGTCGCCGCCTCGACCCCTGGATCGGGACACACAGCGCAGAAGAGATCAGGAATGAGATCGAAAAGAAACAGCCTTGGGCCAAGGTCGACGAGATTTATAAATTCAAGAACCGCGAAGGTGGCGAGTACTCCCACCTTTTCAAGGTAACATTTCAAACAACAGAGATGGCTGCCAAAGCTTTGAGGCAGGGCTGATTTTGTTCTGTACCAAGATTGCGACGTCATGCATAGAGAGGGAGACCTTTGTCTCTGTGCAGGTTTGCTTCTCCTGCTACGCTCTCGAGCAGCATACGACGAAGGAGTGTACGTTCCAGGGCAAAGTGTGCTCTGAGTGCGCCGGAGCAGGGCACACCTGGAAGGAATGCACTAACGGAGAAATTAAGAAGTGCCTGAACTGCGGAGGCCCCCACCGTACTTTGTCTATGTCATGCCCCAAGAAGAAATCGCTGGTTGCCGACAAGAAGAAAAACCTGCACGACGAAAAGGCCCGTAAGGCAAGCACTTCATATGCCCAGGCAGCACAGAGCCAGGACAAAGGGAAAACCCTGCTTCAGTTGGACCCGTCCATGAATCTGGATTTGGTAATGTGCGTGATTCACGCACATTTCGTGAACATCGCAAAACCTGGAAGCTACGCAACGGAGCTGAACAAGATGCTGACGCAAAACGGGATGAAACCTATGTGGTTCCCCGATAATCCCCCCTCGAACGAGCTCTACCAAACACAAACGGGTAGCAAGCCCAGAGCCGCCTCTAGAACCCGTTCGAAGTCTAGAGATCTTCGTCTGACTAGACGGGTGGAGAATACGACAACCGAGGAGATGGAGACCGAATTACCGCCCCAAAAGACGGACGCCCATAAGGGAGCAATACCTCGAGCCAGACCTACCAAGGATGACAAGACCGCACCACCCCCGAAGAAAACCACGGACGTCAACATGAAGATTTATGCCTCACCTTTGTCACCGCTCCCAAGGTTGGCTAAGGCCAAGGATATTGTGGAGGGCGTATTAAGAGGCAAATTCAAGTACAAATATGACAGCGAGGAAACGGAGGAAGAATTGCTATCGGCCCTCAAAGCGGGTAGCATCATAGTTTGTCCAGAATCGTGCTTCAACCTGTCTCACAACCAATTCAAGAAAAAGAGATCAGAAAAAGTGAGATCACCAGCTCGCGAAGATCAGGCAAAGGTACAGAACGTCTAATCTGAGTAACATGGCTCATAACATCAAGTTTATAAACAGACTCAAAATCTTCTCGCTGAATGTCAATGGATCGCAAACCAAGAAATTCGTGTACAACATCATCATACGCGAGGTGGACCCTGACATTGTACTTATCTCGGAACATGGCATCAGTTCGAACGCGAGTCCCCTAAAAATATACAACTACGATGTTATAACAGCTAATCACTCTAACACAAGATTTGATGGCGTCGCAATAGCAATTCGCTACGGCATCAAATTCAGAGAGATAACAGATTTGGAAGAGTCGTACCTAGCCATCAAGATCAAGACGACATTCGACGACCTCGTCATTGCAGTGGGCTATCAACCCCCAAGACGCCCGTACCTCCCCGTCCCCAACCTTATCCGGCTCTTCAGGAGAAACGCCTTGACCATCTTGATCGGTGATCTCAATGCCAGGTGCAGAGAGGCTGGATACACCACCGGTTTTAATGGATCGGAAACCACTCTGAGCATGCTCATCGACCGAGACCTGGTACGCAGAATTGGTCCGGACTTCCCAACATACTTGACGAGAAGGTCCTCGACGACTCCGGATATCGTCCTTACAAATTCCAACTTTGTACTGAACCAGTTGACAGTTCACGGCCCCTACACCCCGTCGGACCATATAAGCATGGTTACTACCGTCTCCACGTCCCCTATATAGGTGGAGGTTTCATTTCGGAGGTGTATGCCTAGAGCGGACTGGGAGGAGTACAGAAGACTCCTGCAGGACTACCAACTGGACAATCTGGACGTGTCGTCACTGGAGGATCTCGACGACCACCTGGACGTAATCATGTCGAGGCTAGTGGAAGCGGATAGAGCGACCATCCCTAGAGTCGAATACAAGACTCTCCTAGCGCCGCGCTGGAATGCAAGGATAATGCAGAGGAAGGACAGGCTGGACGAGCTGGTTGGCGAAATAGGACGAACTGGACTTACGGCGGACCGCTACCAGGAACTCCGGAACCTCCGTCTGGAGTTGAAATTGCTCATAGCGGGGCAGTCGAGTACGACCTGGGACAGGCTAGTGGATGTGATAGATGAGGAAGGAGATCCCAGGAAATTTTGGAACCAACTTAAGAAGCTGAGCGGCACTATCCCCCCAAAAACCAACATTAGTATCAGAGTCGATGGGGAGAAAATCTCGGATGACGAGGTGATCGAGCACCACTTCAGAAACCACTGGCAAAATAGGTTCACAATAACAGAGGATGAGGTCCTGGCTGACCTGGAGGCTCGTGGGCTGGTCTTGACTCCCTTCGGTTTCGTCGATACCACCAGACAAACGGAGGGAGAGGGTACACCGTTTACCCGTGACGAGTTTGAGGCTGCTCTCAAGAGCTTCAAGCAAAAGGCCCCGGGCATATCGGGCATCACCAGGGCTCACCTGGTCAATGCGCCCATTAACATCAGAATGGCGGTTCTGAACCTGTTTAACGCATGCCTTAATGCCGGTTACTTCCCCGATAGACTCAAAAGGGCCAAGATGATCTTTCTCTTGAAACCGGGAAAGCCCAAAGGGGAGATAAAAAGCTACAGACCTATTTCACTCCTGGAGTTCCTGGGAAAGCTTCTGGAAAAATTGGTGAACGACAGACTAAGAGACTTCCTGGAAGAAAACGAGGGATATAACGTACAGCAGCACGGATTCCGGAGGCATCTGGGAACCGAAACGGCCATAGCCCTACTGACGGAAAACATCGCCGTCGCTAAGGCTGATAACAGGAGGGTCGATTTGGTGCTCAGGGATGTTTCATCCGCCTTCGATAAGGTGTGCGTCCCCACGCTTAAAAAGAAGCTCTGTGACCTAAACATGGACACCAATGTTACCAGACTTCTTTGCGACTACCTTGTGGACCGCGAGGCGACCATTAAAATCAACAACTTCAAAGGGCAGCCATTCCCTATGGAAACCAGGATGCCTCAAGGTGGGTGCCTAAGTCCGTGTCGTAGAATGACCCTTTGTTTTGATCCCTCTACTCTTTGACACCCTTTTAGTAGCGGTATGCTTTAAGGGGCGTGAGTTACTTCTATGATTAAGTAGGCTTTGTTCTAAGAGTGGTATTTTAGTGGTTTAGTCCTTAAGGAAGAGCTATTTTTAAACACATAAGGATAAGAGGAAACACCAGAATCTACCAAAATAAACATGTATTTTAAATTAAATATTACAAACCAACAGTAAACACATTTCTATATTTGGCCTCAAAGAATTTTCAATGACAAAACATAAACAAGTAGGCTTGCAGTAAACATACCAATTGCCAATTAGTATTTTTATCACGACCCTATTTGATTAGCATAAAACATTAAATTAACGTACTGTCATCTACAAACACATATGACCTAGATTCAAGAATAGTGGTTTCTACTCTCCATTAAAACGTGGGACGTACTAAACTTCTACTATCGCAATAGAGATATAAATGTTATTGTTAACTTACAGGTAGGTATTAGGGATTGCCGGATGTCGCTGGAGGACTTATCTCTCGCTTTAAAGTGTGGTGGTCGCTACTTGAATTTTCGTCGCCTGTGACGGGGGCTGATTCTTCAACGTAATTAAAGAACGGGAGCTCGTTGGGGCAGGGTTCTTCTCCTCTCACTCTTACGGTGCTTGAGATGTGAGAATCACTCGAGTGTGAGCGGCTTTGCTTTTCTTCAATCGGGCTTCTTTGCAGACGGAAAAGGCTTCTTCGGTATGGCACCGATATAAAACTTAACTAATTAGGTTAATACGGCCCTGAAAGGGGGGATCGATTTTCTCAATCTGATCCTATCGTTTCTCACGGAAATAGTCTTGTATGGCTGAAGGATCGATCTTTACGAACTAATCTTTCTACTGGCGAATCGACTTCTAATAATCTTCTTGTCTGGCCGATGGATCGATCTTCACGACCTAATCCTATTCTGGCGTATCGACTTCAGATAATGCTCTTCTCTTTCTTTGCGGGGCTTATTTATAGGCGGATTGCCGCCCCATCTAAAGGGGGAAGTGACCAGGCCACAGATGCAAAGGGGGGGGGGAGCGAATGGTGAGTTAGCATCTGGGGAGAGCAAGAATTCCTGAGGTGGTACTGGGGTGCCTAAGTCAGCTCGCAAATTATAGGCTCGCAACCGCACCGCTACTTGGCGTGCCTTCTGACTCGCACCGCTTTTTTTTCCATAACCACGGGTTTATGGGTCTCGTAGGTAATTCGATCGTTAAAGCATCGTTTAAGGACCTTAGGTGGTCGCCTTCAAACATATGTTAGCTCCAACTGCCCACAGCGGCGGGGAGATCACACATGGTAAGCATTTTCGCCGGCTACCTTTCCCACGCTTCTCCTCATGAAGGGGGGGGGGCTTGAATGTACCTATACTCCTACAGGATGCTTAATGTAGCCATTTCTCCACATTCCGACCCTGTACACCATCTACACCGGCGATCTCCCCCAACCTACCCAGGATTATGCGAAATTTATCCAACTAGTAGATGACATATTGCAACTAGTTACTAGCGACTACCTCAACCCTATCGACATCGCGAACAGGACGGCCGGGGAAATAGGCCACCTTAATGACTATGAAGCCTGCAACAAGATACGCACCAATGTGGAGAAGTTCAAGGTTCTTCCCATTGGACGCAGAAAAACAGCCGAGATCTTGGTTCGAGACGAATTTTACCCGTATTTACGCGAAGCCCGCGTTCTCGGGTTGACTGTGACGTCATCGGGATACGGTGCTCACGTCAACTCGAAAATCGCTCAGGCCCGCCTTCGCTTACGACAATTATATAGATTCAAGAGGCTCTCCCTCCGGAATAAGGGAAAACTATACCTAGCCTTAGTAAGACCCATCCTGCTGTATCCCGCTATCCCGTTGCACCTGGAATGCATTACCCAAATAAGGAAGATGCAAGCGGTACAGAATCAAGCACTCCGCTTCATCCTCGGAGTATCAAAAATGGACTTTATACCCTCGACAAGACTCCACGCCCTCGCGGAGGTGGAACCCCTAAATGTGACCCTACACAACAGGGCCAAATCAATTTGGACAAGAATCGATGAATGGACGAACGAAGAATTACGACAACCGAATTACGACAACCGTTTAAGACCCTACAAGCGCGGATTTGAAAGCAGCCGCCTGCGAACGCAAGAGGACGTTTTACCATTATATAGATAAAGATTTTACCGGAAAAACAACCATAAACTTGCAAAATAGGGACGATGGGAACCATAGTTCACATGTTTTATAAAAAAAGATCCGTAGTGGACATAAGACAAAAGTTAAGTATAAGTAATGAAAATTTAACAGATAACAAAAAATTCTCAAACCAACAAAATGAAAATTAAGTCAATATAAAAGATCCGAAGTGGACAAAGCAAAATAGAAAACGATCAAACATGTGCAGATAACTAGTTACGAGTGAAACTCTTAGCTACAAGCTCCAAGCCGCACGAATACAAAGGCTTGAACGCTACTTTATTATCATCAGAGATATTTACGTATAATGAAGCCTACGTGAAGACAATGCCAGGAAAGCTGGCACACATTCCTTCGACTATTGCACTTTTTCTCTCTATAACCTCTCCTACTATCCCACACCCATTTTTCCTATCTTTTATCATTAATGTTTAATGTTTCTGAATGACGACTGCGCTTCGCTTCAAGAGCTTTTCAACACTCATCTGAAGAGAGTAAAAGTCCTACTTTATTTATCATCTATATTTCCACGAGAGATAGTAGGTGAAGGATCTTACGCGCTTTCCAAGACTACTGACAGCTAACGTCCCTGGCTCATTGAAGAAGTCGCGGGCGCGCGCGCGCGCGCGCGTGTTAACGGGGGAAGCCCCGCACCTCACACCATTTTTGGACCAGCGTTTTGTTCCTCCCTTAAGACCAGCAGCACATCTCGCGTCCTTATAACTTCTCTGCCGCTTAAGACCTGTAGAGACCACTGGTATCTGACCTGTCCGAACCCCGGAAGGAAGCCCTACAGGGGGCGCGAAGAAGGGGGCCCCATTAGGGGGCGGAGTGGTCAGTACCGGCAGGTGGGTCCTGCTAGACAAATTAATATAGATAGGGCAGAGAAGGTGGTCCGAGCTCTATAATAGGGACACAACTTAATAGGAGCCTGGTTGACCCCAGGTGAAGACTTCCCCCAGCGGGCCGTCATGGACGACCCCAGGACACAGAGAAGAATCCCCCTCTGGGTTAAAGAGAGTTGCCCAAAACCTACGAGGGAAACGGTGTTCTCGACCATATTGAGGTCGATCGAGGTTGCACTATGCCGTCTGGTGGATCAAACTTACGGCTACCTAGCAATCTGTGACACAGATTTCGACGTTGACCAACTTCTCAGTGTCAATGCACGTGCGAAACTCGACAAACTTAATTTGACCCCAAAGATCCCTCCCCATGTCTCTGCTCAGAGATCCGTTATCTGTCGCCGTCTGGACCCATGGGTCGGCTCCCATACTATCGAGGAGATTAGAAATGAAATTGAGGCCAGCCAAACTTGGGCAAAAGTTGAAGAGAGGTATAAGTTCAAAAATCGGGAAGGGGGTGACTATTCCCATCTGTTTAAAGCCACCTTCCAAACTTCTGAGATGGCCGCTAAGGCAGCTGAAGCTGGTCTCGTCTTATTCTATACAAAGATTTCCGCATCATGTATAGAGAGAGAAACCTTTGTGTCGGTTCAGGTGTGTTTTTCCTGCTATGCCTTGGAGCAGTACGCCACTAAAGACTGTACCTTTCGTGGAAAGGTTTGTAGCGAATGCGCCGGAGATGGCCACAACTGGCGTGAGTGTACGAGCGGGACTGTCAAAAAGTGCCTAAACTGCAGCGGCCCACACCGTACCCTGTCGATGTCGTGTCCTATGAAGAAGACATAGGTCACCGACAAAAAAAAGAATATATAGGAGGAAAAGCACCGCAGGGCAACGACTTCCTACGCACAGGCAGCCCAGAGTCATGAAAAGGAGAAGACCCTCTTACAATTAGATCCCTCGATGAACCTGGACCTTGTGATGTGTGTCATACACGCTTACTTTTAGAAACATAGCACAACCAGGAAATTATGCTGCAGAGTTGAACCGCATGTTAACTCAGAATGGTATGAAACCGATGTGGTTTCCGGACAATCCCCCCTCAACCGAGCTATACCAGACCCAAACAGGAATTAGGCCTACAGCTGAAGCAAGAAGACGTTCGAAATCTCGGGATCCAAGCCTTAACAAGCCTAGTACATCAGACACCCCTACAATAAGGGAAACAGACCAACCTTCTCAAAAGAAAGCTGATTCCCAGAGGACGACCCAAAGAACTAGGAGCCCCAAGAAGACCAAACAACCCTCCCTAGTTTACAAATCTACCGATATCAACCTACGTGTATATGCCTCCCCTTCTGCCCCTCTCCCGAGATCGGCGAAGATCAAAGATATTGTTGATGGGATGATCAAGGGCAAGTACAAATGGGACTACGATTTTGAGATCGGCGAGAAGGAAATGAATTCGGCACTCAGGCAAGGCAGAATCGAGATCTGTGGTGAATCATGTCTCAACCTTTCCGATGATTAATTCAAAAAGAAGAGATCTGCTAGAGTGAGGTCCCCCGCACAGGCGGAGCCAGCTAAAGTGTCGAATATTCACGGGGAGTAATATGGACAATACAACTAAATACATCAACAAGCTAAAGATCTTCTCTCTTAATGTTAATGGATGGATGGGAAAAAAATTTGTTTACTACAATATAATCCGTGAGGTAGACCCGGATATCGTCCTTATTTTCGAAAACGGACTTAACCTAGAAACAGACCCTATTAAACTGTATAACTATACCACCATCACGGCTAGTGGCTCTAACGAGAGATATGACGGCGTCGCCCTTGCAGTTCGAAAGGGCATTAAATTTAAAGAGATAAGCGACCTAGAAGAATCATATCTAGCGGTCAAAATTAGTACACTTGTCAACGATTTAATTATTGCAGTAGGGTACCAGCCACCAAGGAGATCGTATTTGCCCATACCCAACTTCCTCCGCCTCTTCAGAATGAACTGCTCTGTGATTCTCATCGGTGACCTAAATGCTCTCTGCATGGACGCTGGCTACACCACAGCATTCAATGGGGCAGGTAACTCCCTAAGGCTTCTTATAGAACGCGGCATGGTAAACAGAGCAGGTCCAGATTTCGCTACGTACTTGACGAGGAGGTCCTTAACTACCCCCGACATAGTAATGACGAATGACTGATTCGCGCTGAACCAAAATACCGTCCCTTGCCGTTATTCTCCCTCTTACCATCTTATCATGATTACTACAATCTCGATCTCACCTATCCAGGTCAAGGTCCCCTCCCGTAGATGCTTTCCCAAAGCTGACTGTCTCGAGTATAAGAGAGTCCTCCAAGATTTTGGGATAGAACCCTTGGACCGGTCTACCCTCGAGGACTTAGATCGGCACTTCGAGGACCTCACTACCAAGATCATGGAAGCAGATAGAATAGCTATCCCGAGGGTCAAATATAAGACTCTCCCTGCTCCACGATGGAATGAGATTACGTCAAGGAAAGACCGACTGGAGGAGCTTATTGCAGAAATAAATGAGAATGGCAACACGGTGGTGCTATACCGTAAACTTCAGGACCTGCGCATGGAAATCAAATATTTCATCAGCGAGGAGTCTAAGGCAATATGGGATGGCATGATTGATAAGATGGACATCGAAATCGAACCCAGAAAATTTTGGTCTCAGATTAAAAGATTAAGTGGCACTCAGCAAAGTAAGTCCAATATTACCATCACAGCTGAGGGAAGAACTATCACCGAGGACCAAGATATAGAATTCCACTTCAGAGAGCACTGGAAGAGAAAGTTCGATATAACGGAGGAAGAAAATGACGTTTTTGATTGGGAATACGAGGAAAGAGTCTTGTTAAACCTTGAAAAGCGAAGACCATCCATAACGCCATACCACTTTGTCAATCACACCCGACGAGCAGAAGCATAGGGAGAACCGTTCACCCATGAAGAGTTCGAGACAGCCTTAAAGAACTTTAAACAGAGGGCCCCTGGTATATCAGGTATTACCAAGGCGCATTTAGTGAATGCCCCTCCAAACATCACTGAAGCCTTACTAAGTCTCTTCAATGCCTGTTTGAACGTTGTTTACTTTCCTGATCTACTCAAAAGGGCCAGAATGGTCTTTATTTTGAAGCCAGGGAAACCAAAAAAGGAAGTCAAAAGTTACAGGCCCATCTCCCTTCTAGAATTCATCGGGAAACTTTTGGAGAAACTTCTTAAAAACAGACTGAGGAATCTTCTAGAGATTAGGGGTGACTACAACAGGCAACAACATGGATTCCGTAGTCACCTTGGTACGGAAACTGCCCTCGCTCTCATGACAGAGTACATTGCGAATGCGAAGGCCGAAAATAGGAGGGTGTACGTTGTGCTCAGAGACGTGGCCTCTGCGTTTGACAAGGTTTATGTACCTGGGCTGAAGATCAAGCTATGTAACCTCGAGATGAAAACCAATATCACCAGGATCCTCTGTGATTACTTAGAGGATAGAGAGGCAACCATAAAAATTAATAATTATGAGGGGCAACCCTTTTCATTGAACGCAGGAGTGCCTCAGGAGGGGGTGTCTGAGCCCGACGCTGTATACCATCTACACGAGCGACCTCCCTTTCCCTACTCAAGATTACGCTGTATATGTTCAATTAGCCGACGACATTACGCAAATTATAACAAGCGACTATCAAGCTCCTATAGACGTCGCAAACAGGTCAGCCGGGGAAATCAGCAACCTCAACCTCTTCGAAAGAGGAAATAAAATTCGCACCAATATGGATAAATTCAAAATCCTCCCTATCGGACGTGTCACAACGGCCGACATTATAGATAATGGTGAGTACTATCCCTACACACGAGAAGCCCGTATTCTGGGATTGCAGATTAGGTCAAATGGGTATAATAATCATATCAAGGAGAAAGTCTCGCAAGCCAAGGTCAGACTTGAACAACTCTACAGGTTCAGGACACTCTCCTTCCTCAATAAGAGGAAGTTGTATTTGGCCTTAGTTAGGCCAATCTTACTATACCACGCCGTTCCGTTACATTTGGCAAGCAAGACACAAATTCGCGCGGCACAAGCAGTGCAAAATCAAGCTCTGCGATTCATCCTTGATCTCACTTTACTAGACATGGTCCCATCAATTAGGCTGCATGAACTCACAGATATCTACCCCCTGAATGTGACGTTGCACAGAAGAGCGACGAGAATATGGAGGAGCATGCATAACTACTTACCTGTAAGAGTCATGCAAGATGTAGAAATTCCCGAAAATGACGACCCGAATAGACGTTACAAAGCAGGATTCGCCAGCAGCCAACAGCGGTTGCAAGAATACCTGGAACCGATCTACAGATAGCTATTTCTCACCAGAAAAACAATCAAAATAAATAACCAAATAATTGGATGTTAAACTGAATATGACAAAATAAAAAGATCCGTAGTGGACAAAAGAAAAAGAAAAAAAAGATCCGTAATGGACAAGATGATAAATGAATAAGGCACAATAAAATTATCAGTAGTGGATAAAACTACATCACAACAACTAAGTGATCAAGCAATAGTGATAGCTCTCGCTACAAAAATGCAAAAGTACAAAAACAAAGGCTCGAATGCTTAAATAACATGCACGGAAGCATCATACAAGTGCATGGAAAGCCATAGCCAGACGTACTGGCACATCATTCTCTTACTAAAATACCACTTTTTCTATCTTTTACCTCTCTTACTATCACACCCTTTTTCTATCTTTTATGATCCTTGAATCCTTTTCTGAATGACGGCTCAGTTCATCTGACAACTCACAACGATCTACGCACCGCTAAGTTACACCAATCTTTTGACTTTAAATAACTTTGCGAAGAAAGCATTTTTTATATACGTTTAAGTATATACCAAAGAGAAGAAAGAAGAAATATATGCGCGAAACGGACTGATTGGTAAGATCTCGTGTTTTTGATTGGCGGGGAATCACCCCAAAGCGGTTATCTCCTTAAACTTTTCCTACCTCATACTATAGCTTTTTAAATCTGAAACTCTCCAATTTATTTCCATCTAGCACAGTATAATCTGACCAACAGCAAGGTCTCAGAAGCAATCAGTAGTAGAGTGTAGTGAACTTCCGAAGGAGACCCCGTTAGGGGGCCAGATAAGGAGCCCGGTTATCGGTGACGAGCCCGAATATGGCTGCATAACCGCTTATAGGGCTGAACGTAATTACGGAGGGTGGTCAGGAAGTGTGTGCTCCAGAGCAGGCAGGCGAGATAGTATTAGGAACAGATAGCGGGCTTCTCCAACTAATGGGGTGGGTTAAATAATCTACTACCATATTTTTACAGAGAACCTCCCTCCCTTGGGAAGGGGCATGAAAAATTGAACATCGACCCACAGGACTTCACCAAAAGGCTTCCACTTCGGCTAATTCAGAACGGGATAAAACGGAGATCACAGGATGTAGCACAAAGCATTTTCAAGGATTTACAAATCGCCCTGATCAAATGCATAGAAACAGCTAAGGGATTTGTTGTCATCTGTGCGGAAAACAACGATGTCGAACTGCTACTTTCATCGGCAGGAACCATCACTTTAAGGAAAATTGACTTATAAGGCTAAAGTACCACCCCAGATTATTGCTAACCGAAGCATCGTATACCGTAAGATAGAATCATGGGTGGGGGGACACTCCCCAGACGAAATAAAACATGAAATAATGGAACAACAAACCTGAATGAAGATACACGCCATAATAAAATTTAAGGAACACACATGTGTTCAAAATAGTGTGCGAGTCAAACGAGATTGCAACAAAGGCGCTACAGAATGGAATCCTCGCATATAGCATGAGAATTCCATCTTGTAACATTCAAAGGGACCAGTATCACAATATACAAATCTGTTTTAGATGCTACAAAATGGAAGACAACATCACCGCAAACTGCTCAAGAAAGGAAGGAGAAATATGTTCCGAATGCAGTGGCCCACATTCTTGGAGGAGTTGCACAAACTCCACGAAAAAGTTTGTTAATTGTGGAGGGAGCCACGGAACAATGGCAATGACATGTCCGAATCGAGAAGAAATAATAAAGAGGAAAGAAATTTAAACATATAAAGCGTATGCCCTCGTATTTCCATGACTTTCCTTCCTCATCATAGTTTACGGTGTTTATTGCAGGTCGACCCGCTTCGAGGCTACCATTTTGGCCTAAACTTCTGTAACTTACCAGCCTAATTTGCAAAAGGGAAGAAACTCATCCCCCCCACCTTGTGTCCCACTTCCCTTTTCTAACTTTCGGACTGAAGAATATAAATCGGGCCGTGAGTCCTTTTAAGTTATTCTGTTGCGAGGATTTGGCCTTGATTGCTCCGTTGAATCGTTTTCCGCCACTTATCTTTGACGTTAATTTTTGGGGACCCGTACTGGATTCGTTCGTGCAGCGAGGATATTTTGCCATTGATTCCTGCCAGCGTTGTCGCTGCCCCTCTGTCGGCTACATCAAATTGTGCTCTTCCAGTTACGTTTGAAAGTGTTCTTCTTTGGGAAGCCGTTCACACTGGGCACGTGAAACCTCTCCCCCAGTCACCTCACCATCTCCTCTTTGGGAAATTCTGTCATCTCGAATTCCTTCTCTCGGATCGTTGAGCCTTCAAGTCGTGGTTCCCCGTGGTCTTAACGCCTTTCGCCCCAATATCGCTGTTTGTGGGTTTCTCCTCGCCGAAGACCATCATCGCATTCACCCCTGTAGACTTGAGTTGATTTCACTCATCGTCGCCAAGCCTCATTCGCCTGGGTTTCCGACGTGGGTTATTGCTTCACTGCTCTCGTATCAGATATTTTGGAGTATTTCTTTCTTCTTAGGTCCCTTTTTAAATTAATTAAGTTTTATTCGTGTAACTTTGGACCTTCGGGTAAGGAGCGTAAGACAGGGAGGTTATTCCGGGAACACCTGTAAATAGAGTGGCGAAGCCTATTTCATCTTCAACGGCGCGTGTCGTTTCGGCTTTAAGCAATCTATTCATAGCACCCAATTTTATATGCGCGAATATCTAATTGGTTAGAACGCCTTGTGGTCGTTAGATGATGATAAGCATTTGTGACTTTTCTTATTATTTGATGTATCCCCGTATAATTTGTTAGCAGTCAATTCATTTAATTTGGATTTTGATGTAAATACTACTGTAAATACTTTTTTGTGTGTATTTATTTAACTCCTTGCGGATACCTCGTAATTTAGCACCGTCCTGATAAATTCTGGTGAATTTCTGGTAGGCCTTTAGATCCCTGGTCTTCTATAAATTTCTTGTGTGTACTATATTTGGGCCGTGTGTGCCGGGATCCGCGATAGCCTTTACATACCTGTCGACCTTGCCAGGATTTAGTTAGCCAAGGTTTGTTTTTTCCAGTTTAAGTTGTCAGGTTCGGTTGTGGTGCTTATCCTCTGGGTGTTTAAGTCGCTTCGAGCTCGCATTCACTGTTTGTGGCCCGGAAGTGAATTCCGACTGTCCATAGGATTTTGTTAGCCCTTGCGCTACCGAGGTTTGCCTTTGCCTCAATTTTTTCACGACTCTGTTTAGTCGTTGTTTGTATTAATTTATTAATCTTTTCACACTTGCAGGGGTGTCTCCTGAGGTTTGCTATACGCCTCGTATTTACGGTTGTTTGTTTTTTCTTGCCGTGATTATCTTGGTACTATTTACATTTGGCTACTTTGAGCATCTTTTTTTTTAAAGAGGTTTGCTTATTTTCTCTTGTGTGGAATTTGTGTGGTCCTCATTGTGTGTTTAACCTTTTTTTTATTATATTTGACCCCCATTTTAAATAATTTTTTGTGTATTTTAGTTAACTCTTACGGCGTTTTTTTTTGTGTACGTTTTGCGTAATTATTGCATTTTTTTGTCCTTTGCAGAGTTAACCTGCTCACTTATTTGGGGGTTTGAAACCTATTCGTATGACTCTCAGTATCGACTTAACTTTAATTTTTTTACTGACTCGCGTTTTCTGTCATTATGTCCCATATTAAAGAGCTTGAGGACCAGACAGTGGAGCTGGCTTCACTGGTAATGAAATTGCTCAATATGTCCTCCAACAACAAGCCTTTGAACGTGAGAAACGTGAAAACGACCGCCAAGCAAAAAGGGAAGAACTTCAAGTCCAGAGGGAGCAATAAGACAGCGACTCGAAGCCTCTGCCGTCGGTAACACTTTCGATGGGCTCAAGGAATTTATGATCTTGGACCAATTTCTTTCTTCCCTCCATTCTGACCTGCGCGCCTTCATCAAGAAACGACGACCCTCTACTCTATCGGAAGCAATCCAGCTAGTAGATAATTGGACCAGCGCTCACCCCAGTCTTTCTATAACTTCTAGCTCTCATCCCAAGAAGTTCGTGCGTCCGTCCAAACCGTCTTCGAAGGGGAAGACAACTTTGTCCACCGCTAAGAGCACCTCACAGAATTCCTCCTCCACCCTGACGAGTCATGGCTGCGGTGAGGTTGGCCACATTCGTCCGCAGTGCCCAAGGAACCCCCGTGCCTTCAGGGATGGCTCGTCTTTGTCGAAACCCTTTAAGGGGGGATTCTGCCTTTCCTACCGAACTGTCCCTCATTTCCAGGCTTCTGGTACTATTAACGGGGCCTGGGTTTCGACCATTATCAGGGACACTGGTTGCTCTTGCGTAGTCGTCTCTGAGGATGTCTTGCCAGATATGGACGTCACCACCTGCAAGAAATTCTTCGTGGCCAAATACTTGGGATGAGTTGAATCATTCCCCCTCGTCTCCTGTTACCTTCGTTGCCCTTACTTCGAAGGATAGACGGACGTCATTAGAGTACCAATTAAATTCGCTAGTATGCTGGTTGGAAACATTCCGGGAGTTAGGGCCATTTCTAAAGCTTTACCTTCCCCAGCTCCACCTCCGTCATCTGCAACCCTTACTCCACTGAGAACTTCTTCCATTATCACCGGAACTCCCGCTCCACCTAAACTCAACCATGTCCGTGCTGTCCAGAGCAGGGCAGGGAAGATTAAACGAATTCACCACTTAGATCTGCTTGCTATCCAGCCCCTTTCTGTGACGCCTGATGACTTCTGTCGCCTGAAAATTTCCTGTGAAACCCTCTCTGCTGTTCGAGCTGAAGCCTCCTCAGGAGATATAGAGCGAGTTAGAAACGGGGCTAGTTACCAGTTCCTCAAGGTTGACGGCCTCCTTTATCGGAAATGCTTAATATCTGGCCATTCCTATAAGGTAGGTAAGTTGACTTTGGTTGCTCCCCGTGAGTGTCGCCCGGTCATCCTTTCAGTTGCTCATGAAAGCCTGTTGGCTGGCCATTTTTCCCACAGGAAGACAGAATTGAAGGTCACAGATCAATTCCATTGGACTAGAATAGGGTCTGACATTCGTGCTTTCTGCCGTTCCTGTGATAAGTGCCAACGCTTCTCGACCAAAGGACGTGTGCGACCGGTGCCTCTTCAGCCCATGCCCATCTTGACTGAGTCTTTCGCCTGAATCGCCATTGATTTAGTGGGATCTCTTTCTCCCACATCTTCTGACGGTCACAGGTTCATCCTTACCCTAATTGATTTTGCCACAGGGTTTCCAGAGGATGTGCCCTTGAAGGATATTGATTCTGTGTTCGTCGCTGAAGCCTTACTTACAATCTTTTCTCGAGTGTGAATCCCTCGGGAAATTCAAACCGACCGTGGGACTCAATTTACAGTACATTCAACCTTATGGAGGAACTTTACAAGTTTTTGGGTGTCAAACCTATCTTCACACCTTTCCACCCCAGTGGAAACGGGAGGGTCAAAAGACTTCATGCCCCTTTGAAGGATATTCTCCGTAAGTTGTGTTCGGAGAAGACTCGAGAGTGGCACAGTTACCTCATCCCAACCCTATTTGCCCTCGGGGAACTTCTGAGTGGTCGAACAGGGTTTTCGGCCTTTGAGTTTTTATATGGCCGTTCAGTCCGTGGCCCACTAACCGTTCTCCGAGATCTGTGGGAAGATCGAACCATCCAGGACGACGACCGGACCAGCTTTCAGTACGTCATCGAACTGCAGGAAAAGTCGGCCGAATGTTCTAAAATTGCTGCCCAACATGCCGAAGTCAGCAGCTCCCGGTACAAGACTTATTTCGACCTTAAGTCACAGGACCGGCAATTCAAACCTGGCGATGAAGTTCTGGTGCTCCTGCCTAGTAATACCAGTAAACTTCTCGTAGCCTGGAATGGCCCATATAAGGTACTTGAGAGGCGGGGTAAGGTATATTAATTCATCGAGGTTCCTTGTGGACCCAGGCTCTATCATGCTAACCTTTTAAAAAATATTTCATCGCAGGGCCCAGGTGCATCGAGTAGAAGTTCTATGCAAAAATTCCACCCTAGAGAAACTGATAGCGCCTGGAGAGAAGGACTAAGCATTATAGAGAAAGGAGACTCGGACAACTTCCTTCTACCTTTAACACCCGATAGTAGTATTGATTCTCCTTCGTCTGAACACCCCGAATTCGGAACACTGCAACAGGATCAGCTATCCCAACTCCAGGAACTCATGGGTGGGTACCGGGTTGTTCTCTTTAATGAACCCGGTTGTACCTCCACCTTCTTCCATGACATTAATTTGACAACCACCGATCGTATACAGGCAAAAAGGTATTCAGTACCCATTCACCTTAGGCTTGCCTTGATAAGGAGTTTGTTTGGAGGTCGACCACAAGCCTCTCCTCTATATGTCAACATTAAAGGCAAAGAACGACAAACTACTTCGGTGCGCTCTAGCCCTACAGGCCTATAAGTTTAAGGTTGTCCACATCGCTGGAAAGGACAACGTAGGGGCTGACTTTTAAAGTAGGTCCCGTATGTAATCATTGTATATATTTTCCCTTGTTTATACTTTACCCTTTCTTTTGGGGGGGTTTTGTTTTATCTACTTTCCAGTAGATTCTTGTCCCGGGAATGGTGTAAATGGTAGGCCCTCGTATTCCATGCCTTCCCTTCCTCATCATAGTTTACGTTGTTTATTGCAGGTCGACCTGCTTCGAGGATACCATTTTAGCCTAAACTTTTGTAACTTACCAGCTTAATTTAAGTAGGGGAAGCGACTCATTCCTCCCGATCCTTGTGTCCCACTTTCCTAGACTCACTTTCGGACTGATGAATATAAATAAGGCCGTGAGCTTTTTTAAGTTATTCTGTTGGGAGGATTCTGACTTGATTGCTCCGATGAATCGTTTTCCGTCACTTATCGTTGACGTTAATTTTTGGAGACCCGTACTAGATTCGTTCGTGCAGCGAGTATATTTTGCCATTGATTCCTGCCAGCGTTGTCGCTGCCCCTCGGTCGGCTGCATCGAATTGTGCTCTTCCAGTTACATTTGAAAGTGTTCTCCTTTGGGAAGCCGTTCACACTGGGTACGTGAAAGCTCTCCCACAGTCACCTCGCTATCTCCTCTTTGGGGAATTCTGTCATCTCGAATTCCTTCTCTCGGATCGTTGGGCCTTCTATTCGTCGTTCCTCGTGGTCTCGACACCTTTCGCCCTGATATCGCCGTCTGTGGGTTTCTCCTCGCCGAAGATCGTCATCGCATTCACCCCTGTAGACTTGGGTTGACTTCACTCATCATCGCCGAGCCTCTTTCGGCTGGTTTTCCGACGTGGGTTATTGCTTCACTGCTCTCGTATCAGGTATTTTGGAGTATTTCTTTCTTCTTAGGTCCCTTTTTAAATTAATTTAGTTTTATTCGTGTAACTTTGGACCTTCGGGTAAGGGACGTAAGACAGGGAGGTTATTCCGGGAACACGTGTCACTAGAGTGGTGAAGCCTATTTCATCTTCAACGTCGCGTGTCATTTCGGCTTTAAGCAATCTATTCATAGCACCCAATGTTATATGCACGAATATATATTTGGTTAGAACGACTTAGGATCGTTAGATGGTAATAAGCATTGGTGACTTTTCTTATTATTTGATGTACCCCTGTATAATTTGTTAGCAGTCTATTTATTTAATTTGGATTTTGATGTAAATATTACTGTAAATACTTTTATGTGTTTATTTATTTAACTCCTTGCGGATATCTCGTAATTTAGCACCGACCTGATAAATTCTGCTAAATTTCTGAAGGGCCTTTAGATCCCTGGTCTTCTATAAATTTCTTGTGTGTAATTCATTTGGGCCGTTTGAACCGGGTTCTGCGATTGACTTTACACAACACAACAAGGATATGGGAAAGTCAACAAAGAAAAGAAGGAACAAGAAACACCTCATATGCGGCGGCAAGATCAAAGCAAAACAATGCAACAATCACTCTAATGACGCAGGATGGAACTCTAAACGTAAAAGTACAAATAAATTTACGTAATACATCCACTCTCCCAAAAGAAGAACCGCTTAAGAACATACAAACAAGATGGAAAATAGTAAATTAAGAATTCTACAGATAAATACGAATGGTTGGAAGGATAAAGAAAACATATACGGAAATATCTTCAGAGTATAGATCTTGACATCATTCTAATTTCAGATCACAGGATTAACCTTTAGACTCACAAATTAAAAATATGGAACTACGACGCAATGGCGACTAATCGCACAAACAAAGCACACGACGGAGCAGCAATAGCAATAAAGAAAGGAATAGAGTACAAAACAAAGCAAGGACTAACCGAATCTTACCTCGCAATTGAGGTCAAAATGGAATTAACTAATATAATAATCGCTACGGGATACCAACCACCGTGACGACCGGGACTCCAAATTAATAACTTTGTGAGAATATTTAACAAGAGACTTCCAACTTTGTTTTGGGGAGACCTGAACGCAAGTTGCACGTACACAGGATATACGAACAGAAACCAAACAGGAAAAGATTTACAAGCTTTAATAGACAGGCGAATAATAAGAAGACAAGGACCAGAGTACCTAAAGCTAATTAAAGACAGAACAGCGACAGCTCCAGACATTTGCCTAGCAAACAATAACATTCCTTTTAACTCCCACATGGAACCTGTAGATATTATCTGCAGCGACCACACAGCAACATTACTCACCGTGAATTTAGGCATACCATAGAGCAGACTGGGATAAATACAAACAAGAATTGAATGGCTACGCACCAAACAGACTAAATGAAGCTACTTTAGAAGAAGTCGACGGCGAGCTGGAAAAAATAAGAACGCGAATACAAACAGTTATGAGATTGCAATACCCAGAAACGCATACAAAACAGTTAAATACTTTATATGGACAGACGAAATGAAAACTAAGAATGTAGGAATAAAAGGGATAAACGAGGATATAATAATAACAGGAACGTCAAGGAAAATATCCCGCAATCTGAGAACAAGGTAGAGAGAACTACTAAGCGCAATAACGGACAAACAAAGAGAATAGTGTGACATATCCGTTGAAAATATTGACAACGAGCTATAGCTTCGAGAATTTTGGAAAAAGATAAAAAGAATGGGAAATGCTAAAGGCAAAGAAAAAATAAAGATTATGGACAGGAACGGGAAATTAATCGAAGATGAATGCGAGATGAAAAAGTTTTTCAGGGAACACTGGAAAGAAGTGTTCAACATCGGCGAAGAGGAAAACGAAGACTACGATATAGACTTCGAAAGCCAAATGATTGACGAACTAAATGAACGGATTGGGAGGACTTTGCCATATTACTACGTGGAACAGGAACGGTATGCGAACGATGGATTTAACGCCAAAACCACAATCGAGGAATTAAAGAATACCATTCCAAATTTTAAACAAAAGGCCCCTGACAAATCCGGCCTCACCAGAAAAAAACTATATAGCAGCACCGGATAATATACTCGAAGGGATAAGGAACGTGTTTAACGCCTGTATAAACACGGGATACTTCCCCGATGAGATAAAGATAGCCAAAATGATATTCATACCGAAGCCGGAAAAACCACCTTCGGGGATCGAAAACTTCCGACCTATATCCCTTCTCGACTTCATTGGGAATGTGTTTGAAAAAATCCTGAACACAAGATTAAATGAATATTTCGCAGAAAACAATCTCTGGAACAATTAACAATTCGGCTTCAGAAAGAACAGAAATACGGAGATGGCCCTCAGCGTGATTACAGAAAAAAGAAACAAAGTAAAAGGAGAGAAATGCAGTATGGACATTCTATGCCAAGGCGTATCGAAAGCATTTGATAAAGTCTGGCAAAGAGGATTACAACATAAAATTCTAAATCTGGAAATGAACAACTATTTGGAATGAATTTTAAGGGACTACGTCATGGAAAGATGTGCATACATAGACACGAGGGATAACCAAGGTGAAAGATTCAAGCTTAATGCGGGCCTCGCTCAGGGAGGGTGTTTAACTCCTTCGTAAAACTCAGTGTATACTTCAGACATTTCCCCACTCAGGAACGAGGGCTGTGTGAACATACAATACGCAAATAATTTTACTCAATTAATTCCCTGTTTTTATTGGAACCCTCAGATGCAGGCCAAAGTAATGGCAACAGAAATAGAAAATCTAAACGAGTATGAACGTCAATGAAAAATTAAAACGAATAAAGATAAATTTAAAATTATACCTTGTATCGCAAAAAAAACTATTCGAGCTTTACGTAGATGGAGAGCGATACAGATATAATGGTAAAGGCAAGATTTTAGGCCTAACTATTACCAAAAATGGTTACAAGAAACACGTGACCGAAAGAATAAACAAAGCACGAGGCATGCTAACTTTACTCTACAGATTAAGAAATCTAAACATCAAAAATAAGAAAAAGATCTACCAGGCCATGATACAGCCTACCTTGATATATCCAACAATTGCCATGTATACGGTTTCAAGAAGTAACCTAATAAGAATGCAACGTATACAGAATAAGACACTATACATAATTATGAACACGCAAGGATTAGAGAGGAAAAAACAAAGAGACTTACACATTGAAGCAAAAAATAAAAACATTAAACAAAATAATTGAAAAAGAGCCAAAATATTCATAGAAAAAACAAGAAGAAATAGGAGAGGAACTAAATAATCAAATAGCACGAGGGGCAGGATGGAGACAACATATGCTGTTTCCTAGTGTTAAAAACAAAGCGGACCAAAGGGAAGAGGAGGAGATTTACGTGTAAACCATATAAAGAAACCCGATTGTGACAAAAAGTTCGCGAATAATGGCAAACTCATCGGATTGGACTTGATACCCACAAGGAATGACAAAACTGACCAAAAAGTGCAAATGACTGAAAAATGAAAAACAACATGAATAAAGAAGAGAATTAAACAAATGAATAACCGAGGAACATGAACCCACCCACAGATACAGATACGAGAATTATGGTACAAAAATCATAGAAACTCGAGTTATTAACATAGCAGGAAAACAAATAACGCTAACAACGGTCTGAATGCCTATCTCATACACACATAACATAATAACAAAACAACTACATAAATAAACAAACTTTCACACTTTCACTCTAGTTTATTTTGAACTTAACTCTAAAATTAGTTCATAGTACCGAGATTAGCGTAATCTCAACGCAACTTGCACCTCTCTGCGAACCTCCAACTTCCTTCCACTTCAGTCATTTTCCTACTTTACTACTATCCAAAGATGGGCCAAACACTAACACCAGAGACAGGTACAGCAAATCGTACTAATTAAAAGCTAGGAAAACATGAAAACAACGTGGTCCAGGTCCCACGTTAAGCAGGTTCACAGACCAACTTGGTCAATTTTCAAGCCTTTAACTTTATTTCAGTCTGTCCTATCCTTACTTCTTTCTTCTTCCCCTCCCTCTCTTCCCCTCTCCGGAGCTCTTTTCCCTCGATGCCTTCGGGCCCAGAGGGAGGAGGGCGCCTGGGAAACTCGTGGGAACCGGACCTCGTCCCCCACCCTTAACCCGGTCCATCCTCCGGGAGGGACTGGTCGGATATTGGGGGAGGGGTACGGAGATCTAAAACTTTTTCTCCCATTTTCCCTTTCATTTCAAATGCTCGCTAAGACCGGCATGAGTGAAATGTGGCTCCCTGATATCCCTCCTTCAGGGGATGTATTGCGACTGCAGCTGAATCCCAAACAGATGTCAGAAAAAGAGTCAAGAGAAGAAAAAAGAAGACGAAAATAGACGGCCTGACCCAAGGATTGAGGCCTAAAAAGAGAGAGGTGCTGCTGCTAAAGCAGCACATTCGACCAACCCAAAGGACCAGGAAAATGAAGAAACAGAATCCTCTGACACCACGGAAAACACAGACACCTCGGACTCAGAGAACGCAAAGAAGGAAGTACGCCGCAAAAAAGGTAAAAGAGGAACCAAGGACTGGGACGCAAACAAAATTTGCGTTGGACTTAAGAAAAAATATTATAAATGGGACTTTGACTCTCAATGCAAGGAAGAATCGGTTGAAGAGGCCCTATACAACCAGAACATCGACCTATACCAGGAATCATTTATTGAACTCTCTCCGGCAGAGTTCAAAAAGAAGAGGAACCGGAAACGCAAGTCAACAACCCGTAAACACTAAGACATCCAACTAAGCCAGAACAGAGAATGGAAAACCAGAACAACAGGTTAAGGATCTTTACACTCAACGTGAATAAGTGGGAGGGGAAAGCCACAACATACGAAAACATATTCCGTGTGCTTGATCCCTGCATCATATTGATCACGGAGCATGGTATCAATGCGACAACAAGCAGTTAAAGATACCAGGCTACAGAGTAGGGTCGAAAAAAACATTCTCAGGAGAGGTACGACGGTGCTGCCTTTGCCGTGAGAAGGAATCTCTCGTTCAGACATCTTCTGGATATGGACGAGTACTTCGGGGCGGTAGAGCTGCACACTCTTGTTGGCAAGCTCATAATCGCGGCGGCATACCAACCACCTCGACGAAGGTACTTTCCTCTCACAATCTTCCACACTCTGTTTGGCCACGGCAGAATGGTATTCTTTGGGAGTGACCTCAATGTCAGATGCCGAACGGCTGGCTATCGTAACATCCAGCGGATAGGTCCGGATTTTCCGACCTATATGACAGTACGATGCGCAACAAAGCCAGACATAATCATGACAAGCGATGGCTTCCCCTTCAATTACCGTAGTGAGCCCGGCACAACAGTCCCCAGCGACCACATAGAGATCTTAAGGACCATTTCATTCGCACCAATCAAGCTTACAGTCCCTCTTTGAAAAAGCTACGCTTCGGCCAACTAGGAACACTACAAGGAAATCCTTACTAGATTTGAACCAGCGGACTTAAACGGAGCGAGGCTGAAGGGGATCGATGAGGAGCTGGAGAAGATAACTGCCCACATCATCGAGGCAGATCGCGAGAGTGTACCGATGAAGAGGTACAAAACTCTCCCACAACCCAGATGGACCGAGGAAATGAGAGAGATCGCTAGAGTGCACAGGGAGATGTACGAAGAAATCAGGATTAGAAGGTAAAAATCGGGAAAGAAGCTCGCTGCTACGATGCCTGAGTGAAGATCTTAAGCAGGCTATTAACCAGCAACAGGCTGAGATCTAAGACAGCCTGATTCAAAAAGTAGACAGCGAGGTGTGACCTGATGTGTTCTGGCGACTTGTGAACAAGTTAAAAGGTCTTACAATTAGAGAAAAGACTCGCATTGAGGAGAGCGATGACTACTTAGAAGACCCGGCGGTTTTGGAAAAGAGATTCCGCACATTCTGGAAAGATGTCTTCAAGATAACACCAGAATATAATGCAGAATTCGACCAGAAATTCGAGGGCCAACTGATTGAAGATCTTAATCAGATTGTGCATCACACGCTCCCATATTCATATGTCGATGAAAGGAGGGTTTTGGCAGACCATGGCCAACCAACTACACCTGAAGATGCCATGGTAGTCATAAAAACCTTTAAACAAAATATACATGCACCCCACAGATCAATCAGAGAATAACGAACATCTACAATGCTTCCCTGAATACGGGCTAATTCCCCGCGGCTTCAAGATGGCTAAAGTCATCTTTATACCTAAAGGGAGGAAGCCCGATCAACTGGGGGATTACAGGCTAATATCCCCCTTAGAGATTATAGGCAAAGTCTACGAGAAGTTTCTAGCCAACAAGTTATAAGACCAACTGACTGAGCTGAAAGCTCACAGCTCTCAGCAACAGGGGTTCTGCAAGAGAAAGGGGGCTGACACAGCCCTTGCACTTCTCACCGAAAAGCTTGCCTGCTGTAAAGCTGAGAGGAAATATCTAGACGTGGTGATGCGAAATTTACAAGGTCTTCAATATAAGATCTTAGGCCTCCAACTGAATCCAATCCTGGAAAGGGTCCTCTGTGACTACATCATGCACAGAAAAGCCCAAATTTCGATTGAGGGCTACAGAGGACCCGAGTTCGAACTTGAAGCGGGTGTTCCGCAAGGTGGCTGTCTGAGTCCGCTGCTGTACCTTTTGTACACACTGGACTTACCTGATCCAGTAGGGAAGGACGTGATGTACCTGCAGTTTGCAGACGACATCACACAAATCGTCCTCAGTTACTACAAACATGCTGGATTTCAAGCAAGGCAGAGAGCCATCGAAATCGATAACATCAGTCGATACGAACGAAAGTGGAAAATTAAGACCAACCATCGAAAGTTCCAGATCCTTCCAATTAACCACCAAAAACCTGTTGATGTCTCAGTGGACAGCGAGGTATACTCATATGGAAACGAAGGCAAAGTCGTAGCTTTACTTTTAATATTCAAAGGATACAAAGTGCACATTAACAGCAGAATCTCCCTACCCAAAATACATCTCGGAAAACTGTATAGATTTAAAAGCATCAGCTACAAAAATCTTAAAAAACTATAGACTGCTCTGGTACGTTTAACCTTAGTGTACCCGGCAGTGGTCATGCAGGCTGCGAGTTCCACCTCTCTCAGACCTATGCAGAGAGTGCAGAACAACGCTGCCCTGCACGAAGGATAGACCATATTCAGCAAACAGAACTGCACGCAAGAGCAGGTCTGAACCCACTGAATATGGAACTCCAAAGGCTAGGGAGAAAGACCTGGGACAAGATCGAAAATGAGGTACTCCCGGACTTGAACCTCGACTTAGTCATGCCGAGAGCAGTTAGGGGACGCGCCATCAGTCAAGCCCTATTCCCGAGTGGAAGAAACTGCTCCCGAGAAAACCAAATCGGAATATATACTTAAACTAGAATAGCACAAACCTCTAAGTCTAATAAAATATGAAGAAAAAGAGGCAAAGTGCCCACTATTAAAACAAAACAACCAGAAATGAAACAATAACCTAACCCTGGTAAAATAAGAATTATAAATTATTATTAAAAAAATATACATATAGCAAACAAAAAACTTGAAAGGCTTGAATGCCGCGACGGAGGAAAGAAACAAATTAATTTATTTATATATATTTTAAAAAAGTATATATAACAAATTGGAGGAAGAAAAGTCAAAATAAAAGAAAAAACCTGAGAGATGCCCTCTACACCAAGGCAAAACTCAACTTCTTTTTATCTTTATATACCTACCACACATTTTCTTTCTTATTACATCAATTTCAATTTCAATTTCATTTCATTTTTTGAATTATTAAGCACTCAATGAGAGCTCGCATCCAGCACACGATACTCAATGTGTATTCTCGGCAAAGAAGGTAAAGTTTTGGGAGGCGAACTCGATAGCGTGAACCTTTTCCTACGAGGTCTTACCAGGAGAATAACAGAAGTTCCCAAGTAACATCGATTCATCAATGTCGCTCTCTGTTACCCGCATGATTTGTGGTCCCAAAATATCCATCACATTTCCCTTTACCTCACTACCCGGCACAGGAGGTAGCGGTTTCGAAAGGTTCCTTCACCGACCGAATACACTTGGATTTTCGTTCTTTTATTTACAAGATATAATAATGCATACTGGGGAATTTAACTTTCCATTTACAAAAGAGAGAATACTAAACGTGGAAGTCCATCTTCCTATTTACGAAAGAGATTAATACGAAGAGGGAAGTCTATCTTCCCATTTACGAAAGAGAAATAATACAAAGCGGGAAGTTTGTCTCCCCATTTATAAGATTCAATGTGTAAACCGTTTAAAATTTTCAAACAAATGTTTACTTGGTTCGACCCCCACAATTGCACATATATTTATCAATAAAAACCCGCAACTGTTCACAATTGCATGGATTCTGTTAATCAACCGCCAGTTTGATTATCGCCCACAAATTCTCTATTGGATTCTAATCTGGCGAATTGCCGGGTTAATGACCTAAAAGTTCGATGTTATTTTCAGGCTAAAAATTTTTTATTGCCTTTGCTCTGTGACAAGATGCGAAAATCGTACCGAAAATACAGTTATCATCCCTAAATTGGTCCTGAACATTTGGGAAAAGGGCAAAATGAAGCAACGTTTTCGTACTTTGGGGGTTCATGGCAGTGTTCCTTGGCAAAATCTTAGTACTCCACTTTCCTTAAATGAGAGGCAGCGCCAGACCTACATCGAGAGTGTCTGGATGCATCACAATGGGGACAACACATGACTCGTGAAAGCTCTCCCCTTATCTCCTCTTACCTCAGTATATCCTAAAAGCTCTAATCAAGTGGAGAGGAGCTTCAACAGAGATTATCACTTTTCCCCAGTCTTCAATAGTCCATTCTTTATATTTACTGAAAAAGTGGAGCCTCTCAGTGAGGTTCTTCTTGGTGAGATGAGACTTCCTCGCAGCCCTTATCGACTTGAGACCTTTGTTGAAAAGCCCCACTGCATTACTCAGCACGTTGAAGCCTTCACATCTGTTTCTTTTTAGTCGTGAGCAAACGTAGCACTTGAGGCAACCTGATTCTAGAGCTGGGACCTTACCAGGATGGGAACTTTGCTTTCATTTCAAACTGTCAGGCGTCCAGAAGACTTCGTGACAAGAGTGTAGCCATTTTTTTTAAAGTCATTAATGATACGAAAATTGGTGCTCTTTCATACAATACCATTGGTAACAACTCTCTCCTTCCATTTCAGGCCACTTTAATGCAGAGAAATATTTGGTAGACGCTTTTCTTTGTAAGGAACAATTTCTGGAATTGAAAAAGATGCAAACATTTATTTTTTACAGAAAAATAATATGAAATAGATTATAATAATGCAACACCATATATTCAACCCATATGTTTCATAATTTAACATAAGTCTGATCAACAACGTGTATATGTAATATTAACTTAGTGTCCGTTTTTCGTGTTAAGACGGACTGCTTTATAAATTATGCGAATCTAGTTGCTTTGCTTCTAACTGCTTGTAATAAGTAGAGAAATTTAATTTATTAATTATTTTAACTCCTAGAACTACTTGTTCTTTTTACTTCTATGAGCTCGGTACCTTGCATATATGTCGTATTTAAATTTCGAATTATTTTCTCCAAAGTGCAAAACTCCGCTTTTAAAAACATGATTAAATTGTCACATCATTTAATTTACCTATTTCTGTCTGTAGAAGCATTCGTCCGCTTTAAATACAATGTCTGTAGCGAACAAACCAATCAACTTTACAATTTTGTTATACTGTAAGGGCAATGTTAGGTTCGACAAAGGCAAGTTTTTAATGGTGACATCAAGGGCTCGATCAACAGGAACTTTAGTGAAAAGGCTATTAACTTAGCACCTGCTTATTGGAGAAGTCAACCTCTTGAATTATTTTAACAAAATCCCCAAAAGTAATAATGTGAGCGTCAGAGATACTACCAACTAATTTGGATAAAATGTTATTCTTTGAAAAGTTACACAACACTCACACCCTTTTTCACAACTGACTGCCATTCCTTGATGTCAAAATATCTAAAGTAAACAATAGAGCATATTGTTCTGTTTACCGGAATCCAACCAACTTTAATGCCTATATTCATTCTTTTTCTTGCCAAGACAAATCTGTTAAACAATCTGTAGTTTCTTCCATTTTTTCTGAGAGCAGGTCGCATACTACTACTATGCAAAGGCAAGACGAGGAACTAAGTTTTCTCTGCCCAAATTAGAAATTAAGATGTCCAACAGGAAGGTGCTCAGATATGTGCCAGGATAAAGTAATACAAGGAATACTTACTTAAATGTATTAAATAAAAAAGAGCACAAATATGTGACAAATAAATATCACAGGGATAAACGACTAACGACAACACGTCGTTATAAATTAAGCACTGCTACTCCGGATAATCAGTACAGGAATATAACCCCGTCTTAAGTCCCTTTTAAGTAACTGTAGGTCTCGATAACGAAAATCAAAGAATGACGGGCAGGATGAAAAGAAATATTCCAAATAAGTATCACGGAAGTAATAAGGTAATACACAGATGGTGGTGGTCCTCGAAACATGGGAGGGTCGTAATAGAGACGTGTAAATCGGGAGCTTGCAACAGGTGCAGCGGCTGAGGTAATGGCGACAAGAACTGGCAAGGGTCTGGTAAGGCAGTGCAGGTAACAGTAGGTCCTCTCTGTACCAAATCCTGATCGGCTCTGAGTTTCTTCGCACCAGGGGGTCCTATGTATAACTTTTGCCGGGAGTGTCTACGTGACAAAATGCAGGCCGGCTTTCAACTCGCCGCTACGATGTTATTTTCTAGTGCGTCGTAGGCTACGTAATAGTTTACCCTTACATACTACTACTAGTAGTACTCTCTCACACCTTCAAATTACACCAGCACGTGTTTGTTGTTGTTGCTGTTGTTTGAACGGTTTATATCCCACTTTCACGCTTTATCAGGTCTATTCGGGCTTACTTTATTCCCTAATATATCTATTTAATGTTTTAAAGAATAGACTAGCTATATAAATTTAAAATCTTGGTTAAAAATGAACCGTGATGGATGCTGAAATCACTATGTACGGGTGATTGGAGTGAATTGATGAGGGTGCTGACGGGGCAATGGATTGAGGTGATTGGTGAGTCCAAATGAAGCAAAAATGGAATGGATGAGATGGTGAATTTACGAGAATGATCCAAATTAATTAAAATAACTTTGATTTTATATCTTTTTAAAAATATTGGTTTCTTTTAAATAATTAATTCGGTTGCTTATCAAAGTAGTCATCTAATAGGATGTTTGGTAGAGCTGCTCTTGATTCTAGGAGAAGGCTCCGCTGGTTATTGTAGAGTAGTCAATTTATTAGCATGTGTCTGATGGATATTCTTTCGTCGAAATTGTGATTTTTATTTTTGAAAAACGGTGGGTATGGGTAATCCAATAGTAGCCCAGCCGTATCCATCCAATCATTCTCCTCCTCTCCCATATTTATTCTTTTTGTTGTCAGCCGTTGTTTGTTTTCCTTTTAATGTTCTTGAGGTGTGGGTGGCCATATGTAAGCCAGTCTGTGTTCCATTTGGAGAAGATAAATTTCTTACTTTGATTAATATAATCTCTGTGGTGCACTCGTTAGATGATTCCTCGTTAGTTTTTGGCGGCTTTTTTAGCTTTTTGGTCAGCCAGTTTGTTTTCGGTGAGGCCAAAGGGCCAAGGGCACCAAGCTTAGCTTTATTTCATATGGAAGGTGGCTTTTTGATGGCGGGTGTGAGAAGATGGTGCTTTGTTGGACCCCGGAGGTGTTGTAAGGCGCTTTCGGAGTCGGTGAATATGATGTTATTCTGTAGAGCATTTAGGTTTTTGGCTTTGAGAGCCATTTGAAATACTGTGAATTACGCAGTTAGGACTGATGATTCCGGTGTCAATTTCACCATTAGGTTCTTTTCTGGAAAAATTACTATACAGACAATACCTCCATCGGTCGACTTTGAGCCATCGATGTAGATGGTCTGTCATTTATATGTTCACTTCTGTTCTGTTTGAAGAGCTGAGTTACGGTTGAAGGTGCGAGGGATGTTTTAAAGTAATTTAATATTGGTAGACATACCTTCATGCTTGTTATATTCCAATGGAGATGTCGGGATTTCCTTCGAGGACGACTTTTAACGCTGGAAGTTGCAATTCTTCTAATGTATTATTTATGCGCTCTGCGAATGGATAGTATATGCGCGGTCTGAATCTTTCCGGTGTAGTTGTGTTTTGGATGATTCGTAAAAGTTTGGAGTTCTCACAGTTAAAGGCGGATGAAGTAGAGATAGGGCAGGAGAGCTTGTGAAGGCTCACGTTGTTATTTTAATAGTTTGATGCTAGATCGAGTGTAATTTATTCCACAGACACTTTGTAGCTACAGCAAAGAGATGGTTGCCATACTCCAGTTTGGGGAGCAATAACATTCCATGAATACGTAGGAGTGTTTTCTGATCGGCTGCCCAGTGTAAGTGAGATAATCTCTTTAGCAAATTAAGGGAGTATATGAAGCGTCTTCGCTTTAAATATAAAGCACAGGAATTTTTCGTGGTCGGATGATTTGAGTAGGTTTTCTCTATCATAAATAGTGCGATTATGAACACCTTTCTTCTTTTAGTGAATGATAGTTGTGTGGGGGGAAGGGGGGTCTTAAGATGTTGAATCCACTTTGTTCCATATAGTCGAGGGTAGAATTGATGGCATCTTAAAGCTGTCGTGAATTTTCTCTTGCTTTTGTTTCTCTGCCATACTGCAAAGTTGGCAACATGCAAGGAACATTGAGAGGTCACTCGTTAATAGCTAGAGTTAATAGAGTGTTACTAATGTCGCTTCTTTGTGCAACAACCTAAAATTGTTAAAAAATGTGGAAGCGAACTCCTTGGCGGTTTACATGGAAGTTCCTGTTTGAGAGAAAGTTCCTTATAAAGATAAGTAAGTGTCCTTGGAGTCCCATTCGGTGTAGTTGGTTGAGTATGAGGCGTCTCCAGGCACAGTAAAGAAATTATGGCCACGACAAAACCGCCGTCTGAGAAGGCGCGCCCGATATCAATTTCTAGTAATGTTAAAGGATCCAGAGTCGATCTTTTTTTTGGTAGCTGTATTAGTTGGTTGAGAGGAACCCTCTTGATTCAAGACGCTTTTCAATCTTTCATTGACCATTTTCCTAAGATTTTTCAAAGGCAGGACGTATGGACAATTGGTCTATAATTTGTTGGTTCAGAAGGTTCATTCTGCGGTTTTAAAAATGGCAGTATTATGGTTTGACGCCATTCTTCTGGAAAAGTGAGTGTGAGCCAGATGGCGTTGAATATGCTTTTCAAGCAGTTAGGTTGCGATCGATGGAGGAGGATATACTTAATTTAGTCGTCTCTGGGGGCAGTGTTTGGAGAGTTGGCTAGTGAAATTTCTAGTTCTTTTATGGGGAAGGCATCGTTATATGGGAGGAGGGCTGTTGTTGTGGAGTTAATAACCTTGTTTCCCCTGTTTCCTTTGATTGTTTTGAATTCTGGTTTGCGAGACGCTTAGAAATATAGCATAGGCAATAAAGTCACGTTGATGGTCGTGATGATATCTTTAAGGTGACTTATCAATCTGTCACTTACTTTTAGTATAGGTCGGTGTATTATGTTGGGGCTGCCGGTTATTTTGTGGATCTGGTGCCATACTTTGCCTAATGGTGTTGTAGAGTTTATTACTGATGTGAATTTCTGCCATGATTCGCGTTTGGCTTTTTAGAATTCATATTTTGCTATTGCACTTAGTCTATTAGTCTGCGAATGATTTAGAACTGCGGGAAGTTTCTATGGGCTCGGTTTCTTTCTTACTTAGTCTTTCTGCATTTTTCATTCCACCATAGGGTGGAGGAAAAGTTATTTCTTAATGAAGTTTGTGAGTTCTGTCTCTTGGCCACTTCTTGTACCAGCCATTTTGTCAAGGATTTTAAACATTGGGTGGGTGCTGTTCTGGGGTGGTGCCAATGTTTGCGGTTTCGTTATAGAAGGCCCCGCTAAAATAGTAGCGTCGTTTGGTCAGGAGGATTGTTTGTAGGAGGTCCTTTATGATAATAATATATATATATATATATATATATATATATATATATATATATATATATATATACCACCAATCATAAGTAGCGTTTATCAGCCGTTAAATAAAGGATTAAGATGGATTAAGTTAAAGCATAGCGATCAGAAGCTGAAGAGAGCGAACGAGCAGTGTGTACGCCCTTTAAACGAGAGTCAATGTATTATTTGTGCTTCCTTAGGATTTTCCCTTTTCAGCAAAACGTTGAGTTTTACCTCAATATTTAACTCGACCCAGTGGATCATTTTAATCATTCAGTCACATCCACCCAAATGAACCACAAAATGCTGATCCCAGCGGCGATAAAACACAGAGTCTCTGTTCGTAAATAATTAACTTTTGTTCAATTTGACGCCTTCTCTATCACAATGGATGGATATATATTTATATATATATATATATATATATATATATATATATATATATATATATATATATATATATATATATATCCTCACTGTCCCTTTCGAGGTTCTGTTATTTCACCCGTATATTACGCCGCCCCGATCCTAATCATTTGTAGGCGTTTGAATAATGAGAACAATTTGGAATATAATGAATCAAAAAAGTAGTAACCTTGACATCCGCCACCACATTTTGTCGATGGAATTGAGGTTGGACGACTGAAGTAGCCAAAGGTTATTCAACTAGAAGTTCATCTTCGACCCCACAGTCACTCTTGCACAGTGCTGACCGTGTGGGCCGGGGCACCGTCCGTCTTCTTCGTGATCTTTCTCACCCATGCATATGGAAGGAACTTCGTAGCCAAAGGGTCCCTATGTTGGACTGCGGTGAGCCTGTAACCAGCCGCGAACTACAGCGACGGCATCCTTTCGCCATTCGAAGCTACGACGCCGAGCATCATCACGAAGGCCGGCTGCTTGGTCGTGGACACGTAATGAAACTCGGAGACGCCCTTGGCTAAACTTAACACGCGGTCGTTCAGCTTCTTTATGGCTTCATCGACTGTGAATGTTTTTTCATCAGAAGGAGACAGCAGCGCTCCGGACGTTGTTCTCGCACACGGTCGAAACGCGATAACGCAATGGATGAGCGGTGGTATCATATCATGCAATTTCGACCGGGTCCCTTTAGACTCCGCTAATAAGTCACGCATTCTGCGTGTGGTGAGTATGGAGTGAGGCAAGAGTAATCAAACGTACGAGGTATGACCAGAGATGGGCAAGATCTTGAAGATCACTTTTATTATAGTAATCAAGACTCATTCTAATTTGATAAATTGCAACAACAACAAGTACAATGAAGGAAGACATACAAGCAAAACTGGCAGCAGTTGACCATGTCTCTGCTACATGTGAAATATGGCCAACTAATCACCGCAGTTTCATGCAATTCACTACGTATTAGGTATATTATTGATTTAGTGAATTATTTTTATATTTATTTTTAAATTAAAATTTTGTGATAGACTGATAAACATATCATCATCATCATGATCATCACTAACTCGATAATTTAAGAAGGGGATTTTTTTGAATATTTGAATAATAATTTCATCTTAGTTTGGTTATGATTTGTTTTTTTATCAAAGTTATTTCTAATAATTCTTTTATAATATCAAAAAACAAAATAGTGAAGTTCAGAAATAAATATAAGTATCGAAATTTTGTGAATTTTGTAAAACCCAAAGAATTACAAATGGTGAAGTTCATAAAATTTATTTTTATATTTCTTCTATAACTATATTTTAGCAACGTGATATTTTGAACGGGGGAAATTTAGTCTAGAGTTCCTTTTTAAAATTATTATAATTGGCGAAGTTCAGAAAATTTATAAAAATTTAACCATGGCTGCTTTTCTTTAGATTTTAAATGTTAATTTTAGTAGCGAAGCCATTGCCTGGTATATATATAAAGTAGTCATGTCTTCGCTAAAAATGTTTGCTTCTCAAAAACTAAAAAACTATTGAAGTCAAACTGAAAATCTGCATGTTTGGAATTAACGCGTCAATATCTACGGGTTTCATGCATTTGTTGTTTAAAGACGCGATTAAAAAAAATTCGAATTTTTTGTCCTTTCTAGGTTTAGGGGACAAGTAATCGCGTGAAAATATAAGGCTTGACCGACCAATTCCGCGTCAGAAATCTTAAAAAAACCGCGATAATACATATTATTTGTATCCTACGACTTAACAAACTTAGATATTTAGTTAAAACCGCGCCTATCTGCTTGAGGCACGCTAGAAAGTTTATAGATACCCCCCACGTTAATGAACGTATTTTGTTGCAGGAGTGATTAAATTCGTTTAACTTAAGCATGTGCTTATGTTATAACAAAGAAAGCTGCACTTATTTAACTTTTGTTAAATAGGCCTGGGACTATTTTCCCTCTCTCTTCAACATAACCAACCCACATCATCACTAGATGCTGCAAATATTTTTGTCTGTGAGTCGTGGTCCGAATTTGAATAATCTATTCCCATTATTCTGTCTTATGTATGTATCCCATGACACTTTGTGGAGAATTGAATTTTTGAAAGATAGTCTTTTTATGTTCGGGCAATGCCGGGGACTATTGCTAGTAATATATTATTTATTATTATCTGGCATGTGTTCCTCTTTCCTTAATTAGGTGAGTCTTTATTTTACCGTGACTATGGACTCTTCAACATTTTGCTCTTATGGGATGACTCACTTAGGAGGTGGTCTGGTAGACGACTCATCGCTGAATTCCCTCCTTATATCACATCGGTCTTATGCTACATAGTCAATAGAAAAGCACACTTCTTTTATTTTTAAACCATTAATTCAATAAATTAAATTAAGCTTTATGGAAATGATTATATATTCTTACATTGCAGATCAAGGATGACTTGTCGCGAGGATTAGCTGAACCGGCATGCCGAAGATTTCATGGATCACAGATTTGATAAAATTGCTGGAATGTTGGACAGGATCAATTCAAAGCATGTTTTATCTTATAGAAAAGTTGTATCTACAATCACCGACAATGCATCTAATGAGTTTGAATTTATTTCAGGATATTTGTCACTTCTACAAACAATTGCAGCAACCCTCAACAAATTACAGACAGAGAAAGAATGCTACTACGGTTCTCTTCTTCCAACACTTTTAGTGACACCGCACGCCATTACTGGCAGTAGTCGGATCTGGCTTCCATGTTAGGTTTGATCATTTTATTTCGTTGAGTCCCTAGATAAGTGGTGCTATTTTGACCTCAGTAGCTCATCCGTATTTCAAATTTAGATGGATATCAATGTTGCAAGGGCAAAATTTCGGCGATCAGGAAGCAATCACTGTCTCAAGTAAAAGACAAGCTGTAAATGGCTGTAACAAATTGTAATTCTGAGAGAGGTGGGAATAGTTCAGGGAACTCAGACTCATTATCTGAAGACGGTTTCTCCAAATCTATGGAGGACTCATTCTCTGCTCCTACCCAAAAGGAAGACTTGAAGTCCTCAATTAGTGGTGGCAAGACACCGGTAAGACACTCATCTATTTAGATAGGTATCGTAGTATAAAACACATCTTCAATAGGTATAACATTACAGTACCTCTCTCTCCATCAGTGGAATGGTTGTTTTCGTTTGCTGGCATGGTTCATAACCCCACACGAAGTTGTCTCGTGGATTATAACTTTAGACAATTGTTTTTGCTGAAAGCAAATGTTTACAGCAGTTAAACATTAAATTACCACTCACAATTTGCGGGTTTACCTTTGTAATGTCAGAAATTGCGTGCGTCAGTTAAATGTGCAAAAAAATTATGCAAAAAAACTTTACTCATATCTGCTGACCATTTATTGATATGGGTCATGGACTTGCTGAGATGAGAATTGAGAACATAAAAGTAAAAACTATATATATGTAGGTCCTTTAGTAGTTTTTTACTTTGCTGATGAGGTATACTAATACTAAGTTTTAAGTTCACCACCTGAAAAACTGAAAAGAGAATCATCAACCTCAATGGTATATATCACGTTACATAATATATATTGTCGTGGTATTGCAAGGACTGAGTGGTGGTGTACGTACCTATAGGTTTGTTACCTACTTCAAAAAACTCCTTGATTAAGTTTTCTCTCTAAGAGTGCTATATTTGATATTATAATTATTACGTTATTTTTAATCTTTGAGGGTTTCTAGTGCCATGCTCAGTGTTTCGAGTATTGAATTAATTGCTTCTAAGAAAAATAGACCTTTAATTGCAACATGAACCAAAGTTGAAATCTAACAAACAAACTACACAGTTTTGAATCAAATAAGTTTAAGTGAGGCTTACTAAATTACACAATTGAATATAGAGTAATGGTTGACCCAAAGCTCTCTTTAATATTGAACGCTAATTGACCTTCAAAAAACAGACAATAGAATTTATCTACCTAAAAAAAAACCCGAGAACTGGGTTTGAGACTGACTGTGATAGAGTTGCCTAAGGCGGCCACGCCTCGCTTCTATCACATATTGAAACTCATGCTTCCCACGTGCATCCTGCGTGATAGATTAGAACGGCGTTCTTATCGCCCACCATTCCCGAGTATCATTTTCCCCCGTTTCAAGTTTAATCAAGGAGGTTCAATCCCCCGTTTGCCTCCAGGCGTCGATCTGGCCAGATTGAATTAGGCTTATGGGAAGATAAGATTTTTCCAAGCGCTACCGGGACATTCCATGGATGTCCCACATTGTCCCCTACCCCGAGGGGCTGGCTCCAGCTATTTATGCGATAGAATTTCGCTTTTGAAGCAGATCCGAATTATCTTCGCGGGGCATCACGCTGATCCGGTCTCCCTTAGGCACCTAGGAACTCTACCCCGAGAACCCCCTTATTGTCCAGAAGAGGACAATATCCTTGAGTGTCAAGGTTCGTGCTCCGAGAGACGCCAAGTCAACAGGGACCCCTGTTGTTCTGAAAGAGAACAACTTTAAACAGTCATTGTTCTTCGAGCCCGTTCGACAAGAAACGGTTCTCGCTCCCCTGATATCACGTCAGTGGTAATTTAATTCTCCCCTTTTCACGTTCTTCAAGAGAACGTTTGGTTACCTCAATAACGTCAATTGTTCATCCAGAACATCTCCGATATCCTGTCTCAAAGATCGCTCGTACTTCCGAGCCCCATTTCGCTCTCACTCCTTGAAGTCAGTCCTTTTCCCCTCGTTCAGTAAACCCCCTAAAAAACACCTCCTCCTGGAAAGGAAATCGCCAGTCGGACCGAAGCCATTCCTTCAAATCGCCTTCCTCTGCACGACGGCCTTATAAATACGTAAGCTACGAATTGCATTTAACTATTTAACTTTGTGCCAACGTAACTCCGTGCTTTAACACGAATTTAGCCAACCCTTTCCCTTCTTGTTTGTTTTGTCATTTTAAATCCCTCCAAATCTTAATCCTCCGCTTAGTCAAATTTATCCCATGACCTTTTTTATTTTATGTGTATCTCCCATCTTAATCCCCGGTCATGTAAATATTTTCCATGTGTTGTTTTGTTAGATTAATTAATAAAATTCTATTTTATTAATGTTTGCAATATTATTTATCCTTGGGCTCCGTTCCACTTCTCAAGTATTTGAGGATAAATAAGCCCTCTCCAGGCCTATTTATTAACGTAGAGTCATTCTCAGCCATCTGATAAACCCCGCACTCGAATATAGAATAATCCCCACAAAGAATAGATATATAGTATATCGTCGGGGGCCATTTCTACGACACTGACCTTGGCCTTAATTCTTATGTAGCCTCAAGAATGTTGTTTTAGGGCAGGCGCGTGAACGTCTTTGCTGTCCTCCAGATGTTTGTTTGGCGAGAGGATATTTTTAAAGCCACAGATGAATTCGATGCGTGTGACGGATGGCGTTAAACACGTTGTCTTGGTAAGACGATTTCACCAACGGGACCGGGAAAGTATGCTTCTTCCACTCTTCGGGTTAATCTGGAAATAATTTTCACTGGCGAGCGAGCGATTGGCAAACGAGTGTATCCTTTGACGAAGGGGAGTGCTTGAGGGAGTTCACTTTGTGGTATTCCTCAATGGTGAGAACTATCTCTGGGTTTTGTTGTACACCAGGATAGGGGGGTTTCTCTGACGAGAGCTAGTTGAACTTTTTTCGCAATACAAGTTAACTTAAAGTTCACTGTGACCACCAGGAGCTGGCTCAGCATGAGCTGCTTCTGTGTTCCTTTCGTAAGGTTGGCGGACACTTCTCCGGACTTCGTTGTCTTGATCACAAACTCGATCTTCCTGAGACAAGATACTAATTTCGGTGTGAACACCAAGAATTGACTCAGGATGAGCTTCTTCTACGTCCCTTTCGTTGGTTTGCTGGGCATTTAGCCGGACTTCGTTGTCTCGATGACTCACTCGATCTTTCATGTTTCTTCTACAAGTATCGGTATATATACTCCACCACCCTACTTGGGGTGGGGGAAGGAGGGTGGATGAGGACGGCGGAATTAAGTCTTCTCCTCTAACGGTTTTTCTCGGAGCGTCTTTCACCTAGCCCTAAAGACACCTTCTGGCATTTGGTTGTCGCTCCTCTAATTTCGCATATGAAGTGAAATTAAATACCATCTCTTAAGGGAAATATCGCTGGTTTAACCAATGTTAGGCTCGCCGGGGTCAAAAATCTGATGATTAGTGTATTATGTGGTTGAGCGAAGGCCTTTCTGGTTATCCTCGAGGTGAGGGGAGAGAGGGGGGGTTAAGTAATAGGGTTACGCTGCCAAAAATGCCAGGACGTTGCGGTTACCGATCAGAGCCTCAGTTTTGAGGATAGAATCTCGATTTCCCTACATATATTAAACACAAAAAAGTTAAAAGGCCATCAAAGTTGCGAATCTAGAAAAAAATTAAAAACTACAAAAAAAGACAAAAAAATCGAAAAAACAAATGAGTAGACGGCAAAAGGGTGATCGTGGTGAAGCTATGACGATGGCGAAGATGTAACTGGTCGATAGACATCTCTTCGGCATCCATCGACACATGGTCATGTTGCGATCTTTGTTTCTTTGATTTACACGTGTTTTTTTATTTTTTTGTGTTCTTTTTAATATATATTCACAAATTCGATGGCATTTGAGCCCCTTTAAACGTAATGGACGTTATATTAAATACAACATAACACACATTAAACGCAAAAGCCAAGCCAAAAGGCCATCAAAGTTGCTAATATATATATATATATATATATATATATATATATATATATATATATATATATATATATATATATATATATAATATATACCTGATAGTCTCATAGGATATAATATGTATTTGTTTTATATGTAGTGGGCTACTGAACTTGTATGTGTTGATGCTGGAGAATAGGCTATGGTCCAGCTCGGTAAATAAGGAGGTCACTTTCTTTCTTTTCAAGCAATGTCAATTTATTCTGTAAAGCCATGAAAGTTGACAGTCGGGGGTAAATGGGCTACAAAATGTCCCTTTTTTTGTTCTCTCTTCAAATGGCCTCGAAAACAAGAGGCTTAAAAGTTCACAAAAGACTTTTGTTTTATGTTAAATATACTTTAGACAATGTATGCTTGTAATTATTGGGAAGAAGCTCAGTAGTATGTATAAAGCTCAATGTTTATGATTCCGACAGATAATTCGCTTAGCCACTACTGTGTTGAAAGCAAATTTCATCGTCCCGTTTATCAAGCGTACTAGCATCCACAGGTAAGTCTGAAAGGAACCTCCCCCGATGGTTAGAAATAGAGACAAATTTCAAACGTTGAGGTTGTATACAAATCAAACTCCACTGGGCTTCTACGTGAATCTCTAGCCTATATCTAAATCTCACACTTTATATAAATAAAAGATCCCGGATGTTTTTTTTTTTTACCATGGTGAAACCTTCTATTTGTTTAATGTTTTTCCATAATGCTTCTTTTTAGGTCCAATAAGATAACCCAAGATGAAGATGTTCGCGTGTCTCATTTTGATATTTGCCGTTGTGGTATCTCCAAGCAAATCCTTCTTTTGTAAGTCTTTACTTTTTTTCATCGTTCAAAAACCATTACATAAATTCGATACTGTGGCAATCAATTAAATTAATCAAACCTTATCATTGTGACGTTTCCATTGCAGTTGGGGGCAGATTTAATCCCTGTTTCCTGTTTGCTGGCGGTAAGTATCATTTATTACTGATAAAAACACTAACCAAATTTCTGAATAATATTTTAATATTATAAATCGACTAATAATATTTTGATTCTCATCAGCTGTAAATCACAATACACACGTGAAACAGTAGATGCTAAATGACCCATCAAAATCACATGCGCTTTCGTCTTTTTTTTTAACCTAACATTGCTCAAACATAGATTAAGAAACAAAGACGAGAGAGAGAGATATAGAGAGATAAAGAGAGGGAGAGAGATGGGCAGAGGGGAGACAGCAAACAGGTAAATAAATATAAAAACTCTTACCGGTTAATCAAAGTAAAAGCGAAATGCGTTCGAATGCAAAGGTTCGAACAGAAACTATTTTTTAAGATTATTTGACCTGAAAAAATTGAGTTCATATTATTATATCTGTTTACTCTCCCTCTCTCTCTCTCTTTCTTGACCTGGAGACAATATCCTCGACTTGGTCTTCACCTCTGAGGATAATATCGTTAAGGATCTCTCTGTAGGCGAAGAGCTCGGTGGCAGTGATCACCAGCTAGTTAGACTTACCGTCAAGATCCCGAAGGTAAGGTCTGTTGCCAGTCAATCAAGGAAACTTGACTTGAGAAGAGCAGACTTTGCAAGCCTTCGTGCTGAGGGACTGATATAAGGCTAGCGGTATGCGAAGAGGTTGAGGATTCGTGGAACAATTTCAAAAATAAGTTCATAAGTCTTAAATCAAGTTGCATCCCTCTGAAATGCCTCCGTTGGTCTTCTGTTCAACCAAAGTGGTTTAATCGAGAAATCGGCCAACTGCTTAGGGAGAAGAGAAATGCGTACCGGCGATCGAAGATCTCGGGTCCCTTGTCGAGTACCAGAGGCTAGCCAGGAGAGTGAAGTCCAGAATAAGGGCGGCTAAGCGTACTGAGGAACTCCGAGTGGCGAGACTCTGCAAGGAGAATCCCAAGGAGTTCTTCGACTATGTAAATAGCCGTAAACCAATCCATCGTATGATTGGGCCCTTAGGTGGACGAGGAGGGTGCATTAACTCAATCAGGGGTAGAAAATGCTAACCTGCTCAATGAATACTTCTCCTCAGTGTTTACTAAAGAGTGTGGTCTCATCCCCCAGCCCAAGGATTCCTACTCGGGGAAAAAGCTGGAGGCAATGGACTTCACCGAAGGAGAAATAAAGAAAAAAGATCGCTGACCTAAAAACAAATAAGTCCCCTGGACCGGACGGGTTACTATCCAAGGTATTGAAGGAAGTGTGCGATAAAGTTTTCACGACATCTATGCGCTATCTTTAACATGTCAATCCGGACCGGATGCGTTCCTAGAGAAAGGCGTGAGGCGGAGGTGACTCCTATCTTCAAGAAAGGAGACCGTAATCAACCGTCGAACTACCGACCTATCAGTCTGACTTCGATAGTCGGTAAACTCATGAAGAGCATGATGGTGGACAAAATGACGTCGTATTTAGAGTCAAACCTGCTACTGAGGAGTTCCCAGCACGGCTTCCGAAGGCAACGGTCATGCCTGACGAACCTTGTAGAATTCTTCCACTTCGTCTTCAGTGAGCACAATCGGGACAGGGCGGTGGATGTGGTGTACTTAGACTTTCAGGAAGCCTTTGATAAGGTACCACACCGCCACCTTCTCCGGAAAGTGCGAGCGCTTGGCATAGACGGAAATGTAGCCGGCTATATCGAGAACTGGCTAAGTGACAGACGGCAACGGGTGGTGGTGAATAGCCATGCTTCTGAGTGGGTGCCCGTTTTTAGCGGGGTGCCTCAAGGTTCTGTGCTGAGAACACTACTATTCATAATCTACGTCAACGACATGGACGGTGACATGGTTGCCGAGATTTCCAAATTTTGCCGACGATACCAAGCTTGGTATGAACGTTGCAGAGGATGGAAATACTGCTCGCCTGCAGAAAGATCTTGGGAAGATTGGGAAGTGGTCAGACACCTGGCAAATGCCTTTTAACGTGGGGAAATGCAAAGTGATGCATATCAGCCACAGAAACCCGCAATCTCATTATATCCTTAAGGGCACTGTTATGGACTCCACCGACACTGAGAAGGACTTGGGTGTAACAATCACTAGTGACCTCAAGTTCTCGAAACAGTGCATTGAGGCGGAGAAAAAGGCCCAAAGGATGCTAGGCTATATTATGCGCCAGTTTGGTTATCGGAACCAGGAGATTGTACTGTGCCTGTACAACTCACTTGTGCGACCGCACCTGGAGTATGCCGTACAATTCTGGAGTCCTTCATTGCGAAAGGACATCGCGAGATTGAAATGCGTACAAGCTAGGGCAACCAAACTGATTCCCTCTATCCAACATAAAAGTTATGAGGATAGACTAAGGGAATTAGATCTGTTCTCGCTGGAAACCCGTAGACTGCGTGGTCAGCTCATCGAAGTTTTCAAAATACTTCGAGGGTTTGACAATGTTGACTACCGGGATATTTTCACACTGAGTGAGAACAGAACGCGCAATCACGGCTTCAAACTTGAAATGAAGCGTTACAACCGCAATCTGTGTGGAATTTTTTCACCTACAGTATCTGCGGTATGTGGAACGCATTTCCAGTGTAAGTTGTCAACAGTGAATCTGTTGACCAGTTCAAGTCAAGACTAAACAAGGTCTTGAAAAGTGGCCGTTTAGGGACGCAAAACAATTAAGCAGCCTTGTGCCCGCTCGATTGCTAGTCCAAAGGTACCCTCTTTCAATGGACCGTAAGGTCGCCTAGGGTACCCTCTTTCCTTGTTGTTACTCCTCTTTGTTACTCTCTTTCTCTCTCTATCTCTCTCTCTCTTTCTCTTTCTCTTTCTCTTTCTCTCTCTTTCTCTCTTTCTTTCTCTCTCTTTCTTTCTCTCTTTCTCTCTTTCTCTCTCTCTCTCTCTCTTTCTCTCTCTCTCTGAGGGAGAGGTGACGCGTCCTTGTCGCAGGAAGAAAGCTTGTGTGTACCTTTGAATTTTCGAGCTATATCGACGGGGGTATCTCTCTTTTGGGTACCCCTGATCGGGCTTCCCTTGTCAATTTGGTCGGAAACGAGGTTCCAGACTAAGTGCGTCATTCTTTCATTCTTTTTTTACGCTATCCTTCTCTTTTTTTCACTTTTATCCTATCTCTTCAACTTATTATATAAAAAGCAAAAAAAAAAACTATAAACAAAACAGAACCCTACTATTATCAAGTCATTCTCACTCTTTTTTCAATCTTTCTAAATATAAGGACCTGGCAGCTACCTCACGCGTCAGAAGAGAGGCTTTGGAACCTTTATAAACAACGCCAATCGACGCTCACTGGTTGTGAGAGACTAAGACTAGAGGTGTCCTAGGCGTTGGGGCACGATTAATGGGATGAGGGTAGTGCCCCTAGACCCCTTTCCTCGGCGCATAATTATTGACCATTCCCAGTGACCGTTGACGGGTGCCTCTGGTAGCATTGGTCCATGATGACGGCCCTTTGTTCCAATGTTGGCTGGCAGGCCAACAAAAAGCCTTAGGTGGAGTTTCTTGTTGTGGCGGGATATCCATTGAACGCTGCTCCGAGATCTTAGCCCTCGCGAAGGGAACTAGTAGGAGTTTAGTACGGGGCATGCTTCGTTGTTGTTCACCTGGTGATAAATCGATGGCCCCTTCGGGGACTGTCTGTGCTGCTTGGTTGGGAGGCATGGCACGCCGAGGCTGGACGACTCGGTCGGACGAGCAGCAGCACATGGAGCGTACCTTCTGAAAGATCCGAAACGTCTCCGATCGATAGGCGGGAGCGACTCACGCGGGGAGAACTTACCAAACCCCGTATTTTCTTATTAATTGGTCGTAAAGTGATTAAGTATAAAGCTTTCAGAATGACAGGAAAGAGAGGTCCAGGTGCTCTAAGATATACATGTGCAACATGTCAGAAGGATAAGTGGTGTGTGGATTTCCCAGAAGGGTGTTTTTCGAAATGCCACCCGGGCAGTGTCTGCAACGCTTGCATCCTGAAGAGTGAGGTCCAAGAAGCAGTTGCCTACTGTAGAGAGATACAAGATCTCTATAGGGCTTTGGAGGAGAGAGCTCGAGCACTCGAGATGAAAATAGAGACTATGGAGTCAGAGCACGTGCGCAAGCTTAGCCGTCTCGAGGATAGGGTCGCAGAATTGGCCGCAAAATTAGCGACCCAGTCAATTCCAATTTCCGGAGAGCCACTCAATCAAAATGGCAACACTGCATCGTCAGTGCCCGGAGAGACTAGTGGCCAAGTGAAGAAGAAGAATAAAAAGAAAAAGAAAAACAATTGTAATCCTTCACTCCCCCCTAATAATGATGGTTCCGACGTAGCCGTTGCCGAAAGAGTAAGTCATGATGGCTTCACTCCTGTCAGAAGGGCAGCCCATAGACCGAGAGAGGTTTCGATACCGACACCACTCCCAACGTCAAATAGATTTGCTCCCCTGGACTCGGGCTGGGAGTCTCCAATCGTTATCGTTGACTCTCAAGTGAGGGGCTTGACAAATCGGCCAAACGGGATGCGCAAGGAAATGTGGCGCTTACGTAGCCTACCAGGTAAGAAGACGCGAGAGATCATAAAAGAAGTTAAAAAAATTAGACTAGGACAGCAGGATACGCCGGTAGTGGCTCAAGCCAGTGGAAATGACCTGTTCCTACGGGAAGGCTCTGCAGGCTTTACTAAGCGCATCATCGAAGATGTCAGAAGTTGAGCAGCCTCGTTGAAAGAAATAACATCAAAACCAATCGTCGTTGGGATCATAACGAGACGCTCCGGGGGTTCCTTGGCCAACCAAAAGGCTCTGAGCATAAATTGGAGGCTAGGTGAAATCCTATCAGGAATGGGCGTATGTTTCGTCAACCCCTTCGACGAATTCTACGGTCGGTCAGGGCTATTTAGTGAGGATGGCACTCACCTGTCTGTCCATGGAAGAGGTGTGCTGCGTGAGCTCATCCGCCGCGGTTTATATTGGGTAAAGAAATCCAATGTAGGGGAAAGGATGACTGAGACCCCAGTGGGAGAATCCCACGAAGTAGCGCCCTCGGCAGCCGAGGTCGAGCACCCAGCACCCAATCCTTCCGTCGATACAGAGGAGGGGGCGGAAGTGGGTGATGGTCAGCCTCCTAATCCAGCTTCGGAGGGGAGGACGCACGACGAACCGTCGGGAAACGGAGAAGTGGAGGGGGCAGTAGGGCTAAGAGTTATTCTATTAAATGCCCGCTCAATAAGGAACAGGTTCTGCGAGCTTAGAGCACTAATGTCATCAGAGATGCTTGACATAGTGGCTGTCACTGAGTCTTGGATTCGTGCAGACACCAGGGACTTCATAGGTGAATTTGGAGTACCCGGTTACGCGACCTTCCATAAAGATCGCGCTGACCGGGAAGGTGGTGGAGTTCTTATGTATGTACGGGCCCATCTATCTCCCATCGAATGCAGAACTGTCCCAGAGCATGAGGTAGTAGGAGTCGACCTCAAGGTCGACAATACAATGTACAGGTTCATAGTGGCCTATCGACCTCCTCATCGGACGGTAGAGGTTGATATATGTAGACCTGTACCAAAAACTATCCAGTCTCTTAGACGGCCCTCCCTCGCTGCTGGGAGGGGACTTCAATTGCCGAGTCGACTGGAGTGACCGAACGAGCGACGAAGGGGCATCTCGGCTTGTAGACTTTGCTGACAGCAACTTTCTGACTCAGTGGGTCGGTGAGCCTACCCGAGGGGGCAACGTTCTAGATCTAGTATTTACCACTGAAGATGACCTCGTCTCTGACCGGTCAGTGGATGAGTGCCTAGGTGGTAGTGACCATAACATGGTAAGGTTTGGAGTACGTGCTCCCTGTACGCAAGGTACTAATGAACAAGCACGTAAATTGGATCTCAGATGTGCAGACTTTAATGGGCTTCGGGAGGCACTTGGCCAGATGCAACCAACTAACGAAGGCGCGACGAATTCCAAATGGAGCCGCTTCAAAAATCGTTTTATGGATCGTCAGGCCGAGTGCGTTCCCACGAAGGCAGTCAGACTAGCGATCATTCAGCCTAGGTGGTTTTCTCAAGAAATCGCTAGTGCTATTAAAGCTAGAAAGTCAGCGCACAGAGCATGGAAGAGGAATAGTAGTGTGATGCACCATGGAGCCTATGTGACCCATAGTAGAACGGTTAGGGCACTAGTGCGCACGGCTAAGCGTAACTAAGAAATTCGTGTAGCCTCTCTCTCTAAAGAGAGCCCCAAGGAGTTCTTCGCGTACGTGAACAGCCGAAAACCAGTACGCCAACGCATCGGACCCCTGAGGGACGCCAACGGCGTTCTCCGGGATTCAGATGAGAAAATAGCTGGCATACTCAACGACTACTTCTCCTCGGTTTTCACGAGGGAAAGAGGCGGAGAGATACCCAGACCGCCGATAGTGATAGATCGCGAGTTAGAATCACTAGAAGCAATAACTACAACTTCCGAAGAAGTTGCTAGAAGGCTGGCTCAGTTAAATGCGTATAAATTTCCAGGTCCTGACGGCTTCCTGCCAAGAGTACTGCGTGAGGTAAAAGATCAGGTGAGCCCTCATCTTTCTGAGATCTTCAACTCATCGCTCGGCAGTGGCGAAGTACCTGCAGACTGGCGTATGGCCAATGTCACCCCGATCCACAAAAAGGGGGACCGTGGCACCGCAGGCAACTACTGACCAATAAGTCTAACTTCAATCGTGGGCAAAGTACTGGAAGGCATCATAGGGGATAGGATAATGAATCATTTAGAGTCTCACGACCTGTTGAGAGACACACAGCATGGCTTCCGAAGAAAGCGCTCGTGCCTCACGAACTTGCTTGAATTCTTCCACGGTATAATGAGCGAGTTTGACAGAAGTCGAGCTATGGACATACTTAATTTGGATTTCCAAAAGGCTTTCGATAAAGTCCCCCACCGCCGACTGATGGCGAAAGTACATGCCCTGGGAATAAGAGGAAAGGTCGCAAAATGGTTATAAAGTTGGTTGTCGGACAGGCGACAGAGGGTTACCATCGGAGGCCACACCTCTCGGTGGTCGTCAGTAACGAGCGGAGTCCCTCAGGGCTCCGTGCTAGGCCCTCTATTATTCATCATCTACATCAACGATATAGATGAAGGACTGGTGAGTCGTCTAGCGAAATTTGCTGACGACACAAAACTTAGAGCTAATGTAGCGAATCCCGGAACATCGAGATGTTGAGGGATGACCTACGGATGATCGGCGAGTGGGCTGACAAGTGGCAGATGCCTTTCAACTTAGACAAGTGTAAGGTGATGCACATTGGGTATGCGAACCCCCGGTCAGGCTACGAGCTACAAGGTATGCGTCTTGAGTCTACTGATGTCGAGAAGGACTTAGGTGTGCTGATTAGCAGCGATCTCAAATTCTCGAAGCAGTGCTTACAGGTGGAGAAAAAGGCTCATCGTTTGTTGGGTTACATCAAGAGGCAATTCAGCTTTCGAACAAAAGAGGTTGTTTTGCCCTTGTACAACTCGCTGGTAAGGCCTCACCTAGAGTTCACTGTTCAGTTCTGGTCTCCTCATTATCGAAAAGACATCGATCGTCTGGGAAAGGTGCAATCCAGGGCCACGAAACTGATCCCATCGCTAAGGAACAAGTCATACCAAGAAAGACTGCAAGAGCTCGATCTCTATTCGTTAGAGACTCGAAGACTGCGCGGTCGTCTAAAAGAGACTTTTAAAATCTTGAAAGGATTTGAAAATGTCGACTCCGCCAAATTCTTTACCCTCAACCGGAATATGACTCGAAATCACGGGTGGAAGGTGGAGCTGCCCAGATTCAATACCATTCGTGTGGTTAAGTCATTCACATATGAAATTTGCGACACATGGAATAAACTACCAGCGGGGGTTGTTTAGAGTAGCAGTGTTGAACAGTTCAAGAGTAGACTTGACAAATTATATTTGAAAAGTTGATGATCTCATAGCAAGTAATCAGTACATGCTAAGAATCGAAACCACAAAAAGTGCCTCATCGATATGGGCCGCAAGTCCTTTGAGGTACTTCTTTTCCTTGTAACTCCTTGTAACTCTCTCTCCATCATGGAACGACGTTCTTAGATGTGGCAAAGAGGGGTACTGCCACACAAAAGAAGCCGGAAAACGGAAGAGCGTATGGAGTCCTACACTGGGGGACTCCCTCAAAGTTCTTCTGTTCAACGCGAGGTCAATCAGGAATAAGTTTCTTGAGCTCCGTGGCCTCGTAGCAACAAAGGAATCTGAGATGGTGGCCATAAGGAAGACGTGGATTAAAACCTCAAACCGAGATTTTGAAGGTGAATTCACGATTCCCGGTTACCAGCTCTTCCAGAAAGATAGGCCAGACAGAGAGGGTGGCGGTGTGATGTTGTATGTCAAGGATACTCTCAACTCGACGGATTGCAACATCGTATCCAACCATGAACTACTAGGTGTTGACCTAGAGATAGGTCCTGCAAAATACAGGACCCTGATGCTTTATAGACCTCCTGTCCAACTCGTTGAAAAGGACAGAGATCTGTACCAGCTACTAGGAGAACTTGTCGAAGACAGAGTGTGTATCGTCATGGGTGATTTCAACACACAAGTTGACTGGAAAACCAGAGAACCCTGTGGCGAGAACGCACTACTCCTGGAGTTCACGAACAATGAGTTCCTCACTCAATGGGTGAGATAGCCAACGAGAGGAGACAATATCCTCGACTTGGTTTTCACCTCTGAGGATGACATCGTTGAGGACCTCTCTGTTGGCGAAGAGCTTGGTGGCAGTGACCACCGACTAATTAGATTTGTAGTCAAAGTCCCCAAGGCAGAGCCTGCAACTAGTAAATCAAGGAAACTGGATTTGAGAAGAGCAGACTTTGCAGGTCTACGCGCGGGACTGACTGACGCAAGGCTAAAAGAGTGCGATGCTGTTGAAGACTCTTTGAAAAGTTTCAAAACCACATTCATGAGTCTTCAATCGCGTTTTATTCCTCTGAAATGCTCCCGTCGGTCTTCTGTTCAACCAAAGTCGTTTAATCGAGAAATCGGGCAACTGCTTAGGGAGAAAAGAAATGTGTACCGGCAATCGAAGATCTCGGGTGACTTTGACGAATACCGGAGGCTAGCCAGGACAGTGAAGTCGAGCATAAGGGCGGCTAAGCGGTCTGAGGAACTCCGAGTGGAGAGACTCTAAAGAGAATCCCAAGGAGATTTTTGGATATGTGAACAGCCGTAAACCAATCCGTTGAACGATTGGCCCTTTGAGGAATGAGGAGGGGACATTAAAGCATTCAGATGCAGAAAATGCTAACCTCCTCAACGACTACTTCTCTTCAGTGTTTACTGAAGAGTGTGCTCCCATTCCCCAGCCGACGGATTCATACTCGGAGGAAAAGCTGGAGGCAATGGACTTCACCGAAAGAGAAATAAAGAAAAAGATCGCTGACCTAAAAATAAATAAGTCCCCTGGACCGAACGGGCTTCTACCTAAAGTGTTGAAGGAAGTGTGCGATGAAGTATCACGACATCTGTGCGCTATCTTTAACATGTCAATCCAGATCAAATGCGTTTCTAGAGACTGGCGTGAGGCGGAGGTGACTCCGATCTTCAAGAAAGGAGACCGTAACCAACCGTCGAACTACCAACTTATCAGTCTGACCTTGATAGTCGGTAAACTCATGAAAAGCATCATGGTGGACAAAGTGACGTCGTATTTAGAGTCAAACCTGCTACTGAGGAGTTCCCAGCACGGCTTCCAAAGGCAACGGTCATGCCTGACGAACCTTGTGAAATTCTTCCACTTCGTTTTCAGTAAGCACAAACGGGACAAGGCGGTGGATGTGGTCTACCTAGACTTTCAGAAAGCCCTTGATAAGGTACCACACTGCCGCCTTCTCCGGAAAGTGCGAGCGCTGGCATAGACGGAAAGGTAGCCGGCTGGATCGAAAACTGGCTAAGTGGCAGACAGGAACGGGTGGTGGTAAATGGACAGTCTTCTGAGTGGGTGCCCGTTACTAGCGGGTGCCTCAAGGTTCTGTCCTGGGACAACTACTATTCAGCATCTATGTCAACGACATGGATGGTGACATGGTTGCCAAGATTTCCAAATTTGCAGACGATACCAAGCTTGGTATGAACGTTGCAAAAGATGGAAATACTGCCCGCCTGCAGGAAGATCTTGGGAAGATTGGGTAGTGGTCAGACACGTGGCAAATGCCTTTTAACGTGGGAAAATGAAAAGTGATGCATATAAGCCAAAGAAACCCCCAATCTCAGTATATTCTTAAGGGCACTGCTATGGAATCCACCGACACTGAGAAGGACTTAGGGGGAACAATCACTAGTGACCTCAAGTTCTCGAAACAGTGCATTGAGGCGGAGAAAAAGGCCCAAAGGATATTAGGCCATATTAAGCGCCAGTTTGGTTATCGGAACCAGGAGATTGTACTGTGCCTGTACAACTCACTTGTGCGACCGCACCTGTAGTATGCCGTACAATTCTGGAGTCCTTCATTGCGAAAGGGACATCGCGAGATTGGAACGCGTACAAGGTAGGGCAACCAAACTGATTCCCTCTATTCGACATAAAAGTTATGAGGATAGACTAAGGGAGTTAGATCTGTTCTCGCTGGAAACCCGTAGACTGCGTGGTCAGCTCATCGAAGTCTTCAAAATACTTCGAGGGTTCGACAATGTTGACTACCGGGATATTTTCACACTGAGTGAGAACAGAACGCGCAATTACGGCTTTAAACTTGAACTGAGGCGTTACAACCGCAATCTGTGTGGAAGCATTTTCACCTAAAGTATCTGCGGTAAGTGGAACGCACTTCCAGTGGAAGTTGTCAACAGTGAATCTGTTGACCAGTTCAAGTCAAGACTAGACAAAGTCTTGAAAAGTGGCCATTTAGAGACGCAAAACAATTGAGCAGTCATGTGCATGCTCGATTGATCATCCAAAGGTACCCTCTTTGAATGGACCGTAAGGTCTCCTAGGGTACTTACTTTCCTTGTTACTCCTTTTTACTCTCTCTCGCTCTCTCTCTCTCTCTCTCTCTCTCTCTCTCTCTCTCTCTCTCTCTCTCTCTCTCTCTCTATCTCTCTCTCTTTCTCAACGGGTGGTGGTAAATGGACAGTCTTCTGAGTGGGTTCCCGTTACTAGCGGGGTGCCTCAAGGTCCTGTGCTGAGAACACTACTATTCATAATCTACGTCAACGACATGGACGGTGACATGGTTGCCGAGATTTCCAAATTTTGCCGACGATACCAAGCTTGGTATGAACGTTGCAGAGGATGGAAATACTGCTCGCCTGCAGGAAGATCTTGGGAAGATTGGGAAGTGGTCAGACACCTGGAAAATGCCTTTTAACGTGGGGAAATGCAAAGTGATGCATATCAGCCACAGAAACCCCCAATCTCATTATATCCTTAAGGGCGCTGCTATTGAATCGAGTGACACTGAGAAGGACTTGGGTGTAACAATCACTAGTGACCTCAAGTTCTCGAAACAGTGCATTGAGGCGGAGAAAAAGGCCCAAAGGATGCTAGGCTATATTATGCGCCAGTTTGGTTATCGGAACCAGGAGATTGTACTGTGCCTGTACAACTCACTTGTGCGACCGCACCTGGAGTATGCCGTACAATTCTGGAGTCCTTCATTGCGAAAGGACATCTCGAGATTGAAATGCGTACAAGCTAGGGCAACCAAACTGATTCCCTCTATCCAACATAAAAGTTATGAGGATAGACTAAGGGAATTAGATCTGTTCTCGCTGGAAACCCGTAGACTGCGTGGTCAGCTCATCGAAGTTTTCAAAATACTTCGAGGGTTTGACAATGTTGACTACCGGGATATTTTCACACTGAGTGAGAACAGAACGCGCAATCACGGCTTCAAACTTGAAATGAAGCGTTACAACCGCAATCTGTGTGGAATTTTTTTCACCTAAAGTATCTGCGGTATGTGGAACGCATTTCCAGTGTAAGTTGTCAACAGTGAATCTGTTGACCAGTTCAAGTCAAGACTAGACAAGGTCTTGAAAAGTGGCCGTTTAGGGACGCAAAACAATTAAGCAGCCTTGTGCCCGCTCGATTGCTAGTCCAAAGGTACCCTCTTTCAATGGACCGTAAGGTCGCCTAGGGTACCCTCTTTCCTTGTTGTTACTCCTCTTTGTTACTCTCTTTCTCTCTCTATCTCTCTCTCTCTTTCTCTTTCTCTTTCTCTTTCTCTCTCTTTCTCTCTTTCTTTCTCTCTCTTTCTTTCTCTCTTTCTCTCTTTCTCTCTCTCTCTCTCTCTCTCTCTTTCTCTCTCTCTCTGAGGGAGAGGTGACGCGTCCTTGTCGCAGGAAGAAAGCTTGTGTGTACCTTTGAATTTTCGAGCTATATCGACGGGGGTATCTCTCTTTTGGGTACCCCTGATCGGGCTTCCCTTGTCGATTTGGTCGGAAACGAGGTTCCAGACTAAGTGCGTCATTCTTTCATTCTTTTTTTACGCTATCCTTCTCTTTTTTTCACTTTTATCCTATCTCTTCAACTTATTATATAAAAAGCAAAAAAAAAACTATAAACAAAACAGAACCCTACTACTATCAAGTCATTCTCACTCTTTTTTCAATCTTTCTAAATATAAGGACCTGGCAGCTACCTCACGCGTCAGAAGAGAGGCTTTGGAACCTTTATATACAACGCCAATCGACGCTCACTGGTTGTGAGAGACTAAGACTAGAGGTGTCCTAGGCGTTGGGGCACGATTAATGGGATGAGGGTAGTGCCCCTAGACCCCTTTCCTCGGCGCATAATTATTGACCATTCCCAGTGACCGTTGACGGGTGCCTCTGGTAGCATTGGTCCATGATGACGGCCCTTTGTTCCAATGTTGGCTGGCAGGCCAACAAAAAGCCTTAGGTGGAGTTTCTTGTTGTGGCGGGATATCCATTGAACGCTGCTCCGAGATCTTAGCCCTCGCGAAGGGAACTAGTAGGAGTTTAGTACGGGGCATGCTTCGTTGTTGTTCACCTGGTGATAAATCGATGGCCCCTTCGGGGACTGTCTGTGCTGCTTGGTTGGGAGGCATGGCACGCCGAGGCTGGACGACTCGGTCGGAGGAACAGCAGCACATGGAGCGTACCTTCTGAAAGATCCGAAACGTCTCCGATCGATAGGCGGGAGCGACTCACGCGGGGAGAACTTACCAAACCCCGTATTTTCTTATTAATTGGTCGTAAAGTGATTAAGTATAAAGCTTTCAGAATGACAGGAAAGAGAGGTCCAGGTGCTCTAAGATATACATGCGCAACATGTCAGAAGGATAAGTGGTGTGTGGATTTCCCAGAAGCGTGTTTTTCGAAATGCCACCCGGGCAGTGTCTGCAACGCTTGCATCCTGAAGAGTGAGGTCCAAGAAGCAGTTGCCTACTGTAGAGAGATACAAGATCTCTATAGGGCTTTGGAGGAGAGAGCTCGAGCACTCGAGATGAAAATAGAGACTATGGAGTCAGAGCACGTGCGCAAGCTTAGCCGTCTCGAGGATAGGGTCGCAGAATTGGCCGCAAAATTAGCGACCCAGTCAATTCCAATTTCCGGAGAGCCACTCAATCAAAATGGCAACACTGCATCGTCAGTGCCCGGAGAGACTAGTGGCCAAGTGAAGAAGAAGAATAAAAAGAAAAAGAAAAACAATTGTAATCCTTCACTCCCCCCTAATAATGATGGTTCCGACGTAGCCGTTGCCGAAAGAGTAAGTCATGATGGCTTCACTCCTGTCAGAAGGGCAGCCCATAGACCGAGAGAGGTTTCGATACCGACACCACTCCCAACGTCAAATAGATTTGCTCCCCTGGACTCGGGCTGGGAGTCTCCAATCGTTATCGTTGACTCTCAAGTGAGGGGCTTGACAAATCGGCCAAACGGGATGCGCAAGGAAATGTGGCGCTTACGTAGCCTACCAGGTAAGAAGACGCGAGAGATCATAAAAGAAGTTAAAAAAATTAGACTAGGACAGCAGGATACGCCGGTAGTGGCTCAAGCCAGTGGAAATGACTTGTTCCTACGGGAAGGCTCTGCAGGCTTTACTAAGCGCATCATCGAAGATGTCAGAAGTTGAGCAGCCTCGTTGAAAGAAATAACATCAAAACCAATCGTCGTTGGGATCATAACGAGACGCTCCGGGGGTTCCTTGGCCAACCAAAAGGCTCTGAGCATAAATTGGAGGCTAGGTGAAATCCTATCAGGAATGGGCGTATGTTTCGTCAACCCCTTCGACGAATTCTACGGTCGGTCAGGGCTATTTAGTGAGGATGGCACTTACCTGTCTGTCCATGGAAGAGGTGTGCTGCGTGAGCTCATCCGCCGCGGTTTATATTGGGTAAAGAAATCCAATGTAGGGGAAAGGATGACTGAGACCCCAGTGGGAGAATCCCACGAAGTAGCGCCCTCGGCAGCCGAGGTCGAGCACCCAGCACCCAATCCTTCCGTCGATACAGAGGAGGGGGCGGAAGTGGGTGATGGTCAGCCTCCTAATCCAGCTTCGGAGGGGAGGACGCACGACGAACCGTCGGGAAACGGAGAAGTGGAGGGGGCAGTAGGGCTAAGAGTTATTCTATTAAATGCCCGCTCAATAAGGAACAGGTTCTGCGAGCTTAGAGCACTGATGTCATCAGAGATGCTTGACATAGTGGCTGTCACTGAGTCTTGGATTCGTGCAGACACCAGGGACTTCATAGGTGAATTTGGAGTACCCGGTTACGCGACCTTCCATAAAGATCGCGCTGACCGGGAAGGTGGTGGAGTTCTTATGTATGTACGGGCCCATCTATCTCCCATCGAATGCAGAACTGTCCCAGAGCATGAGGTAGTAGGAGTCGACCTCAAGGTCGACAATACAATGTACAGGTTCATAGTGGCCTATCGACCTCCTCATCGGACGGTAGAGGTTGATATAGACCTGTACCAAAAACTATCCAGTCTCTTAGACGGCCCTCCCTCGCTGCTGGGAGGGGACTTCAATTGCCGAGTCGACTGGAGTGACCGAACGAGCGACGGAGAGGCATCTCGGCTTGTAGACTTTGCTGACAGCAACTTTCTGACTCAGTGGGTCGGTGAGCCTACCCGAGGGGGCAACGTTCTAGATCTAGTATTTACCACTGAAGATGACCTCGTCTCTGACCGGTCAGTGGATGAGTGCCTAGGTGGTAGTGACCATAACATGGTAAGGTTTGGAGTACGTGCTCCCTGTACGCAAGGTACTAATGAACAAGCACGTAAATTGGATCTCAGATGTGCAGACTTTAATGGGCTTCGGGAGGCACTTGGCCAGATGCAACCAACTAACGAAGGCGTGACGAATTCCCAAATGGAGCCGCTTCAAAAATCGTTTTATGGATCGTCAGGCCGAGTGCGTTCCCACGAAGGCAGTCAGACTAGCGATCATTCAGCCTAGGTGGTTTTCTCAAGAAATCGCTAGTGCTATTAAAGCTAGAAAGTCAGCGCACAGAGCATGGAAGAGGAATAGTAGTGTGATGCACCATGGAGCCTATGTGACCCATAGTAGAACGGTTAGGGCACTAGTGCGCACGGCTAAGCGTAACTAAGAAATTCGTGTAGCCTCTCTCTCTAAAGAGAGCCCCAAGGAGTTCTTCGCGTACGTGAACAGCCGAAAACCAGTACGCCAACGCATCGGACCCCTGAGGGACGCCAACGGCGTTCTCCGGGATTCAGATGAGAAAATAGCTGGCATACTCAACGACTACTTCTCCTCGGTTTTCACGAGGGAAAGAGGCGGAGAGATACCCAGACCGCCGATAGTGATAGATCGCGAGTTAGAATCACTAGAAGCAATAACTACAACTTCCGAAGAAGTTGCTAGAAGGCTGGCTCAGTTAAATGCGTATAAATTTCCAGGTCCTGACGGCTTCCTGCCAAGAGTACTGCGTGAGGTAAAAGATCAGGTGAGCCCTCATCTTTCTGAGATCTTCAACTCATCGCTCGGCAGTGGCGAAGTACCTGCAGACTGGCGTATGGCCAATGTCACCCCGATCCACAAAAAGGGGGACCGTGGCACCGCAGGCAACTACTGACCAATAAGTCTAACTTCAATCGTGGGCAAAGTACTGGAAGGCATCATAGGGGATAGGATAATGAATCATTTAGAGTCTCACGACCTGTTGAGAGACACACAGCATGGCTTCCGAAGAAAGCGCTCGTGCCTCACGAACTTGCTTGAATTCTTCCACGGTATAATGAGCGAGTTTGACAGAAGTCGAGCTATGGACATACTTTATTTGGATTTCCAAAAGGCTTTCGATAAAGTCCCCCACCGCCGACTGATGGCGAAAATACATGCCCTGGGAATAAGAGGAAAGGTCGCAAAATGGTTATAAAGTTGGTTGTCGGACAGGCGACAGAGGGTTACCATCGGAGGCCACACCTCTCGGTGGTCGTCAGTAACGAGCGGAGTCCCTCAGGGCTCCGTGCTAGGCCCTCTATTATTCATCATCTACATCAACGATATAGATGAAGGACTGGTGAGTCGTCTAGCGAAATTTGCTGACGACACAAAACTTAGAGCTAATGTAGCGAATCCCGAAAACATCGATATGTTGAGGGATGACCTACGGATGATCGGCGAGTGGGCTGACAAGTGGCAGATGCCTTTCAACTTAGACAAGTGTAAGGTGATGCACATTGGGTATGCGAACCCCCGGTCAGGCTACGAGCTACAAGGTATGCGTCTTGAGTCTACTGATGTCGAGAAGGACTTAGGTGTGCTGATTAGCAGCGATCTCAAATTCTCGAAGCAGTGCTTACAGGTGGAGAAAAAGGCTCATCGTTTGTTGGGTTACATCAAGAGGCAATTCAGCTTTCGAACAAAAGAGGTTGTTTTGCCCTTGTACAACTCGCTGGTAAGGCCTCACCTAGAGTTCACTGTTCAGTTCTGGTCTCCTCATTATCGAAAAGACATCGATCGTCTGGAAAAGGTGCAATCCAGGGCCACGAAACTGATCCCATCGCTAAGGAACAAGTCATACCAAGAAAGACTGCAAGAGCTCGATCTCTATTCGTTAGAGACTCGAAGACTGCGCGGTCGTCTAATAGAGACTTTTAAAATCTTGAAAGGATTTGAAAATGTCGACTCCGCCAAATTCTTTACCCTCAACCGGAATATGACTCGAAATCACGGGTGGAAGGTGGAGCTGCCCAGATTCAATACCATTCGTGTGGTTAAGTCATTCACATATGAAATTTGCGACACATGGAATAAACTACCAGCGGGGGTTGTTTAGAGTAGCAGTGTTGAACAGTTCAAGAGTAGATTGACAAATTATATTTGAAAAGTTGATGATCTCATAGCAAGTAATCAGTACATGCTAAGAATCGAAACCACAAAAAGTGCCTCATCGATATGGGCCGCAAGTCCTTTGAGGTACTTCTTTTCCTTGTAACTCCTTGTAACTCTCTCTCCATCATGGAACGACGTTCTTAGATGTGGCAAAGAGGGGTACTGCCACACAAAAGAAGCCGGAAAACGGAAGAGCGTATGGAGTCCTACACTGGGGGACTCCCTCAAAGTTCTTCTGTTCAACGCGAGGTCAATCAGGAATAAGTTTCTTGAGCTCCGTGGCCTCGTAGCAACAAAGGAATCTGAGATGGTGGCCATAAGGAAGACGTGGATTAAAACCTCAAACCGAGATTTTGAAGGTGAATTCACGATTCCCGGTTACCAGCTCTTCCAGAAAGATAGGCCAGACAGAGAGGGTGGCGGTGTGATGTTGTATGTCAAGGATACTCTCAACTCGACGGATTGCAACATCGTATCCAACCATGAACTACTAGGTGTTGACCTAGAGATAGGTCCTGCAAAATACAGGACCCTGGTGCTTTATAGACCTCCTGTCCAACTCGTTGAAAAGGACAAAGATCTGTACCAGCTACTAGGAGAACTTGTCGAAGACAGAGTGTGTATCGTCATGGGTGATTTCAACACACAAGTTGACTGGAAAACCAGAGAACCCTGTGGCGAGAACGCACTACTCCTGGAGTTCACGAACAATGAGTTCCTCACTCAATGGGTGAGATAGCCAACGAGAGGAGACAATATCCTCGACTTGGTTTTCACCTCTGAGGATGACATCGTTGAGGACCTCTCTGTTGGCGAAGAGCTTGGTGGCAGTGACCACCGACTAATTAGATTTGTAGTCAAAGTCCCCAAGGCAGAGCCTGCAACTAGTAAATCAAGGAAACTGGATTTGAGAAGAGCAGACTTTGCAGGTCTACGCGCGGGACTGACTGACGCAAGGCTAGAAGAGTGCGATGCTGTTGAAGACTCTTTGAAAAGTTTCAAAACCACATTCATGAGTCTTCAATCGCGTTTTATTTCTCTGAAATGTTCCCGTCGGTCTTCTGTTCAACCAAAGTCGTTTAATCGAGAAATCGGGCAACTGCTTAGGGAGAAAAGAAATGTGTACCGGCAATCGAAGATCTCGGGTGACTTTGACGAATACCGGAGGCTAGCCAGGACAGTGAAGTCGAGCATAAGGGCGGCTAAGCGGTCTGAGGAACTCCGAGTGGAGAGACTCTAAAGAGAATCCCAAGGAGATTTTTGGATATGTGAACAGCCGTAAACCAATTTGTTGAACGATTGGCCCTTTGAGGAATGAGGAGGGGACATTAAAGCATTCAGATGCAGAAAATGCTAACCTCCTCAACGACTACTTCTCTTCAGTGTTTACTGAAGAGTGTGCTCCCATTCCCCAGCCGACGGATTCATACTCGGAGGAAAAGCTGGAGGCAATGGACTTCACCGAAAGAGAAATAAAGAAAAAGATCGCTGACCTAAAAATAAATAAGTCCCCTGGACCGAACGGGCTTCTACCTAAAGTGTTGAAGGAAGTGTGCGATGAAGTATCACGACATCTGTGCGCTATCTTTAACATGTCAATCCAGATCAAATGCGTTTCTAGAGACTGGCGTGAGGCGGAGGTGACTCCGATCTTCAAGAAAGGAGACCGTAACCAACCGTCGAACTACCAACTTATCAGTCTGACCTTGATAGTCGGTAAACTCATGAAAAGCATCATGGTGGACAAAGTGACGTCGTATTTAGAGTCAAACCTGCTACTGAGGAGTTCCCAGCACGGCTTCCAAAGGCAACGGTCATGCCTGACGAACCTTGTGAAATTCTTCCACTTCGTTTTCAGTAAGCACAAACGGGACAAGGCGGTGGATGTGGTCTACCTAGACTTTCAGAAAGCCCTTGATAAGGTACCACACTGCCGCCTTCTCCGGAAAGTGCGAGCGCTGGCATAGACGGAAAGGTAGCCGGCTGGATCGAAAACTGGCTAAGTGGCAGACAGGAACGGGTGGTGGTAAATGGACAGTCTTCTGAGTGGGTGCCCGTTACTAGCGGGTGCCTCAAGGTTCTGTCCTGGGACAACTACTATTCAGCATCTATGTCAACGACATGGATGGTGACATGGTTGCCAAGATTTCCAAATTTGCAGACGATACCAAGCTTGGTATGAACGTTGCAAAAGATGGAAATACTGCCCGCCTGCAGGAAGATCTTGGGAAGATTGGGTAGTGGTCAGACACGTGGCAAATGCCTTTTAACGTGGGAAAATGAAAAGTGATGCATATAAGCCAAAGAAACCCCCAATCTCAGTATATTCTTAAGGGCACTGCTATGGAATCCACCGACACTGAGAAGGACTTAGGGGGAACAATCACTAGTGACCTCAAGTTCTCGAAACAGTGCATTGAGGCGGAGAAAAAGGCCCAAAGGATATTAGGCTATATTAAGCGCCAGTTTGGTTATCGGAACCAGGAGATTGTACTGTGCCTGTACAACTCACTTGTGCGACCGCACCTGTAGTATGCCGTACAATTCTGGAGTCCTTCATTGTGAAAGGGACATCGCGAGATTGGAACGCGTACAAGGTAGGGCAACCAAACTGATTCCCTCTATTCGACATAAAAGTTATGAGGATAGACTAAGGGAGTTAGATCTGTTCTCGCTGGAAACCCGTAGACTGCGTGGTCAGCTCATCGAAGTCTTTAAAATACTTCGAGGGTTCGACAATGTTGACTACCGGGATATTTTCACACTGAGTGAGAACAGAACGCGCAATCACGGCTTCAAACTTGAACTGAGGCGTTACAACCGCAATCTGTGTGGAAGCATTTTCACCTAAAGTATCTGCGGTAAGTGGAACGCACTTCCAGTGGAAGTTGTCAACAGTGAATCTGTTGACCAGTTCAAGTCAAGACTAGACAAAGTCTTGAAAAGTGGCCATTTAGAGACGCAAAAACAATTGAGCAGTCATGTGCATGCTCGATTGATCATCTAAAGGTACCCTCTTTGATTGGACCGTAAGGTCTCCTAGGGTACTTACTTTCCTTGTTACTCCTTTTTACTCTCTCTCTCTCTCTCTCTCTCTCTCTCTCTCTCTCTCTCTCTCTCTCTCTCTCTCTCTCTCTCTCTCTCTCTCTCTCTCTCTCTCTCTCTCTCTCTCTCTCAACGGGTGGTGGTAAATGGACAGTCTTCTGAGTGGGTTCCCGTTACTAGCGGGGTGCCTTAAGGTTCTGTCCTGGGACCACTACTATTCATCATCTACGTAAACGACATGGACAGTGACATGGTTGCCATGATTTCCAAATTTGCCGACGAAACCAAGCTTGGTATGAACGTTGCAAAGGATGGAAATACTGCCCGCCTGCAGGAAGATCTTGGGAAGATTGAGGAGTGGTCAGACACGTGGCAAATGCCTTTTAACGTGTGAAAATGCAAAGTGATGCATATCGGCCAAAGAAATCCCCAATCTCAGTATATCCTTAAGGACATTGCTATGGAATCCACCGACACTGAGAAGGACTTGGGTGTAACAATCACTAGTGACCTCAAGTTCTCGAAACAGTGCATTGAGGCGAAGAAAAAGGCCCAAAGGATGTTAGGCTATATTAAGCGCCAGTTTGGTTATCGGAACCAGAAGATTGAACTGTGCCTGTACAACTCACTTGTCCGACCGCACCTGTAGTATGCCGTACAATTTTGGAGTCCTTCATTGCGAAAGGACATCGCGAGATTGGAATGCGTACAAGCTAGGGCAACTAAACTGATTCCCTCTATCCGACATAAAAGTTATGAGGATAGACTAAGGAAGTTCGATCTTTTCTCGCTGGAAACCCGTAGACTGAGGGTCAGCTCATCGAAGTCTTCAAAATACTTCGAGGGTTCGACAATGTTGACTACCGGGATATTTTCACACTGAGTGAGAACAGAACGCGCAATCACGGCTTCAAACTTGAACTGAAGCGTTACAACCGCAATCTGTGTGGAATCTTTTTCACCTACAGTATCTGCAGTAAGTGGAACGCACTTTCAGTGGAAGTTGTCAACAGTAAATCTGTTGACCAGTTCAAGTCAAGACAAGACAAAGTCTTAAAAAGTGGCCGTTTAGGGACGCAAAACTATTAGGCAGTCATGTGCCTGCTCGATTGATAGTCCAAAGGTACCCTCTTTGAATGGACCGTAAGGTCTCCTAGGGTACTTACTTTCCTTTTTACTCCTTGTTACTTGTACTGTCTCTCTCTCTCTCTCTCTCTCTCTCTCTCTCTCTCTCTCTCTCTCTCTCTCTCTCTCTCTCTCTCTCTCTCTCTCTCTCTCTCTCTCTCTCTCTCTGTCAACGGGTGGTGGTAAAGGAACAATCTTCTAAGTGGGTGCCCGTTACTAGCGGGGTGCCTCAGTGTTCTGTCCTAGGACCACTACTATTCATCATCTACGTCAATGACATAAACGGTGACATGGTTGCCATGATTTCCAAATTTGCCGACGATACCAAGCTTGGTATGAACGTTGCAAAGGATGAAAATACTGCCCGCCTGCAGGAAGATTGAGGAGTGGTCAGACACGTGGCAAATGCCTTTTAACGTGTGGAAATGCAAAGTGATGCATATCGGCCAAAGAAACCCCCAATCTCAGTATATCCTTAAGGGCACTGCTATGGAATCCACCGTCACTGAGAAGGACTTGGGTGTAACAATCACTAGTGACCTCAAGTTCTCAAAACAGTGCATTGAGGCGGAGAAAAAGGCCCAAAGGATGCTAGGCTATATTAAGCGCCAGTTTGGTTATCGGAACCAGTAGATTGTACTGTGCCTGTACAACTCACTTATGCGACCACACCTGGAGTTTGTCGCACAATTTTGGAGTCCTTCTTTGCGAAAGGACATCGCGAGATTGGAACGCGTACAAGCTAGGGCAACCAAACTGATTCCCTCTATCCGACATAAAAGTTATGAGGATAGACTAAGGGAGTTAGATCCGTTCTCGCTGTAAATCCGTAGACTGCGTGGTCAGATCATCTAAGTCTTCAAAATACTTCGAGGGTTCGATAATGTTGACTACAGGGATATTTTCACACTGAGTGAGAACAGAACGCGTAATTACGGCTTCAAACTTGAAATGAAGCGTTAAACCGCAATCTGTGTGGAATTTTTTTCACCTACAGTATCTGCGGTAAGTGGAACGCACTTCCAGTGGAAGTTGTCAACAGTGAGTCTGTTGACCAGTTCAAGTCAAGACTAGATAAAGTCTTGAAAAGCGGCCGTTCAGGGACGCAAAACAATTGAGCAGCCATGTGCCTGTTCGATTGCTAGTCCAAAGGTACCCTCTTTGAATGGACCGTAAGGTCTTCTAGGGTACTTACTTTCCTTGTTACTCTCTCTCTCTCTCTCTCTCTCTCTCTCTCCTCTCTCTCTCTCTCTCTCTCTTCTCTCTCTCTCTCTCTCTCTCTCTCTCTCTCTCTCTCTCTCTCTCTCTCCTCTCTCTCTCTCTCTCTCTCTCTCTCTCTCTCTCTCTCTCTCTCTCTCTCTCTCTCTCTCCTCTCTCTCTCTCTCTCTCTCTCCTCTCTCTCTCTCTCTCTTTCTCTCTCTCTCTCTCTCTCTCCTCTTTTAATTTTTCATAACGAAAATAGAGGGAGAGGTGAAGCCCCCTTGTCGCGGGAAGAGTGCTTGTGTGGACCTTGGACTTTTCGAGCTATGTCGGCGGGGGCACCTCTTCTGGGTACCCCTGGTAGGGCTTTCCTGGTCGATTTGGTCGGAAACGAGGTTCCAGACTAAGTGCGTCATTCCTTACTTTTTCTACTTTATCCCCTCTCCTTTTTTACTTTTATCCTATCTCCCACTCATACAAAAAGAAAAAAAAAGCCTACTCCTATCGTGTCACTCTTTCCCTTTCTTTTTTTATCTACCCATAAGGACCTGGCAGCTACCTCATGCGTCAGAAGAGAGGATTTGGAACCTTTATAAACAACGCCAATCGACGCTCACTGGTTGTGAGAGACTAAGACTAGAGGTGTCCTAGGCGTTGGGGCACGATTAATGGGATGAGGGTAGTGCCCCGTTAACCCCTTCCCTGGCGCTTTATTATTGACCGTTCCCAGTGACCGTTGACGGGTGCTTATGGTAGCATTGGTTCAAGGTGACGGCCCTTTGTTCCCATGTTGGTTGCCAGGCCAATAAAAAGCCTTGGGTCGAGTTTCTTGGTGTGGCGGGATATCCATTGAACGCTACTCCGAGATCCTGGCCGTTGTGAAGGAAACTAGTAGAAGTTTAGTAAGGGGCGTGCTTCGTTGTTGGTCACCTGGTGAGAAATCGATGGCCCCTTCGGGGACCGTCAGTGCTGCTTGGTTGGGAGCCACGTCACGCCGAGGTTTGACGACTCGGTCGGAAGAACAGCAGCACATGGAGCGTGCCTTCTGAAAGATCCGAAACCTCTCCGATCGATAGGCAGGAGCGACTCACGCTGGGAGAACTCACGAACTTTTTTTTTATCATTGATTGGTCACGAGTTTTCAGAGAGAGAGAGAGAGAAAGCGCTCAAAATGACAGGCAAAAAACGACCCGTTCGTCTCAAACACAACTGTGCAATATGTCAGTTAGAAAAGTAGTGCGTTGACTTTCGGGAGGGCTTCTACTCAAAATGCAGCCCTGAAAGTATCTGCACTACTTGCATATTGACGCTAGAGGTAGAAAAATTAAAAGACCTCTAGAGAGCCTCAGAGGAGAGAGGTCCTTGAGGAAAAGTTGGAGAAGCTCGAGGCCCTTAACGTAGCTCAGGTTCGATGCCTAGAAGAGGCGCCGCCCACTGAAGTGTCGGAATCCCCTGGTAATGAAGCAGGCATTCCGGCATCATCTGAGGCTAAGCTAGCTGAGGCGAGAGAAAAGGAGAAAAAGAAGAAAGGAGAAACAAAGAAAAAAAGAAAAAGAAGATAGTTGAAACAAAAGTAGAACCAAAAATAGAAGAAAAACAGATAAACAAGAAGAAAAAGAAAGATAAGAATGTGGAGAGTGAAGAGGAAAAGAAGAGGCCTCTTCCACAAGGGAAGACCCCGTCTTCAGAGACCAAGGGTCCGAAGGTTACCCTCATTGGTAACTCGCAAACACGGGATCTGCAGCCGCTGCTAGTGGCCCGGCTTTTCTCTAGCGTAAAGGTAAGCTGCCTGTCCGGACGGGGTAACCACAACATCAGAGTAGAGGCAGAGAATGCTCAGATTTCTGAGAATTCAGTTGTTGCTCTGATGGTGATCGGCAACGACCTCTACCTCAGAGGGGGTAAGGTTGGCCTCAGTGGTAAGACCATCCAAACAGTGATGGGAGCCGTGGACGACATAGGGCTTAAAACCCGCAAACGTGTGGTGGTTGGGATGCTTCTGAGAAGAGGTCCATCCCAAACCGCTCACGAAAGAAACGTCGCAGTGAACAGAAGGTTGGCGGATCTCTGCACAGCAGAAGGAGTCTTCTTTGTGGACCCCCATCATACCTTTATCGATAGAGATGACGTCTATCAAAGTGACGGGGTACATCTTTCCTTTAAAGGAAAGGCCTTTCTCGCCAACCTAATTCAAGATGTCGTGGAACGCCCTCAAAGGAGCGTTCGAAACAGAGCGAAAGCGGACGTGCGCCAGCATGCCCGTGTCACTCCTGGAACGACCTTTTCGGAGGTCGTCAAAAAGGGTGTGACCACGAAAACAGAGAAGCCGGGAAACGAAAGAACGTAGGGAGTCCTACATTAAGGGACTCCCTCAAAGTTCTTCTGTTCAATGCGAGGTCAATCAGGAATAAGTTTCTTGAGCTCCGTGGCCTCGTAGTAACAGAAGAACACGAGATGGTGGCCATAACGGAGTCATGGATAAAAACCTCAAGCCGAGATTTTGAAGGTGAATTCACGATTCCCGGTTACCAGCTCTTCCAGAAAGATAGGCCAGACAGAGAGGGTGGCGGTGTAATGTTGTATGTCAAGGATACTCTCAACTTGACGGATTGCAACATCATATCCGACCATGAACTACTAGGTGTTGACCTAGAGATAGGTCCTGCCAAATACAGGACTCTGGTGCTTTATAGACCTCCTGTCCAACTCGTTGAAAAGGACAGAGATCTGTGCCAGCTACTAGGAGAACTTGTCGGAGACAGAGTGTGTATCGTCATGGGTGATTTCAACACACAAGTTGACTGGGAAACCAGAGAACCCTGTGGCGAGAACGCACTACTCCCGGAGTTCACGAACAACGAGTTCCTCACTCAATGGGTGAGAGAGCCAACGAGAGTAGACAATATCCTCGACTTGGTTTTCACCTCTAAGGATGACATCGTTGAGGACCTCTCTGTTGGCGAAGAGCTCGGTGGCAGTGACCACCGACTAATTAGATTTGTAGTCAAAGTCCCCAAGGCAGAGCCTGCAACTAGTAAATCAAGGAAACTGGATTTGAGAAGAGCAGACTTTGCAGGTCTACGCGCGGGACTGACTGACGCAAGGCTAGAAGAGTGCGATGCTGTTGACGACTCTTGGAACAGTTTCAAAACCACATTCATGAGTCTTCAATCAAGTTGCATCCCTCTAAAATGCTCCCGTCGGTCCTCTGTTCAACCAAAGTCGTTTAATCGAGAAATCGGGCAACTGCTTAGGGAGAAGAGAAATGTGTACCGGTAATCGAAGATCTCGGGTGACTTTGACGAATACCGGAGGCTAGCCAGGACAGTGAAGTCGAGCATAAGGGCGGCTAAGCGGTCTGAGGAACTCCGAGTGGCGAGACTCTAAAGAGAATCCCAAGGAGTTTTTTGGATATGTGAACAGCCGTAAACCAATCCGTCGAACGATTGGCCTTTTGAGGAATGAGGAGGGGACATTAAAGCATTCAGATGCAGAAAATGCCAACCTCCTCAACGACTATTTCTCTTCAGTGTTTACTGAAGAGTGTGCTCCCATTTCCCAGCCGACGGATTCATACTCGGAGGAAAAGCTAGAGGCAATGGACTTCACCGAAGGAGAAATAAAGAAAAAGATCGCTGACCTAAAAATAAATAAGTCCCCTGGACCGAACGGGCTTCTACCTAAAGTGTTGAAGGAAGTGTGCGATGAAGTATCAGGACATCTGTGCGCTATCTTTAACATGTCAATCAGGACCAAATGCGTTCCTAGAGTTCCTAGAGAAAGGCGTGAGGCGGAGGTGACTCCTATCTTCAAGAAAGGAGACCGTAATCAACCGTCGAACTACCGACCTATCAGTCTGACTTCGATAGTCGGTAAACTCATGAAAAGCATCATGGTGGACAAAGTGACGTCGTATTTAGAGTCAAACCTGCTACTGAGGAGTTCCCAGCACGGCTTACGAAGGCAACGGTCATGCCTGACGAACCTTGTGGAATTCTTCCACTTCGTTTTCAGTGAGCACGATCGGGACAAGGTGGTGGATGTGGTCTACCTAGACTTTCAGAAAGCCTTTGATAAGGTACCACACCGCTGCCTTCTCCGGAAAGTGCGAGCGCTTGGCATAGACGGAAAAGTAGCCGGCTGGATCGAGAACTGGCTAAGTGGCAGACGGCAACGGGTGGTGGTGAAGGGACAGTCTTCTGAGTGGGTGCCCGTTACTAGCGGGGTGCCTCAAGGTTCTGTCCTGGGACCACTACTATTCATCATCTACGTAAACGACATGAACGGTGACATGGTTGCCAAGATTTCCAAATTTGCCGACGATACCAAGCTTGGTATGAACGTTGCAAAGGATGGAAATACTGCCCGCCTGCAGGAAGATCTTGGGAAGATTGGGGAGTGGTCGGACACGTGGCAAATGCCTTTTAACGTGGGGAAATGCAAAGTGAAGCATATTGGCCACAGAAACCCCCCATCTCATTATATCCTTAAGGGCACTGTTATGGACTCCACCGACACTGAGAAGGACTTGGGTGTAACAATCACTAGTGACCTCAAGTTCTCGAAACAGTGCATTGAGGCGGAGAAAAAGTCCCAAAGGATGCTAGGCTATATTAAGCGCCAGTTTGGTTATCGGAACCAGGAGATTGTACTGTGCCTGTACAACTCACTTGTGCGACCGCACCTGGAGTATGCCGTACAATATTGGAGTCTTCATTGCGAAAGGACATCGCGAGATTGGAACGCGTACAAGCCAGGGCAACCAAGCTGATTCCCTCTATCCGACATAAAAGTTATGAGGATAGACTAAGGGAATTAGATCTGTTCTCGCTGGAAACCCGTAGAATGCGTGGTCAGCTCATCGAAGTCTTCAAAATACTTCGAGGGTTTGACAATGTTGACTACCGCGATATTTTCACACTGAGTGAGAACAGAACGCGCAATCACGGCTTCAAACTTGAACGGAAGCGTTACAACCGCAATCTGTGTGGAATCTTTTTCACCTACAGTATCTGCGGTAAGTGGAACGCACTTCCAGTGGAAGTTGTCAACAGTGAATCTGTGGACTAGTTCAAGTCAAGACTAGATAAAGTCTTGAAAAGCGGCCGTTCAGGGACGCAAAACAATTGAGCAGCCATGTGCCTGTTCGATTGCTAGTGCAAAGATACCCTCTTTGAATGGACCGTAAGGTCTCCTAGGGTACTTACTTTCCTTGTTAATCCTTTTTACTCTCTCTCTCTCTCTCTCTCTCTCTCTCTCTCTCTCTCTCTCTCTCTCTCTCTTTCTTTCTCTCTCTGCTTCTTTCTTGATCTACGTTTGATCCTTGTCTGATCTTAAAATGACCAAAGCGATTTGATCAGTCTCTCTACTTGTTTCTATCTGGTTTTGAACATCTGATTCTCACTATTTCTAATACCTATATTTTTTTCTCCAGCTAATTGTGAGAGAAACCTACAAAGTTGCTTCACAGATACAAGCACCCCAGCATTCTCGTGTAAGTGATTGAAATTGGTCTTTGCCTTTTTTTATTAAGTATTGAACTTGTTCGTTGTAAATCTCGACATCACATAAAGCTTCGTGTTTCTATTCGGAGATATGTTTCAAACGTCTCTAATAAAGAAACCGACCACTTTAATCTGCTATTTCTTACTTTAATCCATCTTATAATGATGGCAATTAGCTAAGGGGTGTTCTTAAGTCAGGGATAATTTTGGTCTGGCCAATTAGAGGTTATGGACATTTTGGTGGGACCTTTGTGTTTTTCAATTAGGCCAACGCTGATATTTGAGTGGGAAGGTGAATTTGTGACTCCCAGTGGTAAAAGTAATCTTATTAAGCATTGAAAAAGATTATATCATTCAGAGGAATGGTTAGCACTCCCACTCACTGGTTGGTGATCAAGTATTTCTCCCACGCTTTCCATTGCTTCACCCACCAGGAGAACACCCGAAATATGCGAAAGATGGTGTTAGTTTTTTTAATCGTTGCTTTTCATTTTCCCCAGATGCCTGTATATTGACCAAAATTCCAGACCGCACCTGCTTAGGTGAGTAGACGTAGGAGACTTAACATTGTAATAGTAATACATAATAAATATTATCATGTACATACTACTTCTACTACTAAAAATAATAATAATTCGCACACAACACAGAACTCCCTTCTCTGAGAAGGTTTTATCCGTACTCCCCTGTCTGTAACCTGTGTCTATCCATTGGGCCACGAAAAGTTTTTTGGTGTTAAAACTATACTCCAACTCTTCTCATACCTTCACCCGTGAGGAGTGACTCCCATTAGTCCCGACATACGTGCCAACGAATGTCATAATGATTATTAAGCGGGCTCATCTACGATGGAAAAAGGGAGGTGGGAGATGGCGCAATTAACTGATTGCCATCTTTATTTCCAGGCAGATTCCCGATTGCCTTGTCTCGATGGATGTGTGTCTCCTCCAACCACAATGAGTAAGCATAAGTTTAGAACGGTTGCTTATTCGACCACCCCATGAGATGTGCTAAAGGCCCTCTTTGCTCGATACAAATGAACCATATATTCTTTTTTCCCAATATAAATGAACCATATACCTTCTTTGCCCAATATAAATGAATCATAGTCCCTCTTTGCCAGATATAAATGAATCATAGACCCTCTTTGCCCGATACAAATGACGCATAGACCCTCTTTGTCCGATATAAATGAATCATAGAGCCTCTTTGCCCGATACAAATGACGCATTGACCCTCTTTTCCCGATATAAATGAGTCATAAGACCCTCTTTACCCATAGAAATGAACCATATACCCTCTTTGCCCGATATAAATGAATCATAGTCCCTCTTTGCCAGATATAAATGAATCATAGACCCTCTTTGCCCGATACAAATGACGCATAGACCCTTTTTGTCCGATATAAATGAATCATAGAGCCTCTTTGCCCGATACAAATGACGCATTGACCCTCTTTTCCCGAAATAAATGAGTCATAAGACCCTCTTTACCCATAGAAATGAACCATATACCCTCTTTGCCCGATATAAATGAATCATAGTCCCTCTTTGCCAGATATAAATGAATCATAGACCCTCTTTGCCCGATACAAATGACGCATAGACCCTCTTTGTCCGATATAAATGAATCATAGAGCCTCTTTGCCCGATACAAATGACGCATTGACCCTCTTTTCCCGATATAAATGAGTCATAAGACCCTCTTCACTCATATTAATGAACCATATACCCTCTTTGCCCGATATAAATAAATCATAGTCCTTCTTTGCCAGATATAAATGAATCATAGACCCTCTTTGCCCGATACAAATGACGCATAGACCCTCTTTGTCCGATATAAATGAATCATAGTCCCTCTTTGCCCGATACAAGTGACGCATAGACCCTCTTTGTCCGATATAAATGAATCATAGTCCCTCTTTGCCAGATATAAATAAAGCATAGACCCTCTTTGCCCGATATAAATGAATCATAGTCCCTCTTTGCCAGATATAAATGAATCATAGACCCTCTTTGCTCGATATAAATGAACCATAAACCCACCAAAACAAATTCGCTTTGCTAAAGTATTCGAGAGGTGTGATTTTTGTGATTTTGAGCAATGAATATACTATTAGAATCTATATCAACCCCTATTCAATTTCAACTCACCCCCCATTATATTTCAGCGCCTGCACAACGAGCGCAGTGTGCATGCCAATGTTTGCGCACTAACCCACGTTTAGGAGAGAAGGAGACGGACCATCGCCAGAGAAACCTTCAATCAACGCATTAAGCCCTGCTCACATTTTGTGGAGGCAAATAACCCGAATATGTACTTGTTTTCTTCGCTTTTTCTCTATGACAGATAAAAGAAAAGTTTCTCTTAAATATATATAGAGAGAATTTAAACTCGAAGACATTGTATAGTTGTTGTTTTTTTCATTGGATTTTGGTATGGGAATAAAGTTAGCAGAATTGAGGCGTTTTTCACTCATCAACCTCCCACAAGGGTAATTGCAAGAGATCAAATTTCCAAGACTAGTGCATGAGAATTTTGAAGTCCAGGTTCATAAAATCTGGTAAAATCTTCGGAAGAAAAATGTGAAGTGAATTTCTTATATTCCATTTGAACATGAGTTCAACAGAGGCATAACATCCCGTGTTGTGACAGAGGAAAAAACAAAAAAAATCAAAAACTCCAACTTTCCCCAGGATTCGAACCAGTGACCTCACGCATGAACCCTTAAGAGAGTTTTTCTGATAGTGTTTCTTTTGTCCATTGTAGCCCAGATCGCAGGTTCGAAACCCGCTGGACCCTTATTTTAATTTGTATAATTGGCATCTAATTTCATGCAAACTCTTCCTAGTGAACCAAAATATAATGATTTTATTAATAAATTCCTGTAGAAACACAAATGAATTCATTCTGCGTACATAAAATGCCTTCTAGGCCAGGAAGAGCTACTTCTGAAGACCTACAACTCGTAGTATTAGTGGCTCTTAAACGATAAGCTACAGCAAGTGTGTATATTTGCTGAAAGGAGTGTGATTCCAGTGAATTTCTTCGGCGTCTGACAAACGCAATATAAACTCGTAGTCCCGAGCCCACTTTAAAGTGTAGATCCGCAGTGAGGGGGTGGGGGGATCCCATCAAATATGCAGATCAGATGGAAAAACAGAATGTCAACTGATTATATTTTCAGAACACAATATTTATTTCATATTTTCTAAACTGGAACAAAAGAAAAACATATGCTACAAGATGATGTAAGTAATATTCAATGTGACCGCGTTTTGCCTCGAAGATATGACGAAGTCTTGGAGTGGCACGCGGAGTTTCAGCTCATATTTTCTGTTGCCTTTTCCAGTTTTCACTTCAGAACTTCAACAATGCAATGAGAGTTGATTCGAACCTTCTGCTCAAGCATTGACCACACTCCAAATTAAAGGTTGACGAACATAGGAAGCCAAAGTTCCTCTGACCAAAACCCTTTAAAATTTGCCTGGCACCTGTCTTTAACTTTTGTGGGGACTGTGTTTGAAGTGTCGCTAGGCTATCTTGTTGAAGGGGTGCACCGACATTTCCTATGGTGGCATCCAAAAAGGGGATGACTTTTTCCTCCAAAATTTCCGAAGAAGCATGCAGACTGATCTTTACCCTCTCTTCCATGTAGATGAGGGGTGTTTTGGGGCCCGTTGATCATATGTCTGCCGACACCATCACTGAAGCTGGTTTCTGTCACTGACCTTAAACATCACCGCTGTTGAACTGGAATCACATTTTTATTTTGTCCCCAAACCCGAACATTCTGTGTGTTGTAAGTGCCCTGGAAAGTGAACAACTTGTCATCAGTTCACAGAACCAGAAGCTGCTAGGCGTCAAGGAGTCGTTGAAGGAGTAGCTTTGCTCGTTCGACTCTCTTCTTTTGGATGGATTTGGAAATCAGATGTCCTTTGGCTATCTAGAATGGATGAAATTGCAGATCATCTGTCACAAATTTTACACGCTCAAATGACTCCGATTGGTTTACAAACCAAGTTGTCCGCTATTCTTTGGATTTCACCTGGTCTTGTTCATCCTGTTCTTGATGAGGGTTGGGGTCCTCACTGATCAGAGCGTGGTGGTACTTACTCTTGGAAAAAGCTTCCCTTCTCTTTACGCCTTTTGATATCTTTAAATCACCGATCTCTGCTCGGATTGGGGTTCGATATTTTGAAAATATCATCCGCTGTCTTCCAGGTTCTATACTTGTTCTCGATTGCTTCACATTTTAGTCATACTTGTAAACGTGTTTTTTTATGAATTTACAATTTGAGTCACATCATCCAATAAATCTTGAAAAGACCTGAACGAAAGTAATTAATTAATGATACGAGTATGTAGACATCTTTAAAAGGAAATGTAAAGAGCAGGCTATACTTCGTGTCTACATCCTATAAAATTCCACTTCAGCTCTCATCATTGAGATCGAGTTCCCGGAACTCCAGTCTTAAATCTGTGATAATCTGGAAGAAGTGGAGACTCGCCTCGGGGTAGCTGTTCTTCATTCACTACTCCCCAAGTAGACATGGATAGGCAGAAAATTATTGAAATTGAATTCTTGTTCGAAGAACATTTTTATATGATTCAGGCATATTCCACTATACTTTTTGTGTATGTGAACTATTTTTATGAAGGGAGGTTTAGGTCCTCAAAAAGAATATTAATAGTACTAATCAAATGTTGTATCTTGTTTTAGTATGTTTGATCATAATTTAGATTCGAAATATATAAAATCTTAGACCGCAAACACATTTTATTAATAAATACATTCATTTGATGCACGCCGTAATATTCAGAATAATGTATCTTGTTCTTCAGGTCTGCTTCAATTTGTTTTGGAGTGCTGGAGGCCAAATTTGTCATCATACATTGAGTGATATGTTCAATTTTTTCAATAGACCAATAACTGTTTAATTGGATGACTCTGTTTATCAACCGCTAGTTTGATTATCGCCCTCAAATTCTCTATTGGGTTCAAATCTGGCGAATTATCGGGCCAAGGTCCCAAAAGCTCGATGTTATTTTCAGACAACAATTTTTTATTGCTTTTGCTTTGTGACAAGTTGCGAAAATTGTACTGAAAAATACAGTGATTAGCCCGAAATTAGTCCTGAACCTTTGAGAAAAGGTGCTAATGAGGCATGTTTTAGTACAGTTTTAGTTATTGACAGTATTATTGAGCAAAGTTGTTTGTATTCCAGATTCCTTAAATGAAAAACAGAGCCAGATATGGAGAGACTTCCTATACATCACAATGTGCACGACACCGGAATCGTGAATATGCTCCTATTTTCTCCTCCTAACGTGGTATCATAAGCTCTAAACAAGCGGAAAGGAGTTTCATCAGAGATTATCACTTTCGCCCTGTCTTCAATAGTCCATTCTCTATATTTCCTGAAAAAGTGGAACTTATCAGTAAGATTATTCTTGGTGAGATGAGGCTTCTTCGCTACCCTTCTCGATTGTGACTTTTGTCGCAAAGTCTGAGCATCATTCTGCACGTTGAAGCCTTCACACCTGCTTCTTTCTAATCATGAGCAAACTTGGCACTTGAGGCAACCCGATTCTAGAGCTGAGACCTGACCAAGATGATATTTTTGCGTTCATTTGAAGCTCTTGGCTGTCCAGAAGATTTCATCACAGGAGTCTAACCAGTCTTTTTAAAGTCATTAATGATCTTAAAGATGGTGCACCTTGATAAAGTCCCAGGGATAACGCTTTCCTTGAATTTCAGGTCACTTTGATGCAGAGCAATATTGGTTAGACGCCTTTCTTTGTAAAGAACCATTTCTGGAATTGAAAAAGATTCAAATATTTTTTTCTATAGACAAAAATATATTAGGCAATAGATTATAATAATGCAACACGATTTATTTAACGCAAATTTGGTTCAGCGAAGGACTATATTATTTCTTATTATTTTTGCATTAATTTATATATTAGAATATTTTTTTATATTATTTAAATTTTAAAAACAAATGAAAAAATAAAAATATATATTAGTCTCAAAACCTTTGGCAATGACTACATATGTAGAATGCAATGCAGTTTTGCTATTTTTCTTACGGCCTTAAAAAAAATTGAAAGAAAGAAATTAAATATGGCGAAAGTAGTGGGGTGTTTATTATTATTATTATTATATAAATATATATATATATATATATATATATATATATATATATATATATATATATATATATATATATATATATATTTATATATATATATATCAGGATGGTCTAAAAATATATGCAAACAATTGAAATTAGTTGTAAATGTTCTCCACATGGCTAAAATTATGCTATAAGATGTTAAAAGAGCTGATGCAAAATATTGACTAAATTGGTGAATATTTAGATGTCGCTTTGTGTCTCTAAATTTTTAAATTTCAGTCAAAATAGTGTAACTTTTTAATAGTAGGCATTTATCCGTTGTTACTTATATACTATCATATATTTGTCATTGATACTCACTCTCTATGAATTAAAATAATTCGCAAAAAATTCAAGATATTGCATTATCTGAAAAGTGGAATGATATTCATATACTCGTCGTATGATGCAATAATAATTGTTGTTTCAACTTGTTGATTTCTGAGTCCATTTGTAAAGTGATGGCGCAATAACGCCCCCTCGTTTCAAATGGTGATGCAATCGCACCATTTCCTATATAAGTCAGCGAGGATTGATTAATTGTTCATTTGTAGTTTGAAGTTTGACAGTTGACGTAATACAAGTGAATACAAGTGCTGGTTTATGCAAGTATATCTATATATATAATTATTTAGGTAAGTAATATACTTTGTTTATTCAGTGCATAGATAATTTGCAGTTTTTTATCAATATCAGACTTACTTAAAGAATATTTGAATTATGTGTTATAACACTTTATGTTAAGATTTTAATTCACAAAATATATATATATATATATATATATATATATATATATATATATATATATATATATATATTAATTAAGCATGACTGCCGTAATTTTTTACAAACACAGAAGCCTATTTATTTATGTCAAATGAAAGCTTATTCTTTCATGAATATTGAATATTTAGATATTTTAGAGTATAAAAAAAATCTTCTAAGTATAACTAAATGGAGAGGAACCGTGAGCTCACTCAGTTACAATAAATTTTTATTTCTGTTGTTTCAGATTATGGCTGGAAGTACTCGTTCATCTGCGGCAGTCTGGGTTTTAGGACATCCTACTAGTGAGCTTTCATATGCAAGACTATCAGCATGTGCTGATGTGATTCGTGTTGTTCAGTACCAACATCAAGTGGAGCCAATGACTTTGACACAAAGTTACAACCTCGCTTGCAAAAAAGTCGTAAAAGTATGGGAAAGAGCCTGAATTCCGACACAGCGAATAGACTCTTGCGTTAGGAAACTCTCAAGGTTGTATGAAAAATACCTTTCTTTGAAGAAGAACCGCCAAACCGAACTGTACTCATGTAGAATAAATGAGCATAGTTTCGAATCTACTCTTTCAAAACTTTTTGACATAGCCTCAAAAAATGCTTTAATTGTGGTAAAAAATGAAGAAGACCGCCAATTTCTGTTAATGCCGAGACAGAACATTTACTCCTGCAGTATGTCGTGCCATGATAAGATTACTTCAGCCAAGGAATCCCGCAAAAGATATCGCCATGAGAAAGTTTTACAATACAAAGAAAAAGTATATACTTCTAAAAATCAAGCAGAGGCTGCTGCTCATTCAGATTTCGAGTCATCATCATCTGAAGGAGAAAGTTTAATTGCGGCAGACAAAGAGTTTTGTCCACATTCTTCGAATTCAAAAATATCTTTACAACTTCAGGTGTGGCTGCTGTTCTTGATCGTGCAAATATTACGGATAAAAAAGCAACAATGGTTGCTGGATCAATAGCACAAGCCTTGGGTCAGGATATTGCAGCTATGACACTTTCCTCCAGGAGTGCTATACGACATTCCAGAAAGCAAGTAAGAGAGGCAACATACAATGAAGACAAAGCTTCGTTGTCTGTTGAAGGACCGATCCTTCTTCACTGGGATGGAAAACTACTACCTGCTATTGATGGGACAAAGGAAACAGTAGAACGAATTGCAATAATAGTTTCTGTAAATGGAATGGAAAAACTTCTTGGTGTGACAAAAATAACACGAGCAACAGGAGAAGAACAAGCTATGGCATGCATTTCATCAATTAATGACTGGAATCTTCGTGACGAAGTTCAAGACCTTGTATTTGACACAACTGCATCAAAAGCAGGCCTACAAAAAGGAGCCTGTACCATAATTGAGAAAGTATTAGGAAGGGAGCTTGTTTGGATTGCATGCCGTCATCATATTTTCGAAATTATGTTGCCATATGCTTGCAATATTTTACCTGGGCCTACAAGTGGTCCAAAGAGGAGTCTCTTTGAACGTTTTAAAGAACAATGGTCGTCACTTAAAAAGAATTCTTTTTTAAAGGTGGATAGCAGTTTATTCGTCAATCCAGTAATGCATAATCTTGGAGGAGAAATGGTCCCATATTTTCAGGAAGCTTTGGAATCTCGTCAGTTGCGTGACGATTATGAAGAATTGCGGCGACTCAGTCTCATCTTTCCTGGGGGCATTGATAAGACAGAAGTTACATAGAGAGCCCCAGGAGCGACTCATCATGCACACTGGATGTCTAAGGCTATATATGTCCTGAAAATATACTTGTTTAAGTAAGCATCAACTGAAACTAACGGAACGTGAAAAGGACAATATTACAGAGTGCTCTCTTTTTATTGCTTTGGTCTACTCGCGTTTTTGGAATGAAGCCCATTTTGAAATTAATGCTCCTTTAAATGACATTCTGCTTCTTAAAACTTTGCAAAAGTACCCAAATCAGACAATATCTAAAGAAGCAACCACAGCCCTTCACAGACACCTTTGGTATCTTGGAGAACATCTTGTTGGTCTTGCATTTTTCGATCATAGAGTTAATGCTGAGACCAAACAGAAGATGGTCTCCAATCTTCAACGTAATGAAGACACCAAAGTTATTCCGCCAATTGAATCTTACAAAAAACATCGAGGATTTGGACTTGCATAAACTGGTAACTCAAAAAACTAAGCTCGTAATGAAAGATGGAAACAAGTTGGCAGAGGATACATTCCTGAAGACTAACCCAAGTTCTTGGGAAGAGAAAACGTGCTTTCAAGAATTTCAACGTCGAGCGATTAACTTAATGGTTGTTAACGATCCAGCAGAAAGAGGTATTGCACTTATCAAATCGTATAATACATCTCTAACAAAAGATGAAGAACAGAAACAGTTGCTTTTCAGACTTGTGGCAAAACATCACAAAAATTTCCCCTCATGCTCATAAGGATCAATGTTTAATCAGCAATTTTAGTTATAATTTGTGTCAAAAAGAAATTATTTACCATTTAACCATTTTTCTTTTCACTTTAATATAAATATTAAATAAAAATTGCCTTTCAACACCAAGGTCTGCTTCAAATAAACTAGTATTTGCAAAGACTGTTCATTTCTATCCCAAAAATTAATTTACCAGCAGACTAATAAGTTAAGATCCATATAGCGACCAGTAAATATTATTCGATTTTGATGAAATTGAGTATGTGACCTACTGTTCAATTTGGTAATACAATCAGGCATGAGGAGATAAAAAACTAAAAGAATTTGTTTTGGGGGGGACTACCTTAATTAATATATATATATATATATATATATATATATATACACATATATATATATATATATATATATATATATATATATATATATATATATATATATATATATACATGAATGCAATGTCCGGCAGGAAAAATGAAAAGGTTCTTCCAAGTACTTTCGAACTTTTTTCCGTTCATTCTCGAGGAAAACGAGTTATCCTTGAAAATGAACTAAATAAAGCTCGAAATTACTTGGAAGCACCTTTTCATTTTTCCTGCTGGACATTGCATTCATTGCGAACCTCCTCACGTGCTACTCTGTGAGTTATTCATTTTATATATATATATATATATATATATATATATATATATATATATATATATATATATATATATATATATATATATATATATATATATATATATATATATATATATATATATATATATATATATATATATAAATATAAATATATATATATATATATATATATATATTTATGTATATATATATATATATATATATATATATATATATATATATATATATATATATATATACATAAATATATATATATATATATATATATTTATATATATATATATATATATATATATATATATATATATATATATATATATATATATATATATATATATATATATAGTTAGTTAGTTAGTTAGGTAAGAGTAATAGTAAGAATTATTAATCCGCTAGAAAAGTCTCCTGGAATTTCAAGAAGCCTACTGCAAAAGATAGTGTTTACTTTAACAGAAAATGGGAATGCGAATGTTCTCGCTGTTCTTCATCCATCCAGATTTTTGATAATTGAAAAATAATGTTAAAGTCAATGCAGTTAGGTAAAGGTAATAGTAAGAATCCATTAATCCGCTAGAAAAGTCTCCTGGAGTTCCTCAACCCTCTACAGGAGCGCCACCCATACGTTTAAGGAATTCTTTTGTGAACTGGAAACACAGCAAGCGTCAGCAATAATGAGTACTATTATATTTTTAATTACTTGTGGTTTGTGCATCCGCCATTTGAAGATTGCGTTGAGTGGGACGAGTGGGTAGAGTAGCTTAGATCTCAATCAGATAGTAGAGGTGTTTTAAATATTTTCTTTCTTCAGTGTCCGGTATATAAGACAAAGGATACTATGTTTCTGATCTGTGGACTCTAAAGCCCCAGTAATACTTCTTTTTATTACCAAGACTGTTCCTTCTGTAATAGATCTCATCATCCAGGTAGGATTGAATTTTTTAGGGATTAGTGGATATTTTTCATTTTCGTCCTGAATGGATGTTTTCTATTCCATTGAAGTGATAAAATGACTTCTTTCTCGAAAAAGAAACAATCTGGGTAACGTCGTCTGCAAAATGTATATAAATCCTATATTACTGTTATGATAGATCTATTGTGAAGATGATGTAGAGGAGTGGGCTGGGACTTTTTCATTGAGGGACCTCCGCAAGCAGGTCGAATTCTTGCACATTAAATGTATACGAGAGATATACGCTCGTTTTCCTATGATTTAATCACATAACATTCCATCAAAATCGAGTTTAAAATCGAGTCGGCCTTTTGCCAAATCGGCTTTCGAACGAGGAAGTTGTTTGCAGTAGAGATTAGCATTAATTATTTGATTGTGTTCTAACAATTAGTAATTGACAATTATTTCAATATCCCACCATACCCTTAATATTATCTTTTTGGATGAAGTCCTTCTAGCTCGTTAATAAATTCTGCTTGCTCAACTGATCTACGAACGGTGGCGTTTAACGTTATGATAAAGGATCCACTTCTCATCGCCAGTAACAAACTGGCCAAAAAATTATGTCGCCTGAAGATTTTGCGAAAGCTGACTCACAGCGAGCAACACACCGTTGTAGATTCGCCACGGACAGTTCGTACGTGACCCACCTTCCAATCATGAAATTTCTCAAGTGGTGTACTACAGTCGTATGGGTGACGTTAAATTGTTCAGCGAGTTCCATAGAAGTTGTAGCGTGATTTTCTGTTACAACAGCCTCGAACGCTTCAGAATCAAGGGGATTTTTGGACGACCTTCTTTTGGTATGTATTTTAGACGAAAATCCCCAATTCGGAAACGGGAAAATCACAGAATGCAACTTCTTTCATAGAATATATCCTGTTAAGTGTCCTGGGGGAATTTTTGACACTTTATTTGCATTAGCCTCTTTGCGAAACTCATAGTGTTAAACATGTCTAGTGTGAACTTTTGGTGGAACAAACAGAGGAATGAATACCGAAAAAGATCATGAACAATATTCTTATAATCTGAAAGAAAAATGTATAAACTACTTAAATAAATACTATCTAAAAGTCTATTCTAGAATATCGGACTTTACTTTCACTCCAACCTGATACTATGCTTTTTCTCAAGAAGTATTTTAGGCCTCTCTCTACATAGTACCTCCTCCGTATGAATATCAACGTCCTTTGGGGTACTCATATTTCGTGCGACATCACCTGTCTATGTTTTAGTAGATTTTTGGAAGATATTATCTATATGATATGACCCGTTAACTTCTGTCATTAATCCCACTCATTTTGAAAATGTTTTTCACTTTGGTGCTTTATTTTGCCTTGTCGCTTTTGCCCCATTCCCTTTTCTCATTTGTAAGTGGGCTATTATCTAATATACAGGGTGGCGCAAAAGTCTAACCCATAGGCAATTTACTATATAACAATTTACAGTTTACATATAACATTTGATTTACTTATAAAATTTTACTATGTAACAATTTACAGTTAACAATAAGTGTTCGAACTGAAATCCACCTTCTTCCAAACACTTTCTTAGTCGAGAGACACATGATCTTTGCACATTTCTAAGCAAAGAGTTATTCCCTTTTATGGTTTCAATTTCTTGGATGATGTTATCTTTTAGTGCTTGTAATGTTCGTGGTTTGCTAGCATAAACCACTGATTTAAGATGTCCCCATAAGAAAAAGTCCAGAGGACTAAATCCGGAGATCTTGGTGGTCATTCAACCGACCCTCGACGTCCAATCTATTCCACTGGGAATGTTTTGTGAAAACCTGCGCACATCTTTCGCAAAATGTGTTGGAGCCCCATCCTGTTGAAACCACATATCTCTCCGAATTGCTAATGTTACGTCATCTAGGCGAGGCATAAGGAATGTTTGTAATAAATTAAGGTATGTTTAACTCGTTACCGTGTCTGGGAAGAAATAAGGACCAATTATCGTAATTCTCCATATCCACACACACCATAATCCTTGGGCATTATTCGACGTGCGCATCCTCAATCCATTGAGAATTTTCTTTGGACGAATACTGTGAATTATGTCTGTTAACCGAACCGTTTAAGTAAAATATCGCTTCGTCACTGAATGAGACATGCATTTCCATCTGTATTTGTTCTACAAACCACTGGCAGTAGTACTCCATACAATGATCCATGTCATTCCCATGCAGCTCTTGTATTAAATGCACTAAATATGGATGAAAATGATTGCGAGACAAAATACGACCAATAGAACTTTTCTTAATGACTTACGTGGGCTACCTTCCACATGTCTCCATACCTCTTCCGATGTTTCAAGATCATTTGAACTCCTTCTTCTTCCACTACGACGCCGGTCGTGGACGCTTCCTGTTTCTTTAAAACGAGTGAAAGTTTTGCTGACACTTCTTTGTGTAATTGGCTGCCTATTCGGGTTCTTAGCATTAAAAATATCTGCGACTAAACGCGAGCTGGCGCCGTCGTTCGTATACAAAGGCACAAGTTCTACCCTTTCTGGAATTGTTAGCCTTTCTGCCATGGGTATCAATCTGAAAGATAATAAATAAAATTATAAATGATACTTAAATGATCAAAATTATGTTAAAAATTTTATGTTAAATAAAATTAGAAATGATACTTAAATGATAAAAATTATGTTTAAAAATATCTATAGTAAATTGCCTATGGGTCCAGACTTTTGCACCACCCTGTATTTTATATACAGTAGTGTGCAAATTAGTTGAGACAGTACCAAATTTTTAGGCTATTTCATAATATGTCTTAAGTTTTGGGCAACGCTAATAAAGCTCTTTTTTTGTTTTCCGTGTAGAATAGTGTACCGGTAACATATGGCAACTGTTTTGCTGTGCCCTAGCTACACTAAGCCCGACAGTGCTACACCAGAGCTTGTCGTGGATGGTTATTGCTGGGAGCGTGCTCCGTGGTGTACTTGATTCTGCCGGAATATTCACCTTCCAATCATTAATAGACTATAAATCTATTATGGATATCACAGCCAAGAAGCGTGCAGGTATTATAGCTCTTAGAAAACATGGATTTCTGGGAAAATGAAGGTAGCAAAGTCAACTGTTGGCGACAAGGTGAAAAGAGCTGAAGACACTGCTGAACATTCAACACTGCGACAAGGAAACTGTGGAAGAAAACGAAAGACAACATTTCACGATTACAAGGCTCTCATCAGAAATAGTGTAAAGGATCCCAAGAAAACCAATAAGGACCTTCAGAGAGATTTGTCTTTAGCTGGTGTAAATGTTTCTTCTTCAACCGTCCGGCGAAGGCTCATTGAAGTTGGCAGATTTGCTAGAAAACCAGTACATAGACAGTTATTGACTTATGCTATGAAGACAAAACGCCTTCGCTGGGCACGCAAGTATGCTGGATGGAAGGCAGCTCACTGGAAGAAAGTTATGTTTTCAGACGAATCGCATTTTGAAGCGCATGGACATAGGTCAGTGGTAGTAAGACGAAGCAAAGATGAATCACTTCAGCCTGGACACATTCAACACGCGCCAAAATACCCACCTAAGAAGATGTTTGGGGGTTATTTTAGCGCTAAAGGCCTAGGGCGGTTTGTTATTATTGAGGTAATGATGAACAGCGTTAAATACAAGGCAATCCTGCAGACTCACTTGCTTCCCGCGATGCAGAAAGACTTTCCTGATGGAGGCGGCATTTTCCAGGGCAGGATCTGGCTCCGCGCCATAGTTCCCAAATAATGCGCACTAAAGTGAATAATGTAGGTTCCAAGGTGCACTCACTTAAGAGTATACCATGTACCAATCATTTAGAGTACAGCTTATATAAGCTAATACTCGATTCTATTTCTCACCACGTATCGTGGCGTATTGCCTTTTAATACAGTATTTTATGCTTATAATGTAAGCCATTGCGTATCTAAAGCTTACGGGAAATCCCTCCCGCATACAATTTTAAGAACTCTCTTGTCTTACCGTTTTCTGGGTCCTTTTCCTTGCTTCCTCGCCTTTTGAATAAGTTAAATATCTATAAATTAAATATCATCACTAACTTTAAAATTTAAGAAGGGGATTTTTTTTAGTATTTGAATAATAATTTCATCTTAGTTTTGTTATGACTTATGTTTTTTTATCAAAGTTATTTCTAATAATTCTTTTATAATATCAAAAAACAAAAAATGGTGAAGTTCAGAAATAAATATAAGTTTCGAAATTTTGCGATTTTTTAAACCCAAAGAATTACAAATGGTGAAGTTCAGAAAATTTATAAAAATTTAACCATCGCTGCTTTTTTTAGATTTTAAATTTTAACCTTAGTAGCGAAGCGCAAGCTACCCCTCCGGGGGAGTGGTGAAGCCATTGCCTGGTTTGTGTTATATTCTGCAAATCATTAAGTGTACGCTTGACGCAACAAAAATACAATATTAGGAGCGGGGAATGCAGCAGCGCTTTCTTTGTCCATTTATCGGAAAACAGTCACCCTATCAATTGGAATTTAGCTAAATTTATTTACAAATCTAATGACTTTATTCAAAGAAATATTGTTGAATGCTCATTCATTAATTCCTCGCCAAATTTTAATATATCCCCTGGTCTTTGTAAACTAGACACTGTTATTAAAAGGCTTATTTAAAACGAAATTGTCCATTTAAAATCTTATCCCTTTGATTTATTAATTTATTTATATATCTCTTGACTATTTTTATGGATTCACAATCGGGTATGTACTTAGTTTAGTTACATAAATGTCTAAATTATTTGCTCAAATGTTGGAATTTTCCGGAAGTAGACTTTATCTATTTGGTTTTATACTTCACATCCGTCTTTGATATTATTTTTCTATTTCGGGTCCCCCCTTTATGTTTTAACGTCACAGAAAATCGTTATAAATTATATATTTACAGCGCTGACTTAATCAAAACACTCGAAAGCTGGAAAAAGATTTAGTTCGAAGAGGAAAGGATCTCCCGCTGGACCTGAAGCAGAGCAGTTGTCTAATAGCGACACTACATTAACCGTACCAATTTGTCTTGGATCTTTTTCCATATATATATATATATATATATATATATATATATATATATATATATATATATATATATATATATATATATATATATTCTTTTTTATTTTTTTCAACAAGATACTCTACCTCAAACCTTAATGATTCTTTCCCATTCCTATTACAATCCGAGTGGCCTAGTGTCGCCAAGCTTTTGGATCCATTGTTTTCCTAAAATAATAGCTAACGTTTTATACACAGGGTTAATTTTGGGTTTATGCCCACCCTCTAATTTTGTGGGTGCTTTGTTATAAATATTTCTACTTTTAAAAATTATGCAAATGCTTACTTAACTACTCTCACTACTTAATTTGGGCAAATTTCTTAATATGAGGTTATGCCATATAATAGATTGGCCGCCATTTTCGCCATCTTGCCAGTTATATATTGTTCTAATCAGTCGAAAGAAGCGGTTCCGTAAGGATTTATTTAGTTTAACTTATTTTGGTAAACACTTAAAATATAACTTCTTTAATTAAGATGCTCTAATTTTGTACATAATTCAAAATATTTATTTTATAATTAAGATACTATATAATTGTGTACCTACATGATTTGGCAGTAATTTCCCCTGTACAAGGCCTAGTCTAGTCTAACCTAAAAACACCTGGCCCCATGTTGTTAATGGGAATCACATCATTTTGTATTATATATCCTTTTCAATGGATTTTTTCTGAATTAAAATAGAATAAGTACTTTTAATAATAACCAATTTTAAAGAAAATATCATTGATTTAAATAGAATTCATGGGTGAGGCTTATACCTATGAAATCAAGTAAATCAGTATCAAAACTAGAGGCCTAACGTCATTTAGCAATCGCCATTTGAATTCTAACTTAGGTTAGGATTTCAAATTAGGAATATTACGAGTTTTTTTTATATGCGGAGGGACTGGGGAGTGCAACTCATTTCGAAATTACCTTAAAAATGATTATATAATACAATATGATGCGATTGCAATAAACTATCCCTCCCCCCATCCCAGCACCTTTTTTAAATTTGCCTTGGAAAAACATTGCCTACATTCAAAAACAATTATTTTTAAACATATATATTTCTATATGAATTACACAGAGGAACAATTTTAATCACATTTTCTGGTGACTTTGATTCATCTGCCAATTTTAATTCGTTTCTTCATGCTGATTTCAAATATATAATCCATTTTTACCTACATGCTATAGTTATTATGTACTTTCTAGTTTCTCGTTTCCCGGAAAACTGCCCCCCGGACAGACAGAGAGGGTGTTTGTAGAAAGCAAATACTTACAGTACATAGAAGTAAGATAGTAATACGTGTTATTGTGTAAAATATTGACATTATTGTTTCTTTTTCCAGTTCTCATATTAGAGTGAGGGCTTCGTCAAGAGGAAATTGCCTTCATATCCAGACACCTTCTGCTACATATGTGGCTGTTACATTCTAGTTCGTCAAAGGCGCGCAATATATCAAACTTTGCGATCCGCACTTATAAGGCATATTTTGATGTTCCTCTTGGCGATCAAGATAAGAAGTGGGCCCCACATGCTGTTTGCCATATTTGTGTGTTGCCATCTTCGTGAGTGGACGAAAAGAAAGAGAAATGGTCTTCCTTTTGGAATATTCATGGTGTGGCGAGAGCCAAAGCATCATGTATCGGAGTGTTATTTCTGTCTGGTGAATACTAAAGGGATTGTCAAGAAAAATCGGCACAAGATCAATTACCCCAACATTTCCTCGGTGATCAGGCCAGTACCTCATTCTGAGTCTTTACCAGAGCCGATTTTCAGTAGATATGCTTCCTTGGGGGATGAAAATGATGTACCTGATATGGACACTAAGGGAATAGATTCAGAGTCTGCAGATTTACCATCAGATGCTTAACAGTCATTAGCTCCTCACTATTTCAATCAAGAGGATTTGAATGACTTGATACGTGATTTGGCGCTCTCCAAGAAAGCTTCAGAACTTTTAGCCTCCAGGTTGAATGAAAGACATATTCTTGACAGGTCGGTACGGGTATCATATTACCGAACAAGGGAGAGTACATTTGTTAAGTATTTCTCTGCATTTCTCTGAGGACAAACAATTTGTATACTGCTACGCTGTTCCTGGTCTGTTTACCGAGTTGGGACTTGGAACCTATAGCCCTGCTAAGTGGAGACTGTTTTTGGATAGCTCCAAGCGTAGCCTCAAGTGTGTCCTTTTTCATAATGGCAATGACTTTGATGCAGTTCCTCTCGGTCACTCTGTCCATCTGCAAGAATCTCACGTCACATAAGAATGGTCATGGATTTACTTAAGTACCATGAACACAATTGGATCATATGTGAAAACCTTAAGATACTCAACTTCCTCCTTGGCCAGCAGAAGGGATATACAAAGTTTCCATGTTATATCTGTATGTGGGACAGTCGAGCCCATGACAATCACTGGACCCCAAAAGATTGGCCAGTTCGGAAAACTTTGGAAGCAGCAATGCCAAGCATTGTTAATGAGCAAATCGTAAGTCGAAAGAAGATCGTTTTTCCTTCACTTCATCTCAAACTAGGGTTGATGAAGCAGTATGTCAAGGTGTTGAGCACTGACAATGATTGTTTTCAGTACATAGTATTAGCGTTTCCTGCTTTGTCTTAAAGCTGATAGAATAAATTAAACATAGATTTGTTTTCAAAATCTGATTAATCCTGATTGGCTAAATTTTTATAGCTTATGTTTACGTATAATAACTATATATAGAGCAGCATTTTGTGAAAAAGAGAGTTATCGGCAGTTATTTTCCTGTAAATTCTCCAAGGCCAATCCACGCTTCCGCCAAATAAAGAAGTTGAATCCTGCTCCAAATTTCCTTTACATTTAAAGAAAACAACGATCACCTGACTACTCAGCCTACCAAACGATAAAAGAGAGAGAAATCTTCTCGTGCCCATAGTTATTGATAAAATAGATTTTAATCGTCAGCAAAAGAAAATAGCTACTGGGCCCTAAAAAAAGTAGAACAAAATGGAATTATTACAGCAGATTTAGATCGGCAAAAGGAGCCACGGGTAGTGTTTTCTCTGTAATATTTAATAATTCAGATGAAAATCTTTCTTCTCTTTATGCCTAGAAAATAAACATTCATATGAAAAACATATATAACGTACGAGTAGTGACGGCAAGCGGCTTAAAAGCTTCGTTTCAATGAGTCTTTTTCTGAGACTAAAGATGGCTGAGTGGATTCGCCATTGGCTAACAGTGGACCAGCGACGCGGGAAACTGTTCGCAACTCGCCTACGCTATTATTTTTTTCTTTGCTCCTTTTCCTACTCTCCTCTATCTACAATGGTGTCCAGACCCGGGATAGGGAGCGTTAGCTATGGATAACATTTCCAAACGGGCTCTCTTCATTTCTTCAAAATACGTTCCGCTTCTAGGAGGGGGGTTGTATAGCGTACGAGAAGTGCAAGCGATCGGCTTAAAAGCTTCGTTTGAATGAGTTGTCTCTAGTAAATGCATCTCTTAGCCCTTTGCAATTAGAGTTCCAAGAACGCAACTGGAATCCACCTTCCTTCATCCTTGCATCAGATTCCTTATAGAGATCAAGTAGTTCTTCTTCAGAATTTCCAGTGAGTATCAAGTTATCAACATAAAAATTTGAGTTTAAGATACTTGTGCAATAATCCTTGGGATATTTGTTAACATGATGTTTAATTACATAATTTAAAATGAATGGGCTGGCATTAAACCCCAAAATAATAGTTCTATATCTGTACGTAACTAATTTGCCATCTTCCATGATGAAAAATGAAAAACGATTTTTATCTTCCTCATTTGCCAATTGAATTTGCAAAAATGCTTGTTTAATATCACTAAGCATGGTGTACCTATTAGATCTAAATTGTAACATTAGTTGGGTGAGTTTATTCATTAAATTTATTTCAGCATATGCTGCTTCATTAAAAGATAGCTTTTTGTTAACTTTAAGAGAACAATTGAAAACTGGACGGATTTTGGTAGTAACATTGGGTTCAGATTTTATGACTGGTCTATGAGGAATCCATATATGTTTGTGATACATTTCTGGTGAGATATCAACCTTTTCAATGATTCCATCCTCTAATTGTCTTTTAAAGACCTCTTGATAGGCCTCCAATTGGCCATTCTTTTGAAGTTTATCAACTACTTTGTTGAGGATTGTGATAGCAATGCCTTCATTTGATGGAACTTCTTTTAGGATATTATCATGCCAAGGCAGGGCTACAAAATATTTATTGTCCTTGAACTTAATCTTGGATTTAAAATCTTCAATTTTCTTAGCGTCGTATTTACTTTGATGTTCACTCAATTCAGTGCATCCAACTGACTCTAAACTAAACATGTTTTCTAATCCTTGTTCTACAGAACAATCTGTAAATGCAGTATCAAATGGATTGAAATACGTTTTCCTGGGTTCCAAGACAAAATTTACATGAGTAGAAGGCTCCTCAAACCCATAAAGCTCAACAGCATCCATGAAATTAATTGAAGTATTTGTTACTGAAGATTTATCCACAGTTGCATGACTAGTTACTTGAGATGGATTTAAAAAATACATTATGTTCCCAAATGGCACAATACCTGTAGACATAAGCCATGCTGTTCCATTTATACATTTTATTTTTTCCATTTTAGGAATAAATTGAATCACATCAACTCCAAGAAGTCCTTGTAATGTGATATTTTCACCATGTTCTGCTAGAGATAGATCTGCCATTTTAAAACCTTCAGATATTATGTTGTTAACAGCTATGGGGAGATCTGATACATGTAAATGGATATCAAATTCACTATCAATTAAGATAGGCAATGGAAGATCTTTATAGCCAGGAATACTAACGTCCATAACACATTATTTGAATTTTCTCTTATTTGTCCCGAGAAAAGTTTTTACATCATAATTCAAATATGCGCAATCAAAGGTATCACATTTAAGAACATCCATAACCTCCTGACTTAAATAAGATCTCTGACTGCCATCATCCAATAAACATTTAACGTTGTAAGGATTTCTTCCCCTTTTAAATCTTAATTCAATTATAGGCAACAAATATGGTTGATATGTAGAAACACTCATGTTGATGCAAAGATTTGAATGCAGAGATGTATCATTTTGGGGTTTGTGACAAAGTGCTGATATGTGACTATAACATTTACAGTAATAACATGGAAAACTAAGTTTATTATATTTTTCTGGACATTTCTCACTTAAATGTTTATTGCTAGTACAAAAATAACAGAGTTTTAATTCTTTACATCTAGCCTTTCTAGAATCTAAAGTCTCATACTTGGAGCAAAGAAACATAGAATGTCCCTGAACTGCACAAAATATTAATTTATCTGTTTCCTTGGCAAAGGTTAGTGAGGTTTTAAAATTTTCTTGAGTAGATGACTTAGGGTGACTCTCCATTGATTTGAAATCAAAGGATGGCTTGTTTTGCCCAGAGTTAAAGTTAAAGGAGCGCTTGTTTGGTTTCCAATTTAAATTATTCTTGGAATTAACCGAAAAATCTTTACTTTCAGCAGCAATTTTCTAACTACTAGAAGAAGAAGTCCTAAGTAGAGTTTTGATTATGTCGTTATAATGATCAGAAAGATTCACCACTGTAGGGTAATTAGAATTTACTTTGTGCACTAATTCTCTTTTTATGAAGGCAGGTAACTTGGAGAATAATATATGACTGATAAGTTTGCAACCCGACGAATCTTCCTACAAAAGATCTATATTATAAGTTTTAAGATCATATAATAGAGCTCTACTTTCACTTATATACATTTTAAAATTAGCAAATGTATTATCAAACTTAGGATATCTACAAATTAATTGTTTGAAGATTTCATCTACAATATACTCAATATCCCAAAACTGCTCTTTAAGCATTTTAAGTGCTATTTCATAGTTACCATCTGTTATTGATAAATGAGAAATGGTGTTGAAGGCATAATCAGAAAGAAAGCTTCTTAAATAAGTGAGTTTCCCAGCATCTGATAAAGATTCGCAAGCCTTTATACAATCTTGAAACTGTTGTAAAAAGTTCTTGAATTCAAATTTATCACATGATTTACCACTAAATGTTTTACATTTAAGTTCAGGCATATAACTTGTGAATATTTGTGCACATTAACCGATTTAATAGGGTTTTCACCCCTTTTTAAAGCTGTGGAAATTTTAGCTAACTTATCCGTTATACCTACTCTATAGGCAACTTGACTGTCCATTTCCTTAACTCTATTTTCATCATCTTCTGGCAATTCACCTTCGTCAAACAAGTCAATAATTAAATCATTCACTTCATCAACTTTAACCAAAAATTTCAACATATCGTTCTTTCTACTAACAAAGATATCTTGAGAAAGTTCATCTATATCTATAGTATCTAAATTCTTTAAGGCAGCTGTTATCCTACCTTTAAATCCAGCTCTTTTCTTAACTAATGCATTGAGTCGAGTTTCTAATTCTGGTTTAGATGACATGGTGAAGAAATCAATGCAATTTACTATAAAGTAACTAAAAAATACCACAAATAAATTAGGCACACTATTCTGCACAGAGTAATCTTAATTAATTATAACGAGCCGATGCAATAGAGAAAACAAAGGTCCTAACTAACTCTTTGAACAATGAAAATACAAACAAATTGCGCACTATAGTACGATCTATAGCATTTGTAATAAGCACAACAAAATATAGAAATAAAGTATTTCCCATTAACCTTTCTACTAGGTTATATTATTAGGTTAAATTCAAATAATGATAGCGATTTCGGCAGTAAATTACTCCTAATTTGTAACATCCATGTCAAGAACAAATAAAATAGATCACTTATAAGTATTATCAATAGGCTTTAGATCTTTTACATATTTTAATACGATATCGTACTAGATTTAGAACATAGTGCAATATAACAAAATAAATTTTACTCCAACTCGAATTATACAAGGAAAACTAATAAATATAATAAAAAAAATTAGCATTTGGGTATCTTTACAATCAACAAACAGTGGGTTTCACTAAAAAATGAGAGGGCGAGGGAGAAAATATTATAAGATATGTTTGATAACCAAATGGAAATGAATCAATAATTCGATATTCTCTGGAAGTTTTAATATAAGAACTTTTAGTGAGTTAAACTTAACATGAGCAAATAGAATGATAAAAGATTGGCTTACCTTGGGAAAAGGACTAATACAGTATCCAGGGATTTATGATATTCCGTTCCAGAGAATATCGTTGCCGTCTGTAGTAGCTTATTCCTCTTGTTAGTATTTTGGGTAAGCTATCTTTAACTTTCTCTTATAACAAAGAATTTATTGAAAAAAGACGTCCAGAACGCTTTTAGTTATGAATACGTGAGAGTTGACACTTTTGTGAGAACTGAGAGAGCCGACGCTTTTACTTCTGCGCCGGAGCCTTTGTCATGAGTCACGCAATATTAAATTTTAGTGAAAAAACTATCACCTGGTTAACATAAAAGTTTACCCAAGCGAATTATCCTTCTCTAGAAAAAATTAATGAATATTTTATATTTAAATTAATGATTGAAATATATAGAATAATGAAAATGACAATGACATCAAACATAAATTATTATAATGTATCCAAACTGCTTTGTATTTTTAAGCTTAAATAAATTATTTATTTAAAGAGTCATTCTTTATTTTTTCATTTCAAATTTTGCCGAAGGGTCTAATAAGGATTTCGAACCGCGTTCCCTTCTACCCCTACTCTGATATATTAAAGGAAAGGGAAGTACAGATGTAAAGGCAATACTCATGAACTTTAACAAGGATCATACTCACAGATACGCAGTTAAAACATTTAGAAACTTACCAGAAACTTGCCAGCCCCACCAAAGCTGGTTAGGCATCATCCAATGGTTTTCTCGTTAATGCAGCACTCGAGCTTCTCAGACTTATTCATTACTCCGGACATTCTTCAAATAATTTGCCAATTTTTGATTTGAATGAATTTATGACCTTGCATAAACAGTTTGATCATCTAAATTGTTCCATTCAATAATAACTTTTTGACTAAAGGAGAACTTTCTGATATTCAACCTTGATCTTTCCTTAAAAAATTTCAGGTAATTTTTTCCGGCGGGGCCGCCCATCTACATGTTTACCGAAGAAAGAGTCACCCAGCAGGATGCTGTAATTGAGAATTAGGAAATGATGATAGGCCTAACTCGAGATTGATGAAGGTAATGTTTGAAAATGAAAGAATCGCCTCACTAGTAGTGAAATCAGACAGTAAACTTGGTGAATCACCAGATGAAGAAGTAAAGAACATTAAAATTTTCAAAACCTTTAGTAGGAGTGTCCATGAAAAGAGAAAAGGGTAAACATGTAGATGAGCAGTCCGGCTGGAAAAAATGATTTTGTGTAAATATTATCGTTCATCCACGTCTGAATATTCATACGAGTTTGAGTCGTCTGACGTCATACCCCACCCCCAACCTCTTATAATTCGCAAAATGATTAAAGGCGCTGATCATCGCAGGGTGGTTCCCCTGCAGTGATATCTAACTCACAAACAGTCCCCTTGAATTTACTGGGCTTTTTTTTCTCCCCAACAGCTTTTTACTGGCAGAAAAACCTAACCTAATAGCAAACAATTCTTACTTTTATAGGTTTCTTGATTAGTTTATGTGCCTCTAGATAATCTAAAAGTTTTTTGTGATTATACAAAGTAAAGCCGAATTCAAATAACAAAGAAGCACATGGAGAGCACGAAAACACAATAACGAAAGAAAAACATTTGCAAAACGGGTCCTATTTATAATCTACGATGTTGCCAGTAAGAAGCTGTTATCGTTCGCAGCAAACAAAAAATACGAAAAAAAACAAAAAATGATAAAAGACATCAAGAAACCTTACCTAACTTAGAAAAAAACTATAAACGAGCAGAGCGCAGATATTTAGTAAATAATAGAATAAAAGTTAAAAATCCACAAAACAACAAAAAAATATAATGCAGTGATTGGTCACATCTGACGCTACTGTCTAACGTCATAAGAGATATGCTGTAGCCCAAAATTGTAGCCGACTAACAGCGCCATCTACTGTGTGCCCCGAATCTGAAGTATTACCAAGCATTCACCTCTGTAAATGTCAGAACATTATAAAATTTAGGATTATATACTGGGGGGCTGTGCCCTCCAGACCCCCCCCCCCCAATTTAATGAAACTCAGGATCATCGTAGTGCGGTCCAAGCATCGTGTTTACCTGCCCACAAGCCGTCCCCTATAAATGTACTCCAAAAGCAATGTACTCCTAGAAAGCAATGCCTAAATGCTAAGAATAAAGCTAATAGGATATTGGGATTCATTAGGAGGATTGTAAGCAATAAGAGTGCTGAAGTCATTCTAAAACTGTATCTGGCGCTAGTTAGGCCTCCTCTAGACTGCAGTACAATTTTTTTTTATGTACATATGTATATATTTTTCTAAGGAGTGGGGAGATTATATTTTACGTTTACATGAATGGACATAATCCTCTGGATGCATTTTATGTATATTGTAGATTAGATCTGACGAACTCCTGTAAAGGGTGACAATGTTGATGACTTTTCTCTGGTAAGAAATCTTTTGTGTGTTGACTGGAACAGGAGCTGCCAAGTGTAGGCCATGAATGGTCTTTTGCAGTCTCCTTCTTTTCTTATGTTCTAAAAAGTTCAAAGAAGGATGACCAAGTTGGTACCAGAGTTGAAAGAGTTACCTTATGAGACTAGATGTAAAAGACTGGAAATAACTTCACTACAGCAACGAAGACTTCATAGAGACCTGATTGAAGTATACAGGATCATTCATGGTTTTGAGAATGTTGATATGAATGGCTATTTTGAATTCAATACTGGTAACACAAGAACAAATACTTATAAATTAAGGAAGACTGAACATATCAGAACTGTTACAAGAGCAAATGCATTTAGTATTCGTGTTGTCAATCCCTGGAATGATCTCCCATAGTATGTTGTCAGTGCTCCATCAATAAGTGCTTTCAAGAAGAGACTTGAATATAAAATTAATAACAAGTCTGGCAGAGTTAAAATAGGACCTATCAAATATGAAGGGGTTGTGAGAGAAACTGATGAGGAAATAGTTAAGGTACTAAATGGTCATTTTGCATCAGTATTTACAAAGGAGAAACTAAATAGTCTTATGTATAGTACTCATGGGTCAGGGAAAGAGGTGTTTACTAACATTAGTGTGGATCGGAGGATGATAAAAGGACTAATAGGTGAGTTAGATACTACCAAGGCCTCCGGCCCTGATAATATTCATTCTAGGATACTTAAAGAAGGTGTAGAAAGTATCTCAATAGCTCTGAAGAAGTTATATACTAGGTCACTGGAATATGGAGAAATACCCGATGATTGGAAGAGAGCGAATGTAGTCCCCATTTTCAAGAAGGGTAGTAAAGAGGATCCAAATAACTTAAGACCGGTTAGCCTAACTCCTGTAGTCTGTAAAATTCTTGAGAAAATAGTTAAAAAAGGGATTTGCCAACATCTAGAGACGGAGGGGTTAATCAGCGATGCTCAGCATGGGTTTAGATCAGGTAGATCATGTTTGACTAACTTACTAGACTTTCTGGAGTTTGTAACAGATCAAGTAGATAAGGGAGAGAATGTAGATATAATTTACTTAGATTTTAGTAAAGCATTTGATAAGGTACCACATAGGAGACTAGTTCATAAATTAAAAATGATTGGGATATGTGGGGGTGTTTCAAATTGGATAACTGAGTGGCTGAAAGACAGGAAGAAAAGGGTAGTGTTAAATGGTGTAAAGTCAGAGTGGAGGGATGTTATCAGTGGGGTTCCTCAGGGATCAGTTCTCGGTCCATTATTATTTGTCATCTATATAAACGATCTTGGGGAGGCAGTTAATAATAAAGTGTCAATTTTTGCGGATGATACCAAATTAGCAGCTGTAGTTAAAGATATTGATGATAATTTTAAAGTGCAGGGGGATTTAAATAAATTGTTATCCTGGGCACATAAGTGGCAAATGACTTTCAACCTTGATAAGTGTAAAGTTATTAACATGGGAAAAGATAATAGAGAAATTTAACTATGAAATGGATGGGCATTGGCTGAGCTCAGTAGACGATGAGAAAGATCTAGGAGTAGTAATAGATAAGTCTATTACCTGGTTCTATTACCTGGTAGGGCCCTACCACTCTAGTCCAGCCAGACCGGATAGGAGAGGGACAGGCCCAAAAGTCCAAGACAGAGGGCAAAATCCATGATCCGTTACTGTTGTCTGATCCAGGGTTGTGGTGAGCTGTCTGTGCGGTAGCTGCCCATGGACGTGTTGCGGAAGGAGTAGTGGAGGCTGGCATCCCATGCTGAACGGCAGGCAGCAGAGAGTGGGCTTTTGGCAGTGGAGTGTGGGAGCGGAAGGGGAGTTATGTCTTCCTGAGTCAGGCCCATCTTGGCAGCAGCATCTGCTATATCGTTTCCTCTGATGTTTGAGTGGGATGGCACCCACTGGAGGGTGATCGCCATCCAACCGATCTGAGGGACAGTAGTAGGTTCTGCAGGGTGTGAACGAGGGCAGTGGATGACCGTGGGCGTCGGGAAAGTAGGAGTTGCAGAGACGACCGCAAATCTGTGAAAATGACTGTTCTGGTCAGGGCGTGGTTTGTGTTGAGGTGGCTCAGGGCCTGCTGGATTGCAAATAGCTCCGCAGTCACTATGTCTACCTCTGGGGATAGCCACCAGGTTTGGCAGATGGTGGAGAGGGGGACATAAATGGCAGCTGCAGTGCAAGGGGGGGGATGGAGAGCGGGAACTGTCAGTGTATACCTGGAGGTGGTGATGGTAGCGAGAGTGTTGCAGGTGGGCGAACTGAGCTGCAGCCATAGGGCCATCTGAGTGCTTGGGAGGGAGGTTGGGTATGGTGAGAGCAAACATGGAGGTGAGATCTGTCCAGGGGGGCACTGGGGTGTGGGAGTATATTTTTGCTGGCAGGTGTTGGGGCAGGCATAGCATGCTGTAGGCGAGCAGTGTTCGGACAAGTAGAGGCTGTGGTGCACCAGGAAGCCATGTTGGGGCCTGTGGGTCTACTCCAGATGTGGAGTAGATGGCTGCAAGGGGGTGGGGAGGTGGTAAGGTCTGGATGTGGTGGTACTGGTGGCACAAGGCCTCTCGTCTCTAGAGGTGTAGGGGAAGGAGGCCACATTCTGCATTGAGGGCTGAGATGGGGGAGGACCTAATTGCACCCATGGCTATCCTTAGGGCCGAGTGCTGGATGATGTCCAGTTTGCGGTGCACTGTGGGGACTGCAGATCCATAGAGGCTGCTCCCATAAGATAGTTTGGATTGGATGGCTGCCTGGTAATAGTGGAGGAGAAGGTCATGGCTGGCCCCCCCCCCATCGGACTCCTGCCACCCTTTTCATGACATTGAGACGCTTATTGCAGGAGATCTGTAGGTGTTTGATGTGGGGGGACCAGGTGAGGTGGGGGCCATCGAACCAGAGGCCAAGGAGGCGATGGGACCTGACGTATGGAACAGGGTGTCCACTGATGGTGATGCTGGATGGGGTTGTGACCCTCTTGAGAGTGAAACACATTGGCTGCACTTTTGTGGGCGCTGATTGAAAGGCCCCAAGCAGTCATCCAGGCAGAGAGTGCATCGGCTGCTTCCTGGAAGTGTAGCTCAGCCAGATCTTGAGTAGCTGCTCTGCTGATTATCGAGATATCATCGGCATAGATAAGGAGGCGAGAGTGGTCTGGGATCCGTAGTTCAGAGAGGAGGATGTTGAACAGAATAGGGCTGAGGATGGAGCCCTGCGGGACTCCTCTGTGCATGGGAGACTGCGGAGATAGGAAGAGCCGACAGCAACACAGAAGGTGCGGTTTGTGTATCTGGAGAGCTTGAAGGCTGACCTGCCAGCTACTTCGAGAGTCGTGGAGATATGTGCTGCAGCTTCATTGAGTCTTTGGGAGGAGGTGTCGGGAGGGTCTGCTAGTGCAGCTTGATAGGCATCCCAGCCTGTTGGGGAGAGTCTCCAGCCTGGGTTGGTTGTGGGGGTGGTGTTGGTGACAGAGCCCAGGAGAGGAAGGTGGTCACTACCCATATACAGTCCAGCGGATAGAGTGAATGGCTGCAGTGATGGATCTCCGATGAAGAGATCGAGGACTGATGAGTCACCTGTATGGCTGTGATAACGTGTGGGCAATCCAGGGGGGTGGGAGAGGATGAGTTGGAATAGTGCTCTTCCTGAGGTGTTGGTGAGGTGTATCGGAAGAGCAAGTTCCTAGCACCTGTGGTGGGCATTGAAGTCACCCATGAGGATGACAGGGGGTGGGAGGTGGTATAGCTCCTGATAGGTGGCAGCTCCATCAGCATTGTAGCACACAGCCAGGGGGAGCCATCCCCTGTCTGTGGCGACCCTGACAGTAGTGATTTCCAAGTTGCCTTGAGGCCAGTGTGGAAGGTTGAGATGAGAGGAGACATACGTGTCTTGGAGCGTCAGGAAGATGCCTCCTCCCCATCCTAGTTGCCTGTCTTTCCGGAGAATTGTGTAGCCCGGCAGGTGGGGTGAGAGCCAGGTTTCTGTGAGGCCAATTATAGAGAGGGAGGAGGTGGTAAGGTAGTGCTTGAATTCTGGGGTTTTCCTTAAAATGGACCTGGCATTCCACAGCAAGAGAGTGAGATCCATTATGCGAGGAGTTTGGTGTGGACATTGGAGAAGGTTGGCCACAGGGAGGAGATTATTTTGATTATTGGTTTGCCTTGTTGGTGGAGAGTGTATGCATCCATGATGATGGAGAGAATCTGTCAGATCACTTTTTCCTTAGCCCCTTATAGCCCCTTAATTAAAAAAATAAAAAAATCCTTAGGTGGGCGGGATGTTAGGGGTTGTGATGAGGGTTGATGATTGGGTGTGCTCGGAGGGGAAGGGTGGGGCGATTATTGGTGATGGGTAGGGAAGAAGGAGGGTAGTGGATCTCCGTCGAGGGTTCTAAAGGTTCCTTTGATTTCCTCTAGGCTGGTATCTTCGGAGAGGGGTCCGACCTTGGCGTATTGATGGTGGGAAGTGCCCCCTCCCTCTCTGCTTGGCGGCAGGTGACTTCCCATTCCCCAATGATGAAGGCTGGTTGTAGCAGGAGTGGCACTTTATTTAGCGTGTGTTCCCACAATGCTACGACTAGGGACGAGCCGTTGCCGAGACAGCGAGTCTCGCCTTGGATTACGTACTTGTCCAGGGGGAAATCATGTAGGGCAGAAGACACATGGGAGGGGTTAGCGAAAACTCGGGCGCCGTTTTTGACTCGGAGGAGGAAGGAGATCATCTTCGGTTCTTTTGCTTGTTGTGGGGGCTCATCGTTAGTCCTTTGGGCTTTCCCAATGGGCCGTGGGGGTGAGGTGGGTCCTCTTTTTGAGGCAGTAGTGGGGGGCTGGAAGGGGAGGGAAGTCAGAGGCCATGTCCTTGTCCATGGCGGGCATCGTCGTTCTCTTGAAAGACTCAATTAAAACGTGTTTTCGACCAAACTTTTTTACATTTCACGGATCTAGACTGTGGCTACTTTCAAATACTTTTATATTGTTAAAAACCGCGGTATTTTCTTGTAGAACAAGCTCAGTTCATCTTTAAACTGCTCCACGTGCTCTACTTATCAACTCCGATTTCAAATTCATGATGAGTATGGATGAGAAGCCAGACAGGATGAGGAAGGAAATGGACAAGAGACAGAAGCTGGTTGATCAACGAATGAAGGATCTATATGACATGATGAAGGGGTCAGGACTGGCCCTAGGACCCTCGACCCTAACCCCTGCTTCGACCGAAAGGGGATAAGACTAATGAGATCAATGGGAGTGTGTGTAAGTCTAGAGGATAGGATGATTGTGAGTGATAGGAAGGACGGATAATGGAAGAGAGTTGAACGCAAGAGAAGAAGGAAGACTGGTTCAAAGGGAAAGGATAGGAAGGTAAGAGGAAAGAGTGTGGACTCATTGTACTCGGATGAAGGAGAGAGTGATGGTATGATTGGTATGAGTGAGAGTGAAGTGAATGTGGGAAAGGGTATTTTGATAAGGGAAATGCCAAAGGTAGATAAGTTTAGGTTGCATGATGGGAAGAGACTGGAAGAATTCTTTGGGGAATTTGAGTGGTATTGCAAGCTCAAGTACCCGGAGAATAAGGGATACTGGATGAATGTTTTGGGGGAATGTTTGGATGGAAAAGTATTAAGAGTTTTTCCGTGTGATCACGAGTGTGGGGAAACTGAGGTTTGAGGTGGTGAAGGAGAGACTGATTGGGCAGGTGAAACTAATGAAAGAGAGTGTGAAGTATAAAAGGGTGAATGAATTTGAGAAGGCTCGAATGGGAAAGAGTGAAAGTGTGAACATGTATGCACATAGGCTTGAGAGTATGGTGAGAAAGAGGTATGGTGATGCTGATGTGAATGAATGGAAACTATTGATGAGAAAGTTCCTTGATTTAGTCCCGCAAAAGGTAAGTGAATGGCTGTTGGTGTGGGAGGATGTGTTGGAACTGTTGGAAGATGGGCAATTTGATGAGGAAAGTGATTTAGACAAGGATGGATGGTACAGTGTGAATGTTGGGGGTAAGAAGCCCAAGAGCTTTCCTCCACTGCAGCAGTTTTCCAGCTATCAGGATGCCCTGAAGGCTGCACGAGCTGGGATGATGTTGAGCTTCCTGGGTCGGCAGGCTGGATGGGCAAATGGAATGGGACAGCTGAGTGGTAAGCACATGAATGGGTATATGAGGGTGCAACCATGGTATGTCCCAGCAAATGAAAGACCGAATGGTGTGAGAAAGATCATGGAAGCAAGGGTCATTATATGTTGGCAGAATGTAGGTGGATGTCTGGTGCATGTTTTGGGTGTGGTAAGAAGGGGCATATGATATAAAGGATTGTCAGGAAAGTGTGAAAGAGTGCTTCAAATGTTAAGAAAGAGGCCATTTGAAGAAAGATTGTCCGAAGTTGAATGATGGAGCAAATGCTGGGGGGACTGGAAAGACCGGTCATTATTCGAGGATGTGTCATGACCAAAGAAATGTATGTAGCTATTGTGCGATGGAAGGACATTCAAGTGAAAAGTGTTAGATTAGACTGAGAGTGCAAGGTATGAATGGAAAGTCTGAAGCGGGTAACTGGATTGTAAGAGGGTACCTGGTGAAGCATCCTCTGGGTGCATGAGTGTGAGTAATGTGTTGGTAAGTCTGTCTAGTGTGAAAGTGCTGTCTGGAAGGAAGTATGAGTGTGAAGGTTGAATTGAATGGGATTAAGTGTTTGGCTTTGATAGATTCTGGAGGCAAGATGAGCTTGGTATATAAGGATATGTATGACAAGGTGAGTGATAAAGCCCTCCTGTCTGACTGTAAAGGTAGTTTGGGTGCGATTGGTAGTATGAAAGTGCCTGTGATTGGAATGGAGGTCAGCTGTTTGAATGCATGGTATGTTGATGAATGAGTGTGAATTCTCTGTGATTGATAAGGTGAGTAGTGAGTATGGTGTGATTTTGGGCTATGATTTTATGAAAGTGAACTGTATGGTTGTGCATCCTGCGAGTGATCAGATTGAGAGAAAGATTGGTAAAAATGGGGTGTATAAGTTGTATGTAGGGAAAGCTGGTATTGTTTTGAGGAGTGTGTTTATCGGTATTGAGGTGACTGCTATGGAGAGTGTAAGGCTTGTGAAGGGTGAAAGGGTGTCTGTTATAGTGAGTTGGAGTAAGGATGTGAGTTTGAATGTGGGTGAGAACAATGTGTTATTGGATGGAAAGGATGCGTGTTATAAGGTAAGGCATGTTGCCTGTGTGTTTGATGGCTTGGTGAGAATGAATGATCCTTTTGTATGTGTGCAGGCGGACCCCAGTGTGAAAGGGCAGGTGAGAGGGATCCAAGTCGGAGATGTACTGGGTCACCTCTCCACTGTCAATGAGGTAGGTATGGATGATAGCACAGATGTCAGGGTAAATGTTGAGAATGAAAAGACGGGGGAATGGACGCATAATGAAGTGGAAAGGATGGTGAAATTGGATGAATGTTTGACTGAGTATGAAAGGCAGTATGTGTATTGAATGCTGTTTGAACGAAAGGGTGACTGGATTTCGGGGTTGCGAAGCTTCCGGAATTCAAGATTATCCTGAAGGAGGACACCCCAACCTATCAGCGGCCGAGACATTTCTTGCGTCCAGTTGCTGATGAGATTGAGGAGTAGTGTGTGGAATTAGAATGATTGGGGGTGATTAATGAAAGTGAGAGTGCATAGAATAGTCCGATTGTGCCAGTACGTAACCCGGATGAAAGATTGCGTCTGTGTGTGGATTATCAAAAGGTGAAGGAAAGGTTTCCGATGTGTGTGATATCTGAGTGTGTGTATAGTATGCATGGGATGAAGTGGTTTACCAAGCTGGATTTGGTACAGGGGTATTACCAGATGCCCATTGCTGAGGAGAGCCGGCTGGTGACTGCCTTTTCCTCTACAAAAAGGTATTATCAGTTCCAGAAACTGAGCTTTTGGTTGGCTAATGCTCCCGGAGACTTCTAGTGGGCGATGAATGTTGTGTTGAGTAAGCTTGCAAGTAAGAATGTGATTGTCTTTATAGATGATATTTTGATTAGGACTTAGAGTTTTGAGGAGTCTATGAGATTGGTGAAGGATGTGTTGTGAATGTTAGAAAGTGTTGGTGTGAAGGTGAAAGTAGCAAAGTGTGAATGGTTTGCAAAAGAAGTGGAATTCCTTGAGCATATGGTGAGTGAGAATGGGTTACGAAGGTCACCAAAATATGTTGAAAAGGTGTGAATGTTTCCGAAACCGGTGACTGTGAAGCAGTTGAAGTCATTTCTGGGTTTGATTGAGTTTCAGCGAAAGTTTATACATGATTGTTCGGGTGTGAGTAAGCCTCTGACTGAGTGGATGGGCAAGAAAGGTAGTACCGTTGTCAGGTGGAATGATAAGATGAATGAGGCGTATGAGAGACTGAAAGAGGCAGCGGCTAAAGATGTTGAATTGGCACACCCGGACTATAGTGTGAATGCTAAGATGCTTGAATGTATATGGATGCGAGTGGGTACTGTATAGGAGGTTCTCTGATGCAAGAGCAGCATTTGAATGGAGTGAATGTCAGGCAAATAATTGGGTATGTATCCAAGGCTATGAATGCGGCATAATGAAAGTATTCAACTATGGAGTGAGAATTGGCTGCGATAAGGTATTGTTTGAAAGTTTTGCATCCATTTTTGTATGGTGTGAGGTTTGTGATCAAAACAGATCACCAACCTCTTGTGTATTTGCAATGTATGAAATGGGCTGATAGTAGAATTGCGAGGATGTTTGGAAGATTTGAGTGATTTTGACTATGTGATTGAGTACATGCCTGGTGAACGGAATGGAGTGGCTGATTTGATGTCAAGGTATCCTGGTATGAATGATGAAAATGTGTGTGGAGTGAGTGATCCTGAGTATTTGCCGAAAGGGACTATGAATGGAAAGGAGAGTAAGGGTGGTGGTGATTCCTTGTTTGAGAGTGTATGTAATGGTTTGCAAGATTTGAAGAGTGATGGAGTAGATGTGAGAGTGCCCGATAGTGTGGAAGACTTAAGGAAGGAGGTAATGAGTGAAGTATGTAGGAAACCTGAAAGTATTGGTATGGTGAGGGTGCGGAACTTTATGAAAGAATTGAGAGTGATGTGTATGCTAGGGGTCCCACCATTTCAGGAAGTGTTGATTGTAGTGAGTCGTTTGTATGGAGTGATTGTTTATGTGCACCTTGGTGGTGAGAGGCCAATTGTGTACAAAGATGAGAAGGTGAAAAGTTTGAATGCTAATGTGCTGCATCTGCAGTGTTGGAGCAGTGTGCATACAATTGGGTGATGGAAAAGTGTTCATATATGAGGGAAAAGAATGATTGTCTGGATGAAGATGAATGAGTGTGTGGTGAGTGATGATGTGGAAGTTGATGACGGTGTGGATGTCAGTGCTGATGTTGGTGTGATTGTTCCTTCTGTGTATTATGAGCATGGATGACCTGATATGATGGAAGCGAGAGTGAAAGGTTCTTCTGTGGTTTGATTGATACTGGTACACAAGTGTCGTTAGTGAATGAGAGGATTCTGAGTAAGTATGATGAGTTTAGATGTTGTGAATGTAAGCCGATGAAATTACGGATAAGTGGATTGGGGAATGGAATGATAGTGGCATGGGAACAGGTTAGTCTGAGAGTGAGTTTGGGCAGTGGTGTGAATGTGAAGCATGACTTTTTGATTCTGAAAGATGAGCAAATGCTTGGTGTAGATTTTATGAGATTGAATGATTTGTCTTTGGATGCTGATAAGGATTGTGTCATGAGAGGTGAATGTGAGGTGATGAGGTTGAATGTATATGTGAAGAATGTTGTAAAATTTTGCCGTATGATTAAATTGGTCATGGATGATGAGAAGGAGATTTTAAGTGAGGATGATGTTCTAGAGATGCAAGAGGTGTGTATTGATGCGTTTATGAATGAATGTCCTAAGTATTTGAGTGATTTTAAAATGTATGCTAAGATTTTGTTGTTTGTATGGATATTGTATATTTTGCGAGGCATATGAATGATGGGAATGATATGTTTGTACCTGTGATGTCCTTGGTTGGTATGATTGGTCTGATAAAAGTTGTGCATGATAATTATGGACATATGGGTAAGTATAATTTGTGGGAGTGTATGAAAGAGCGCATGTTCCATCCGTTTCTGAGAATTGTTGTGAATGATGTTGCGACTATGTATGAAAGGTGTCAGAAGCAAAAGGTGCTAATGAAACTACCGATGTTGAAAGTGGATGTGAAAGAACTGTTTGACTCGGTAGTAATTGATTGTGTATCTTTACCGCATACAAGTGCTGGAAATGTTGGTATGGTTGTTATGATTTATTGTAAAAGTAAGTTTGTGTATGTGGTGCCTATGAGAGAAAAGGAGTGTAACGGTTGAGCAGTTGTTTTTTCCTCTGTGTATGGAAACCTAGGAGATGTCTTTGTGATAATGGGCCTGAGTTTGCGAGTGAAGTGTTTGAGCAAATGTTGAGAGAGAATGGTGTGGAGTATGTGAGGATGACACCGTATATACCATCTTCGAATGGGTTGGCTGATGTATAATTAGGACCTTGTGTGAGATGTTGAGAATGATGAGTACCACTTTGAATGAGTGGGATGAATGGTTGAGTAGTGTTATGGGCATATAATTCAACCTTACATAGTTCATCTGGGATGTCCCCATGTCAGTTTGTTATGAATTTTGAAAGGTGAGTGAAAGTGAGCAGAGTGTATGGCGTGAGGCACATGAAAGGTTTCGTTCATTTGAAATAGGTACAGAAGTATTGAAGGTAAAAGAAGTAAATGGTAAGTTGAATGTGTCAAAGATGAGTGAAAAGTTTGAAGGACTGTATAGAGTTGTGAGAGTCTGGGAGAATGGTGTGACGTATGTTTTAGAGAGTTTGAGTGAAGGTGTGACTGAGAGAGTGCAGGCTCATCAGAGACAGTTGAGGAGGTGGAGAGAACCTCCTGACTACTTGGTAAACCATCCAGTGTATGAACTGTGCAAAGAGAGAGATAAGGTGCATGATGATAAGATGGAGTGTGATAGTATGGAACTTGTCTTGGTCTCGAGGAGTAGAAAGTGTACAAAGAAGAGTGAAAGGAAGAATGAAAGTCTGAGCAGACTCTTTCTGGTATGCGGGAGCTTGAGAGAGAGATTGAGTGTTTGCATAAGCAGGTGAGTGATTTGGCAGGTATAAGTAGATGAGTGAGTTGCCTGTGCATGATTTTTCCGGTTTTGTGAATAGTATGAATGGTAGTGTGTTTTGGGCAGAATGAATCTAGAGTGGCTGATTTTTCTGGTTTTGTGAATGGTAAGGGTAGGGATGAGTTTGATGTGGAGAATGAGAAGGTGACTGACTTTTCTGGCTTCTGGTAGGACCCTTTTGAAGGGGTCTCTGGTATAGCTGCTGAAAGTAGAGAGGATGTGAGTGATTTGTCTGTTTCGCAAGAGTGTACCTTGAGTTGGATGAGAGCTGTGAGTGAGGAGCTGATGAATGGGGGTATGGAGAGTTAAGGTTCTGAATGGAAGAGTATGAAAGAGTTGTGTTGAGAGATGGGAGAACTGGTAATGAAGGCTAAGAGTATGGTGGATAATCTGATCAATAGTGACGAGGAGACTGACAGGACGACTGATGAACAATCCCAACAGATTGCTATGCGTAGCCAGGGACCAGTAGATGAGTGTGAATGGATGCAGACCGGTGCAATTGAGTATAAAAAGTACCCTGAGTAAGGATTGAGTGTATTGTGAATGACTGTGAGAAGGGTGCGATTGAATATAAAAAGTACCATGAGTAAGGATTGAGTGTATTGTGAATGGCTGTGATCGAATGGCCTAAGGAAGGAGGGTGTGGTGGAGTGAATGTGAGTGTGTGTGAAGGGCCATTCTCCCACCCCTTTCCCAATACCCTCTCCCTCCCTCTGTAAGAATGTGTGTATGAACGGAAATGTTTTTTTTTCTTTTAATATATATATAAATTGATTTCATGTTTATTTTTTAAATGTTTTTGTTTCTTTGCAGAGAGTTTCTTGATAAAATTCTTTTTGCGAAAGCACTCTGTAATTTTACCAATTCAACAGGAAAATCCTTCAATTTGTAAAGAGTGGTGGAGATTGTAGGAGTAGAAGTAACTTAACTAAAGTTATTATACGTCCCATTTGAAGGAGGAGGGCTTCTATATAGCCTCAATACTGCGACAAGATCACTATATATTATATCAAGCTCGGAGGTGCCAGTTTTTTTTTTTGATAAGTCCTAGGCATTGTGCCCACTTGAGTGGCATCTGACATGACCTTCCCCCTCCTTTGGTACCATGTGAGGCCTTTTCTTTTTGTTGTTGTAGCCAAATACTTTTTGTTCAATTTTACATGGAATTGTTTTTTGGGATTGGTAGTTGTATTTACATATATTAATTGATAGTATTCATACGATAGGATTAATTGTATATAAATAAGTAATGAGATCTCTTGTAAATATTTACCCCTTATTTTTTGTATTAAAGGACTGTACATACAATCCGTTTCATTTCTCCCTCGATTTATCATGTCTGAATTACTGTAGGAAGCAGGTTGGATCGACTGGGGTTAGACTAGATTTTTGGCTCAGAGACCAGATTGTGATCTATAGCAACTCACAAAAGCGCCCAGAGTGCTTTAGGGGCATTGGAATCTCCACATCCCCTGGTTCATGATATCCATGATGCCACGGTTTTGGCAAGCCAGGTGGATGCCGATATTATCTTCTGCTGGGTTCCTGGATATGTAGGAATTGCGTGGAATGAGCGTGCCAAAGAATCCTGTGACTGACCAGCTTTCGCTCTTCCTCACACCAACTACATGGCAGGAATACGGGCAGCTCTTCGGGCCGCTTGGCAAAGAAGATGGGAAATGGTCGAAGAGAACTTAAAGTTGCATGCCATTGTGCTACAACTGTTCCCATTGACCTACCCCCCAATGCCACAAAGGCTTCAAGTTGCGTTCTGTTGTCTCTGAATTGGACACACTAGTGTGACGCACCGCCATTTGATGGAGAGCTCCCCAGCACCTTACTGTGAAGACTGCGTTGTTCCACACACGTTACCTGTCCCGGTACCGGGATTGGCGGGGTCGCTACCGCCTGTTCCTTGTACTCGGGACAAGTTCATACATATTGACTTGTGGACTTATAGACTTTTGGGTGGAGGCCGGCCTTCTCCCCTTTATTTAACTAGTTGTTTGTTTTGGGGGGGTCATTTTAGTAGGTGGCATGTTCCTGCGCCGGGGGGGAGGCGGAACTCCCCCGACGCCCGAGCTTGCTTCCTGCTTATTGTCTTTTCCTTTGTTTTATTTTTATTGATGTTTTTATTTATTTATTTTATTTTTTTGCATCTTTTAAAGATGCCTAATATTAGGCAGTGTTGAATATGCCTACTAATGCCCAAGTAGGCGTCAATGAGCTCTTAAAATTTTCCCCCAAAATTGTCCAATTTATCTCAGTAACTTTTCTTTTTCAGACAAAAAATAATTGGGTTGATTCTAAAACTAATCTCATTTGTTAGTTTTGTGGTGAATCAAATCTAGCAATGGCAGAAATAAATTTTAATATTAAAAAGGAACCCAATGATTTTACAGAGAAACCAATAAAAAGTATAGTTAAAATAGAAGCAAATACTACTGAAAAGAATTGTCTTATTTCATCCTGTGAAACTTGCGAAACACCTATTGATCCAAGGTGGGGGAATCGTCACTACAAAGACATAAAGAGGGAATCTCTTAATCCTGAATGTAGTTGTGATGAAAAGGAAAATGAAGTTTATGTTAAGAGAGAAGATGCACCTCATTCCATTATGAAGGATGAAGATTGTAATATACCAGTTATACCGAAACCCCCAACCATTGATGAAAACAGAAATTCTTATCAGGAAAGAAATCACAACCCAAGACATTATTATTCAAATTATAAAGGTAATTTAAATTATCGTGGCTCATCATCTAATTCCCAAAATTTCAAAAGATACAGATATCAAAAATTTAATAATTTTCATCCAAGGAGATTCCAGAGGAAATTTAAAAATCCTCATTATCAACAACGAATGAATATAGCAGTATCAAAAGTAGATCCATATATCCATTCACAAAGATCATTGGGAATATATCAAAATCAAAATGAATTATTCAATCCTTTAGAAGAAAATAGAGAGGTTCCATCATCCCCATCCATGTTTAGTAATGAAGATTACTCAATGGATGATAATTGTGATAGCTCAAGTGAATTCTCCTCTGCTGCTGCTACCCCACCAATCACTACTTCAGAAAGAGCAACAGACACTCCTCTTTCTGCAAATCACAAACCTCATCAGAGTTCAGAATCTCTTATGCTCAATTTTCCTAGTGGAAATCAAGTAAAATTCTTGATCCTTGATCAAGTTCATGAAAATTTAATTAATAGGGCACCAGAAAATGAATTTTCCTCAGAAACCTTAGTATCTCCATCTACAAGTTTACAGGAATCCAGTTTTCAATGTAATAATGGTAGTGAAGTGAGCAACATATCAAAAAAGGCAGCATCTTCAGAAACCTTAATATCTCCATTTACAAGTTTGCAGAAATCCATTTCTCAATGTAATAATGGTAGTGAAGTAAGCAAAATATCAGAAAATGCAACATCTTCAGAAACCTTAATATATTCATCTACAAGTTTGCAGGAATCCATTTGTAATAATGGAAGTGAAGTAAGCAAAACAGAAAAGGCAACATCTTCAGAAACGTTAATATCTCCATCTACAAGTTTACAGGAAGCTGTTTCTCAATGCAGTAATATTAGTGGCGGAAAAGATTCTCTACATGATATAACTCTTTGTTCTACTAACTCTAATAATAACATGAAAAAAAAGTGTGATGAGATGGTAGATCTTGAAATAATTTGTGAAAATATATCTGATATTAAAGTTGTAAAAGAAATTCATAGTTCTGGGGAAATTGAATGTATTTTTAATAAATGTAAGGAATGGCATTTGTGTGCAAAGTGCTATCTTTATCGAAAAAAACTTAAGAATGATAAAGATATAATATGCTTAGGAAAAGTTAGGAAGCTTCCATCTAAAGGTAATGTGCAAGTTATTACTCTAGCAGATAAGGAAAACTGACTCACTTTTTAACTGAATATTAACTTAGAGATTTAATATAGTATGTATACAAATTATTTTTTACAGTAATGATAATATTATGAGGTAATATTATCATTTCTGTTACTGTTAAAAATATAAGGTACAAATTAAAGTTTAATGTCTTTGAACATGCTACTAACCATGGTAAATTATGTATAAAGATGTGATCCATGTAATAATTTATACCTAGAATTTCATAAGGATTAATTGAAAACTATGTTGTAGTATTTCAAATTTGGATTTATGGTAATATATATTTTTGTTTTTATGGGTTATTTCCTTGTAGTTTTTAGAAGACTTTTTTTATATGTAAATATATTAAAAATATGAAAATTTCCAAATCAGTGTAGAAGTTGGAGATGCATTACCATCATCTTTTCTTTTATAAATATGTGGTAATTGTGAAGATTCGCAGCCACTGATTTTATGCTTGATATTTGGGCTATTTTGCTCTTGTTTTTTTCAGCTATCCCACTGACAATCAGTGCCTTGTATTATACACTGTCATTGACCAATCAGAACCATTTATTTTCTTAACTTTCTTTTGTGTTTCTAAAGCTGGGTAAAAAGTAGTTTTTTTTTGGTATTTTCTGTTTTTTTCATTAGTTTATTAGCGATCTTGCCCAAATAATATATGCCTGCTACTCTTTTGTCTTTTGACGTAGTTTTCTTCTATTCTTTTTATTAAACAAGGAATTGTGTTCGCCGAATTGAAGTATGAAAAGACAACCATTTATTTTTCCCATCTTTCTTTCATGTTTGGCATCAGTTGTTTTGAAATAGAAAGTGTGTGCTGTCTCTTCATTATCTTTGGTTCTAACTGACCACAATAAAACAAACAAATTTTTAATTACCCATCAGTTAAAATCTTTTGTGCGCTGGGGACAAGCAAGAATGGTGCAAATTCAAAATGTCCGCTCGACTTTTGCATTAAAATCTCATGCTTGGCTCTCAAATTGGGAATATTATGAGTTTTTTTAAAGTTGGGGGTACAACCTGCCACAATTAAGTGAGGATATTGCCCCCACATGATGAAATTGCCTAAAAATTTTTAATTTTTATTCTTGTCTTAAAATAACTCAAAACACTCAAGTGGTGAGGCAAAAAGAAGGTAGCTAGAAAAGTATCCCCGAAAATTGCACCGGAAATCAGGGGCCGTGAATCTTCATAATTACCAAATATGTTTCTTGTATAAGCACTTTGCAATGTTAAAATCCTTTTAAATAATTTTTAACACTAAGGTTAAAATTATCTCAATGTTTTCTGTGTAAAGAAACAGCAACTTTACCTTTGTAGTTTTCTTTAAAATTCCTACAAGGAGGTGCGCTGTGTATGCTATTGCACCTGGCACCAGAGGGAATGTTTCCCTACAGACCCCAGTGCCCCTGGTTATCTCAGACCAGATTTAAACTATCAGGGGTTTATTCCTTCTAGATACTTCTTGCCCTGCTTTGGCACTTTCTTTACAAGCCTCTACCATTTTTAATCCCTAGGCAGCTCTCACCCACTTATTCCCTGTCATGGGAGAGGGAGTCAATGGTAGGTGTTAACAACCTGCACCCCCGGCCCTATTTTCACTTATATTTTATGCCCAGCCAAAGGTGGATCGGATCCACCATGCCAATGGGCTGCCTGGTCACCACTTGGGAGGGGTGGCCTTTAATGGTGACAGTTGGCTTAGCAGGTCCCCTATTCACTGTTGCAGAGTGGGCTATTGTAATAAGCATTTAACATTTGTATTCTACAATAATATAAGGGTTCCTATTTAAAACAAATCTACCGTGGCATTCAGCATCTGGTTTGTACATTTGTAATGTTAATTTTTGTATTTCATAAATGTATGATGCATTCAATAATGAAGTTGATCCTGAGTTAAACACCATCAATTCTTGGTTTTAGCCTCTGAGTCACACTGTCATTGAGCCAAAATTATGGAAATCAAATCATGGAGGTAGACTCCCATAAACACCCTGACCTGGTAAAAAAGTTTGCACCATATTAAAAAATTCCTCAGCCTCCTGATCACCTAGAAGAGCTTTCCAGTCTATATTTCTGTAATTAAAATCACTTACACACGTTTCCTTCTACATGCACATTCTATCTCCTGCCACAGATATCACAAAGTTTCCTTACTAAGATTTATTTGGTGGTCTATCTAATAATCCTATGGCAAGTTTATCCTTTCTCTCCTTAACATCTAGCCATAATGACTCTGTTAGTATGTTTTAATTGTAGTGCTATTTGCTTTTTACTTGCTTTCTCTACAAGGCTTGTACCGATAGTAGCATCAATCTCAGTTCTAAAATCTAACCCTGGGTCTATAAAGAAATTTTTCAGATAGCAAATAATGATTGGGAACTGGGTATTAACAACTACAAAATGGGACACAAATGATTCCATAGGAATCCCACTGACAGTACTCTCATTGACAGAAATAAGGTCAGAGCCAAATAGCAAAGGACCTTACTCCAAGCCCATATTGAGCTGTGGAAAAGTTATGTATTCTCAATAACTTCATTTACTTCATCCACCCACATTTGTAAACGAGTTAATAAAATACAAGGCAAATATGCCTGACATTTTTCACCAAGTCTTGAAGCAAATAGTTCACTTGTCATTGACCAAGTTGAGGTCTCTAGCATGGTGACCTCCATTTTTGTAGAAATTACCACTCACTAGTTTCCTGAAACAATTACTTAAATAAATTGTAAATAAATAAAATGGCTTCTGGAATCCAGCAATCTACTAACTCATAACAGTTTGTTTTTTGTTAAAAACAGTTCAACTGATCTCAACAGACTTGACACCTTGGTCCTTAATGCCTATACCCAAAAGCAGCATGGCTTGTTTTAGCAGGCCTTTTCCAACCTAGGGCTAGGCTACAATCCACATTACCCCATGATATCAGGAAGCAATAATAACATAAAAAGAAAGTGTGATGAGATGGTAGATCTTGAAATAATTTGTGAAAATATATCTGATATTAAAGTTGTAAAGGAAATTCATAGTTCTGGGGAAATTGAATGTATTTTTAATAAATGTAAGGAATGGCATTTGTGTGCAAAGTGCTATCTTTATCGAAAAAAACTTAAGAATGATAAAGATATAATATGCTTAGGAAAAGTTAGGAAGCTTCCATCTAAAGGTAATGTGCAAGTTATTACTCTAGCAGATAAGGAAAACTGACTCACTTTTTAACTGAATATTAACTTAGAGATTTAATATAGTATGTATACAAATTATTTTTTACAGTAATGATAATATTATGAGGTAATATTATCATTTCTGTTACTGTTAAAAATATAAGGTACAAATTAAAGTTTAATGTCTTTGAACATGCTACTAACCATGGTAAATTATGTTAAGAGGTTCCTTAACCCACTTTATTCATTTTTTTATCACATCAAACTTTTAAAGTCAGTGTGAGAACTAAAACCTCCCAACTTAAATTTCAAGAGCAGGGGCTCCCCCAAGGTAGTGTTTTAACAATCAATAGCCTGGTGAATAGACTTATATTTAAGGTATCCCAGTTATTGTATTTGTGGATGATTTTACTAGAGATGTCCAGGACGATTAATCGGGAATCGTTATCATTAAAAATAATCCCAGTTTTCCAATTATAAAAATCCTTTCCTTCAAAATTTCAGTACAGAGACTCTTTCAAGTGTTTTTTTTAAAAGTTTTTAACTCTTTCCTACTTGCCAAATAGCTGAATCAAAATTTTAAACATGTTTATTTCCCATTAGTGTCAATTAAGTTGTGTCTACTTATCTCTTATTATTCAGTGAAATTATAATGTTAATAAGTTATTTACTAATAGATCTAGATTAGTCAACAAGAATGCATCACTATTTAATATCAATTAATATTTAAGATCTTACTGTATAAGAAATGTATTGTATGTTTAATGTTTATATGCATGAAATGAAGGCCTGCTCAGCTGTCATTTAGAAGAGCTGATGAATTTCTAAGATGTTAGAGCTTTGTTCAGCAGTGCTGCCAAAGTTGGCACATTCGTACAAATTTGGTACCTTTTTGCTACAAAGAAGCACTTTTTGATACATTTTACTTTGTTTTATATTTTAATTAGATTTGGTACAATTTTACTAATTGAGTAAGTTTTAGTACTATTGCTAAAGTTCTTTCAGCAGCAGGCAGCCCTGTTGTTCAGTTGACCAAATTCTTAATTTGTTATATAATCAATATTCTATTTTGTGTTTGAATCGGAATCCTATCTTATAACGGGAATCAGAATCGCAAAATACTTTTGAATCGTCCTATCTCTAGATTTTGCCTTACTCTATACTTCCTTATAGCTGACCTCCACTGCCAGATGTCTACAAAATGCTACAGAACTAGGACCAGCAAAGACCCTAGGTTCCATTTAAGGCCAGTCCAAGTGCATAATTGCCCTTTTCTAAAACCATGTTGAGGTTCTGAAATTAGGTTATTTGCCTTGAAGTGAGCTAACATCTTGTCTCTGATTATCGATTCTAAGACTTTACCAACTACTGTCTTAAGTCTAATTGGACAAAGGTTGCTAGGTTTGGATTTGTTCGCCTTTTTAAAGATTGGCGTGATATTAGCTCTCTTGAACTCAACTGTGACTATCCACTCACAGATAGAATGATTAAAAATCATGCTCAGAAGTTTTGCGATTTTGTGTTTTAATTGCTTAACCCTTTTAATACGACCTTTGCATATTTACTAGAAAACGGTATTTTTTTTTATTTTCTGACTTGTTACTATGTATTTGTTCATATAATTTCTCATGTCATCTTTATTCCAATAAAATCCTAAAAAATTTTAATGGGATGAATATGTCCCATCAGTGCTTATTACCTTTTTTCTTTGTTTTATTTTTATTCATGTTTTTTTATTTATTTTTTTAGCATCTCTTTTAAATATGCCTAATTTTAGGCAATGTTGAATACGGTGACTAATGCCCAAGTAGGCAGTCGCCAGATGAGCTCTTTAAAAAAAATTAAAAATCAGTCATTCTGCATAGGTTATATCCCAACAGTCAGTGAACCTTGTATTACATATACTCTAATCACTGAAAAGCATGCCATATTTTTATTTCCAAACTGTTAGTTTCTGGGTGAAAATATCAAACAATTATATTGTAAATTTTTATTCAGAAAACCATTATTCTGCAAACTAGTAACCAGTGAAAAATTAATCTTAGAAAATTATAATAAAAAATTGAGGATTTCTGAAAATGATAATAAATTGTAAATTTTGTATTTATGAACATTCTAAACATGATAAGGCATAAAATATGTCCTGTGTAGAGAAACCATACAAGCCTGACATATAGTTTTAGTTCTTTTATTTCTACAATTCTCTCTGAACATCACAAGCTTCTTTTTCGACTGCTCTGCTTCCTTCTATTGGCAGATGATCACCGACATTCATCATATACAGTGCTCGACAAAATTTTAGGCCAGGTGAGGGGGGTTGACTAAACTTATGTCTGAAAAAGAATGGTATAGATGAGAGTGATTTAATTTAGTCAGAAGTTTGGGCCGGCTGCATAACGTCACTACATCCCTCAGTTTCCCGCTCAGCCTGCAAGCACGTGCTCAGTGTTGGCTTGTCCGCGGTAGTGGGATGATTGTGCTGTTGTGTTCTCCTGACCGACGCCATTTTTTTTTTTTGTAGTTTGGGAGTGTTTGTGGCCTTATTATGGGGAAAGCGAGGCAATTAAAAGGGAAAAACGTCAGCACTCTCCCCAAAGCTGGAAAAGGAAATTATGGCTTGTTGGGATGCTATACCTACCCAGAAGCTACATGATCTTCCTATGTCCATGCCACGACGCCTGAGGGATGTCAAGAAACGCAAAGGATGCCCAACAAAGTATTAAGGGTGATTAATATTTTGTATGACACTTTTATCATGTTGCAACTTGTCTGACACCCACCCGACCTAAACTTTGGTCGAGCACTGTATTTGCTTCTCTTTGATGGATGTCCTATGCTCCTTTTTATTTTGTTTAAAGTTTCACTTCTTCCTTTTGTAATTAGCTGTTCTGCTCACTCAATGAGAACATAAAAAAAATGGAACATTATTGTGATGTAAATCGTCGATTAGGACCTGTGTATTCGTTGCAGCGGTCATCAGTAGTCTATAAAAGACCTTCCACCATTTACATGATTTCCTATCATAATCATACTGAGTTGCGATTCTGTCTGCTCTGTCTACACCAATCATATATTTATTATAAAATATTGTAGCTTCTGGACATGCAACATTGTTCTTCTTTTCATCCTTTTCTTTCCTCAGAGTAGTTGAGATGGAGTCAGTGTGGCAATTGCTCATAACATGATCTTTTGTGTCTTTCCATTTGGTAGCAATTGTTCCTGTATCATTGCAGCAAAACACTACTGATCCTTTTTCCAATCATTCATTCATTTTAGTCATGTTTTTTGAGGAAGGAAGGAATGTTCCAACAACTGGATGGTAAAGTGTGTCAAATAAACTTACACACAAAAAGAATCTGTCAAAGCAAAGTGCAATATCATTTGATCTCAGGGTATTAGTCAACCTTATAACAACTCTTTCCCCCAATGTTCCAACAGTAACCTCAGTTGATTTTCCTGAAGAAATATTAAAATCATATTTATAGCCAGTGAGAGCATTGCGCCTATACCAAACCTTCACTCCACATTTTACTTGCTTCATTGGTTAGTATTGTTTTAACCCTTTACTGCCAGAATTATGTTTGAGCTAAGAAAAGAAAATTTACTTCACATTTTATGTCTAGTAAGCATCAATAATGCATTAATTTTAAAAACTAGCAGAAATACATTATTTTGTGTATTTTTGTATTAATGGACTAATTCGTCCATTTAGGAAAATAAAGTATAATTTGGGACAGATTCGTCCAGTTGGGAAAAGAAACACCATATTTCCAGGGTTTATTTTCGTCTAAAAAATATATAAAAATACACTGAAATTATACAGAAATTAATTATACTTTACCAGGCAATGGCTTCGCCACTCTTCCCTATGGGGGCAGCTTGCACTTCCTACTAAGATTAAAATTTAAAATAAGCAGCCATAGTTAAATTTTTATAAATTTTAGGAACTTCACCAATTATAATATTTTTAAAAAGGAACTCTAAACTAAATTTTACCCCTTTCAAAATATCATGTTGCTTAAAATATAGTTATAGAAGATAAAATAAAAAAGCAGCCTTGTTTAAATTTTAATAAATTTTCTGAACTTCACTAATTGTAATTCATTTTCTTTTAAAACATTAGGAAGCATTAGATAATCATATTTTTTTCTGAACTTAACCTTTTTGTATTTTTAAACTCTAAAGAAATTCATAGAAATTACCTTGATAAAAAAAAAAAAAAAAACTTACATAAGTCATAACAAACTAAGATAAAATTATTATTCAAAATCTCAAAAAAATCCCCTTCTTAAATTATAGAGATAGTGATGATGATGATTACTCTGAAAATATATTGAAATTTTTAATATAAATTTTGTAATATTTTGAAAATTATTGCTGTAAAATAATTCTTTTGTATCTCTGACATACGGTATATTTTTATTGTGTGTGAAAATCTACAAAACAATTGTTCCTATTATTTAGACATTTCATGCATTTCACATTAGTTTTACCATTACAACTGGCCTTTTTGCATATTCTTCTGACATCTTCCAGAACTGGCCAGTGTCCTACATTGTCTAGCCTTACTGACTTTTCTGGAACAGCATTGTGTTGCCTTCTTTTTTTTGGTAGGGGTTTCAACTTTGGGTTGTCTAAAGAACGCCTACACTTTTTTTTTTTGCTACATACATTTTATCCGCTTTTACCAAGGCCTCAGTTATTCAAAGTTTGAATGGGGCCAGAGCGAGATACTCAGTTTTAGGTAATTTCATTATTTCTGCATTCCTTCTATAAATTAACCAGCAGTTAACAATTATGTCAATCAAGTGAAAGATCAGTCGATGGTAGCGTTTTTTTTAACGAATACTCATTCTATAGAGTGATATTAGGCAGTTAACTAAATCTACTCCACCCATTGATTTATTGTAAAGTTTCACAATATCGGGACATGATACTTTAATTTTTTTTTTGCTGTTTGTGATCAAAATGTGAAACTTGGGCAATGGGATTAGCCTTTCCAAATGTTGATATTAGGTTCACAATTCTGTTGTCATCCCACTTAACAGTGGTGACCTCAACACTTTCCCCTACTGTCTTTTTTTTCTTCATATGAACCCCTTCCATTTTTTATAAAATCTTTTTCATCATTTTTCAGTCTACTAATTCATGGAAATCAAGACAAGCGTACTGTCCCACAGCACCAGATTTTTTTTTTTGCAAGAAAGAAGACTAGTGGCAAAGATGTAAAGCAGTTATCAAAGTATAATAAAAAGTTTACATTGTATGGTATTTCTTTTAGCCAAGTGTAAAACTATATTTGAGCTAGCCTTTAGATCTGGTACAGTTGGATCATCGACAAGTTCAATTTTTCTTGTGTATGGGATAAAATCATACACCATACCCTTGCTATCGGCTAAAACAAAAAAATTATAATCCCATTATGCATTTTTGGGGGTATGTATTGCCTTATCCGGCTATGTCCTTTGAATGGAATTAATTGTTCATCAATACATAATGATTGAATCATTGGAATTTTGTTAAATTTTTCTCTTAAATGATCAACTAATAGCCTTATTTTGAATAAATTATCATTGTTGTTATTACAATTGAGTGTCAAGTTGTCTGCCATATGCAAATTTGATTTTATCCCTTCCCAACAATTATCACTCATAATTTCAGGCACCACTTGTCTGCCATATGCAAACCCCGTAAGGGGTGCAGCGATTTGCCATCCTGGCCGCCGTGTTGACAGGATCCAGCGCTCCGTCTGGCCCCAGCTTAACCTCTATTCCTTCTTTCAGATAGCCTGTATTTCTCCCCTACCTCGTCGCTTTTCATACAACCTCTCCCACAACTTTCTCTGGTCAGCCTCTAATTTCACAGGGTAGATGCTGACCTTCTTCTCAAGCCAACCGTCCCGGATCGGGGCTGAGGGGGGAGGGGACAATGTTCCCTAACCCCTGAGCTCCAGTTCGGGATGGGGGATTTTTAACAACCTGCTTCATCCCCACCCATACCTTACTCACATTCCTTTTCCTCTCCTCTTCACATTCTATCAATTTTATGCTGTGTCTAAGGTGAAGCCGCCATGCTGATTGACTGCCAGGCCACAGGTGGGAGGGGGCTCTGCCGGGCCTGCAAGCACCTCTTGCAGTGCGGGCAACTGTGAGAGGTGGTGAGCTATTGCGTCCCGTGTAAAAAAGAGGGTCACCATGCCCAATGATGAATATAAAAAAAAACCTAACCCCCAACTTCTCCTGTAACATCAACAGAGCCGCCCTCAGGCAGCTCCACCGAGAAAATGGAGGTACCCCTCCCCTTGTGCTTGTGCAGGGGACCCTCCATACTTCTTTAACCGCAGAGGAGGCTTACTCCTCTCCTACACCTACGGGTGTAGGGGACTCCCCCTCACCCCCTTCTCTGGAGGTGCATTCGGGCACCTCCCTATTTCCAGCGGCAGTCCCTCCTTTTCTTTCTAAGGGGACTGCCAAGAAAGCCAGCAGGCAGCCCATTGCCGACCGCCCCTCGTGTAAGCGACTAAGTAGGGCAAACCCCCTTAGGGGGGAGAGGGAAGCCAGGCCCCTTCGGTCGCTTCCCTCAAAAGACCACCTGGCAAGAATTTTAAACCTTGCCGGGATCAAGGCCTGTGCCTCCCAACACAAGACTGGCGACACTGCCAAGGGGACCTGCGATGTTCTGGGATGGGATGGCCAACTGGAGGCCCCTCCTGTGATAGACATGGTCCTTGAGGAAACCCAGCCTAAGAGGGAAGGGCCTTCCAGGGGGGGGGAATCCGGGCTCGGTGCCAAACACCGAACTCAAATCCGCCCCTATGCAAGGTCCTCCTCAAACGGTTAGGGTTTCTGAGGCAATACAAGGAAGGGAGGGATCTCCTCCGACTGGTGCCCCTGCAACCATCAGGACCTTCTCGATTTCGGAGAAGGACCTGGCTAAGGCCGTTCCATCTGGCCTAGGGGCTTCTACCAGTGGAGATGAGAAGCGGGTTCATTCCCCGACCCCTCCTCTCCAAAAAAGAAAAAGACCCAAAAAGACAAAGAAGGCTCGGGGCTCCTCTCCATCCGTGGGGGCTGCAGGGACGGATGGGTCTGCTGCCACTCTGGCAAGCGACCAAGCCAAGATCGACGTTCCTCTCAAAAAAAAAGAAGAAGACTCGGGGCTCCTCTCCATCCGCGGGGACTGCAGGGACTGATGGGTCTGCTGCCACTTTGGTAGGCGACTAAGCCAAGGTCGGCACATCTGGCCCCTCTACCCCCCCATGTGTGGAGCCCCTGACTAAGACCAAGAGTGAACAGGGCGGAGCCTCGATGACATCGGGGCCCCTCATTCAGAGGTTACCGGGTGTTTTCGAGCCCGCTGGCTTCAAGCGCTTCTTCGGACACTTCATGGCACCCCGGTGAGAGTGCTGCCGCACTCTACCATGAACTTTGTGAAAGGAGTAGTTTATGCGAGGGAACTTGTTGACTACTCGATTGAAGACATCACCCTAGAGCTGGCCGACCATGGGGCGGTCAAGGTCGAACGTGTGATGAGAAAACAGGGAGGGGCCTCGAGACCCACCCCTACACTCTTCGTAACGTTCGACTGTGAGAAGCTCCCTGAGTCAGTGCGTGCCGTTTGGTACCACTACCGCGTGGAGGCATTCGTGGCCACTGCCCCGGTGGTGCTATTACTGTCACCGCTTCGGCCATACGAATCGTTCTTGTAGACGTGCAAACTCGGGGTCACCCGAAGTTTGTGTAAATTGCTCGAAGGCCGCACACGATAAGTCCAAATCGTGTGTGGCCAAGTGTGTCAATTGCGGAGAACCGCACCCCGCTTTTTCGAAGCAATGTGGTGCATATCTCCTTGAGAAAGAAATCCTGGCCGTTCAGGCCCAGGATCGACTCTCATTCCTCGAGGCAAAGGACTTGGTCCTGGCGCGCCCGGCTCTGCCTGGGACGTCATATGCCTCAGTAGCTAGAAAGGCACCCTCTGCTCCTGGCCCATCCAGGCCAACGAACACGGTTGTTTCCGCGGCCATTCGCAGCCCTTCTGCGGGCTCTACCCAACCCGGGCGCTCCCCTGGTAAAGCTGGCGGCAAAAAGGGTTCATACCCAGCCCCGGCTAAAACCAGGGCTCCCCCCTCTTTCCCCAGCGTGACCGTTTCCCGCAAGGCGAAACGGCCACGCGCCTCCACCGAGTCGTTAGACTCACAGGAGGCAACACCCCTGAAGATGGTCGCTAGGCCATCTTCGGGGGTTCCTAAAGCTGTCCCCCGAAAGGAGGACAGCAACAAAGGAGCTTCGGCTCCTTCGCCCACGCCCCGAGGTGGAGCGAGTGGCTCGGAGACGGTGGTTCCTCGAAAAGAGGGCCCCCCGCCTCCGAAGCCGCAGCGCCCGCCTAAGGTTTCGAGGCGGAGGGAGGAAAAGACTCGCATGGTGAGGCCAACCTCCCCCAATAAGTCCTCGAAGGCGACAGCGCCTCCAGCGCTTTGTCCGGCGAACAGCGCCCGGGGTTCTGCCCCCGGGAAGCGTACGGCCATTCCCGTGAAGGTCTTCAGTTCAAGGAGGGCCCCCGCGTCTCCTCCGAGCTAGGACTGGAGGGCATATTCCTTCAATGGAATTGCCGTGGACTCCGGGCCAACTGGGAGGAGCTGCGGAGGCTCGTCTCGTCCCGTTCCCCATTAGCTGTTTTTCTGCAGGAAACCATGCTAGGCGCGGGCCCCCTGCCCGCCCCCTCGGGGTACAAGGGTCTTGCGACCCCACCACCGCGGGATGGCCGAGCTGGGGGATGCGCGGTTTACACCCGGCATGATGTCTCCGTTCTTCCTTTCTCTTTAGATACCTCCTTTCAGGCAGTGGCTGTGCAGCTGCACCTGGATAGGAGGTATACTATCATTTCTGCGTACATTCCACCGTCAGCTGACTTCGACGCGGGGGACTTTCGCCGCGTCGTGGCACGGTTGCCGAGGCCCTATCTCTTGCTTGGAGATCTTAACGGCAGGCATCCTCTCTTGGAAGATTACTCCATAAATCCCAGGGGACAAGTCCTTGCAGATCTGATCGAAGAGCTTGAGATGGGTGTCCTAAACGTGGATGAGTTTACGCATCACTGTCCGAGAACCGCTTCATTTTCTTGCCTTGACCTATCTTTGTGCTTCGGATGCACAGCTTGATTTTGATTGGGGGGTGGTCGATGACCTCCATGGTAGTGATCACTTTCCCATTCAAATATCATTTTCAGGGCAACTGCCGCCTGAGAGACCACCTCGGTGGTGCTTGGCACGGGCGCGGTGGCCTGCATTTCAGGAAATGACTGAATTCTCTATCTCAGTCGAGGAGTTTAGGTCGGTAGATGAGGCCGTTGAGTTCTTCTCCGGCAACCTTATCGCCGTGGGCCTGACTACTATTCCTAGGACGTCTGGCTGTTTTGCACGCCGACCACTCCCATGGTGGTCGGCCGAGTGTGAGAAGGCCCTCAAACAGAAGCGTTATGCCTACATGCGCTATAAGCGCCGCCCGAACGATTTCAGTGTCGCTGAATTTCGTCGGGCTAGGGCTAGGTTCCGGTATATTTCGAAGCACGCCCGCCGCTCTTCTTGGCGGGCATACGTGTCTTCACTTAACGGGAAGACCCCTTTAGCTGAGGTGTGGAAGCGAGTCAAAAGGATTCGGGGCAAGTTCTCGCAGGACCCCCCTCCCGTTCTCCAGGAGAATGGGACCGCAATCTCGGACCCCGCGTCCGTGGCGGAATCCTTAGCGACCGCTTTTTCCGCATTCTCTAGCCGTGATGCTGCTCCGCCAGCATTCAATGCACGTCGTGATGTCGCGGAAGGCCGCCGGCTGGACTTTACCTCCAGAGGCGGAGAACCCTTCAACGACAAGTTTACTGTGAGTGAGTTGCGTTCCGCTCTCGCTTCGTGCGCGGACACCGCCCATGGTCCGGACGATGTCCCGTACGCCATGCTTCGACACCTGGGTGAGCGAGGCATGGCCTTTCTGTTAGATCTGTTCAACAGGATCTGGGTGGAAGGTCTTCTCCCAGACTCCTGGCGAATCGCTACTGTGCTCGCCTTTCGCAAGCCGGGGAGAGATCACTCTACTCCGACCGGTTTCCGCCCAATCTCTCTAACCTCTTGCGTGTGCAAGTTGATGGAGAAATTGGTAAATGTTAGATTAGCCCATTTCCTGGACAGCGGAGGCCATCTGTCTTCTGCACAGTGCGGCTTCCGTAAGTTTCACTCCACGTCGGATGCTCTGCTCCGACTGGAAAATGCCGTCTGCGAGGCTTTCCTTCGTAGACAGCACTACGCCGCGGTGTTTTTTGATCTGGAGAAGGCCTATGATACCGCATGGCGATACGGTATCATGGAGACTCTCCACACGATGGGGGCGAGGGGACGCCTCCCAATGTTTATATCTGAATTTTTGCGAGATCGTCGATTCCGCGTACGGGTGGGGGGAGCCCTCTCTGCCCCAAAGGAGCAGGAAGAGGGTGTCCCGCAGGGAAGTGTCCTCAGTGTCACACTCTTTGCCCTGAGCATCAACGGCATCACCTCGGTGCTGCCAGAAGATGTTCTCGCTACGCTCTACGTGGACGACCTTTCGATCTCTTTTGGCGCGGCCCAGATGCCAACTCTGGAGCGTCGACTCCAACAGGCATTGAACCGCGTCTCTCGCTATGCCGAAGCGCACAGGTTTCGGTTTTCTTTGGCCAAGACTAAGGTGGTGCACTTCTGCCGCCATCCACGGCTTCACCCTGACCCAGATTTGTTTCTTAATGGGGAACGCCTGGATGTGGTTGAGTCGCACCGTTTCCTTGGTCTTGTATTCGACCGACGCCTCACCTGGGAGGCTCATATTCGCAGCCTTAGGGTCTCTTGTACCCGCGCCATGGACATTCTCCGTTCCGTGACGTTCAGCGCTTGGGGCGCTGATAGGGGCTACCGCCTTACTTTTTTATCGATCCTTTGTTCGCTCGAAGCTCGACTACGGATGCGAGTTTTATGCATCCGCAGCCGAGTGTTTATTGCGGAAGGTGGATTCAATCCACCACACCGGCCTTCGCCTTGCGACCGGTGCCTTCCGCACTTCCCCCATTGAGAGCCTGTTGGTCGATGCTGGGGAGATGCCACTCGCTCTGCGCCGCGTGCAGTGCATCACTCGCCTGTACGCGCGAGCCCGGCGCCTCCCCCAGTCGCCAACAGCTCTCACTGCATCCGCAGCTGATCTCGATGGTGCCTATGCCGCCGAGAGACGCCAGTCATACCCTAAGCCCTTTGGGTTTAGGGCCAGGAAACTCCTTCGAGAGGTAGATATAGCTCTCGGGCCGGTGGCGCCCCTGGTTCTGCCCAGGACGCCACCCTGGAGGGTACCACATTTGGCTATTTGTCGCCACGCCTCTGCTCCCAAAGCTTGTACTGCGCCGGGAGTATTGCGTTCGATCTTTTTGGAGCACACATCGTGTCACGCTGGTACCGTGCCAGTGTATACGGATGGCTCCAAGTCCCAAGAACGGGGTCGGCTTCCACGCCGTATCCCCTCTGTTTGAAGTCAGCGGGGCTCTACCAGGCGCTGCGTCTGTCTTCACGGCCGAGCTGGTGGCAATACACCACTCGGTACGGGAGATTACGCGACGTGCCCGGTTCGGAGACCGGATTGTGATTTATAGCGACTCACAAAGCGCCCTGAGTGCTCTCGGGGCATTGGAATCTCCGCATCCCCTGGTTCGCGAAATCCGTGACGCCACGGTTTTGGCGAGCCGGGCAGATGTCGAGATTATCTTCTGCTGGGTTCCTGGACATGTAGGAATTGCGGGGAATGAGCGCGCCGATGAGGGCGCCAAAGAGTCCGCGAGGACTCTGCGACCGGACCAGCGTTTCGCTCTTCCTCACACCGACTACATGGCAGGAATACGGGCAGCTCTTCGGACTGCTTGGCAAAGAAGATGGGAGACGGTCGAGGGGAACTTAAAGTTGCGTGCCATTGCGCCGCGACTGTTCCCATGGACCTATCCCCCAATGCCGCGGCGGCTTCAGGTTGCTTTCTGTCGTCTTCGAATCGGACACACTCGTGTGACGCATCGTTACTTGGTGGAGCGCTCGCATGTGCCCTATTGCAACGACTGCGTCGTCCCCCAGACTGTTCGGCATATTCTTGTCGAATGTCCCAGTCTGGGTGATCTTCGCGCACGATACCTGTCTCGGTACCGGGATGGGCGGGGTCGCTACCGCCTGTCCCTTGTACTCGGGACGAGTGCGTGCTCCATGACTGGTGGACTTATTGACTTTTTGGGGGAGGTCGGCCTTCTCCCCTTTATTTAAGGTTCCTTTTTTTGTTATTGTTTTGTTTTAGATTGCACTCTCCTGCACCGGGGTGAGGGGGACCTCCCCCCGCTGCCGGAGATTGCTTCGATTGTTAAGTTTTTCAAATTTATATTGATTGTTAAGTTTTCATATTTTAACTTTAAAGTAGCCTAATTCTAGGCTGTCGTGTTTTTCGGCGACTTATGCCCAAGTGGGTAGTTGCCAGATGGGCTCTATATAAAAAAAAAAAAAAAAATCGTGTGACGCATCGTTACTTGGTGGAGCGCTCGCATGTGCCCTATTGCAACGACTGCGTCGTCCCCCAGACTGTTCGGCATATTCTTGTCGAATGTCCCAGTCTGGGTGATCTTCGCGCACGATACCTGTCTCGGTACCGGGATGGGCGGGGTCGCTACCGCCTGTCCCTTGTACTCGGGACGAGTGCGTGCACCATGACTGGTGGACTTATTGACTTTTTGGGGGAGGCCGGCCTTCTCCCCTTTATTTAAGGTTCCTTTTTTTGTTATTGTTTTGTTTTAGATTGCACTCTCCTGCACCGGGGTGAGGGGGACCTCCCCCCGCTGCTGGAGATTGCTTCGATTGTTAAGTTTTTCAAATTTATATTGATTGTTAAGTTTTCATATTTTAACTTTAAAGTAGCCTAATTCTAGGCTGTCGTGTTTTTCGGCGACTTATGCCCAAGTGGGTAGTTGCCAGATGGGCTCTATAAAAAAAAAAAAAAAAAAATCTACGTGGACGACCTTTGGATCTCTTTTTGCGCGGCCCAGATGCCAACTCTGGAGCGTCGACTCCAACAGGCATTGAACCGTGTCTCTCGCTATGCCGAAGCGCACAGGTTTCGGTTTTCTTTGGCTAAGATCCAGCGCCCCGTCCGGCCCCAGCTTAGCCTCTCTTCCTTCCTTCAGATAGCCTGTATTCCTATCCTACCTCGTCGCTTTTCATACAACCTCTCCCACAACTTTCTCTGGTCAGCCTCTAATTTCACAGGGTAGAAGCTGACCTTCTTCTCAGCCAATCGTCCCGGATCGGGGCTGAGGGGGGAGGGGACAATGTCCCCTAACCCCTGAGCTCCGGTCTGGGGTGGTTGGCTTTTAACAACCTGCTTCATCCCCACCCATACCTTCCTCACATCCCTTTTCCTCTCCTCTTCAAAATATATCCGTTTTACGCCGTGTTCAAGGTGGAGCCGCCATGCCGAAGGACTGCCAGGCCACCAGGCGGGAGGGGTGGTCCCAAATGGCGGCGCCTGGCTCTGCCGGACCTGTAAGCACCTCTTGCAGTGCGGGCTACTGCAAGAGGTGGTGAGCGATTGCGTCCCGTAAAACAAAGAGGGTCACCATGCCCAATGATGAAAAAAAAAAACATCTCCCCTTAATTCCCCCTATAACAACAACGGAGCCGCCCTCGTGCAGCTCCACAGAAAAGATGGAGGTCCCCCCCCCTGTGCTTGCGCAGGGGACCCTCCATACCTCTCTAACCGGAGAGGAGGCTTACTCCTCTCCTACGCCTACGGGTGTAGGGGACTCCCCCTCACCCCCTTCTCTGGAGGTGCTTTCGGGCACCTCCCTATCTCCAGCGGCAGTCCCTCCTATGCTTTCTAAGGGGACTGCCAAGAAAGCCAGCAGGCAGCCCATTGCCGACCGCCCCTCGTACAAGCGGCTCGGTAGGGCAAACCCCCTTAGGGGGGAGAGGGAAGCCAGGCCCCTTCGGTCGCTTCCCTCAAAAGACCTGCTGGCAAAAATATTAAACCTTGCCGGGGTCAAGGCCTGTGCCTCCCCACTAAAGACTTATGACGCTGCCAAGGGGACCTGCGATGTCCTGGGAGGGGATGGCTAACTGGAGGCCCCTCCTGTGATAGACATGGTCCTTGAGGAAAACCAGCCTCAGAAGGTAGGGCCTTCCATGGGGGGGAATCCGGGCTTGGCGCCAAGCTCCGAACCCGAATCCGCCCCTATGCAAGGTCCTCAGCAAACGGCTGTGGATTCTCAGGCAGGACAAGGAGGGGAGGGATCTCCTCCGGATGAATCCCCTGCGCCCACCGGGACTTTCTCCATTTCAGAGAAGGACCTGGCTGAGGCCGGTCCATCTGGCCTGGGGGCTTCTACCGGCGGGGGTGAAAAGCGGGTTCATTCCCCGCCCTCCTCTCCTAAAAAGAAGAAAAAGACAAGAAAGACGAAAAAGACTCGGGGCTCCTCTCCATCCGCGGGGGCTGCGGGGACGGATGGGTCTGCTGCCACTTTGGTAGGCGACCAAGCCAAGATCGGCACATCCGGCCCCTCTACCCCCTCGTGTGCGGAGCCCCTGACTAAGACCAAGAGTGCACAGGGCGGAGCCTCGATGACATCGGGGCCCCTCATTCAGAGGTTACCTGGCGTTTTCGAGCCCGCTGGCTTCAAACGCTTCCTCGTTATTCGCTCCACTGATGGCACCATGTTGTCCAAGGGCAACATGATCCATCAGAGGAGAGGATTAGCTAGTGCAATTGGTAGAGAGCCGAAGGTAACCCGTTTCTCGGACGGGAGCCTTCTGGCGAATGCGGCGAATCCCGCCGAGGCGGCCAAGATAAGTGCTCTTCGGACACTTCATGGCACCCCGGTGAGTGTGACGCCGCACTCTACCATGAACTTTGTGAAAGGAGTAGTTTATGCGAGGGAACTCGTTGACTACTCCATTGAGGACATCACCCTAGAGCTGGCCGACCATGGGGCGGTCAAGGTCGAACGTGTGATGAGAAAACAGGGAGGGGCCTCGAGACCCACCCCTACACTCTTCGTCACGTTCGACTGTGACAAGCTCCCTGAGTCGGTGCGTGCCGGTTGGTACCGCTACCGCGTGAAGGCATTCGTGCCACTGCCGCGGCGGTGCTATTACTGCCACCGCTTCGGCCATACGAATCGATCATGTAGACGTGCAAAATCGGGGTCACCCGAAGTCTGTGTAAATTGCTCCAAGGTCGCACACGATAAGTCCAAATCGTGTGTGGCCAAGTGTGTCAATTGCGGAGAGCCGCACCCTGCTTCTTCGAAGCAATGTGGTGCATATCTCCTTGAGAAAGAAATCCTGGCCGTTCAGGCCCAGGATCGACTCTCATTCCGCGAGGCAAAGGACTTGGTCCTGGCGCGCCCGGCTCTGCCTGGGACGTCATATGCCTCAATAGTTAGAAAGGCACCCTCTGCTCCTGGCCCATCCAGGCCAACGAGCACGGTTGTTTCCGCGCCCATTCGGAGCCCTTCTGTGGGCTCTACCCAACCTGGGCGCTCCCCTGGTAAAGCTGGCGGCAAAAAGGGTTCATACCCTGCCCCGGCTAAAACCAGGGCTCCCCCCTCTTCCCCCAGCGTGACCGTTTCGCGTAAAGCGAAACGGCCACGCGCCTCCACCGAGTCGTTAGACTCACAGGAGGCAACACCCCTGAAGATGGTCGCTAGGCCATCTTCCGGGGTTCCTAAAGCTGTTCCCCGAAAGGAGGACAGCAACAAAGGAGCTTCGGCCCCTTTGCCCACGCCCCGAGGTGGAGCGAGTGGCTCGGAGACGGTGGTTCCTCGAAAAGAGGGCCCCCCGCCTCCGAAGCCGCAACGCCCGCCTAAAGTTTCGAGGCGGAGGGAGGAAAAGACTCGCATGGCGAGCCCAACCTCCCCCAATAAGTCCTCGAAGGCGACAGCGCCTTCAGCGCTTTGTCCGGCCAACAGCGCCCGGGGTTCTGCCCCCGGGAAGCGTACGGCCATTCCCGTGAGGGTCTTCAATTCGAGGAGGGTCCCCGCGTCTCCTCCGAGCTAGGCCTGGAGGGCATATTCCTTCAATGGAATTGCCGTGGACTCCGGGCCAACTGGGAGGAGCTGCGGAGGCTCGCCTCATCCCGTTCCCCGTTAGCTATTTTTTTGCAGGAGACCATGCTAGGCGCGTGCCCCCTGCCTGCCCTCCCGGGGTATAAGGGTCTTGCGACCCAACCACCGCGGGACGGCCGGGCTGGGGGATGCGCGGTTTACACCCGGCATGATGTCTCCGTTCTTCCTTTCTCTTTAGATACCTCCTTTCAGGCAGTGGCTGTGCAGCTGCACCTGGATAGGAGGTATACTATCATTTCTGCGTACATTCCACCGTCAGCTGACTTCGACGCGGGGGACTTTCGCCGCGTCGTGGCACGGTTGCCGAGGCCCTATCTCTTGCTTGGAGATCTGAACGGCAGGCATCCTCTCTGGGGAGATTACACCATAAATCCCAGGGGACAAGTCCTTGCCGATCTGATCGAAGAGCTTGAGATGGGTGTCCTAAACGTGGATGAGTTTACGCATCACTGTCCGAGAACCGCTTCATTTTCTTGCCTTGACCTATCTTTGTGCTCTTCGGATGCACAGCCTGATTTTGATTGGGGGGTGGTCGATGACCTCCATGGTAGTGATCACTTTCCCATTCAAATATCATTTTCAGGGCAACTGCCGCCTGAGAGACCACCTCGGTGGTGCTTGGCGCGGGCGCGGTGGCCTGCATTTCAGGAAATGACTGAATTCTCTATCTCAGTCAAGGAGTTTAGGTCGGTAGATGAGGCCGTCGAGTTCTTCTCCGGCAACCTCATCGCCGTGGGCCTGACTACTATTCCTAGGACGTCTGGCCGTTTTGCACGCCGACCACTCCCATGGTGGTCGGCCGAGTGTGAGACGGCCCTCAAACAGAAGCGTTATGCCTACCTGCGCTATAAGCGCCGCCCGAACGATTTCAGTGTCGCTGAATTTCGTCGGGCTAGGGCTAGGTTCCGGTATATTTCGAAGCACGCCCGCCGCTCTTCTTGGCGGGCATACGTGTCTTCACTTAACGGGAAGACCCCTTTAGCTGAGGTGTGGAAGCGAGTCAAAAGGATTCGGGGCAAGTTCTCGCAGGACCCCCCTCCCGTTCTCCAGGAGAATGGGACCGCAATCTCGGACCCCGCGTCCGTGGCGGAATCCTTAGCGACCGCTTTTTCCGCATTCTCTAGCCGTGATGCTGCTCCGCCAGCATTCAATGCACGTCGTGATGTCGCGGAAGGCCGCCGGCTGGACTTTACCTCCAGAGGCGGAGAACCCTTCAACGACAAGTTTACTGTGAGTGAGTTGCGTTCCGCTCTCGCTTCGTGCGCGGACACCGCCCATGGTCCGGACGATGTCCCGTACGCCATGCTTCGACACCTGGGTGAGCGAGGCATGGCCTTTCTATTAGATTTGTTCAACAGGATCTGGGTGGAAGGTCTCCTCCCAGACTCCTGGCGAATCGCTACTGTGCTCGCCTTTCGCAAGCCGGGGAGAGATCACTCTACTCCGACCGGTTTCCGCCCAATCTCTCTAACCTCTTGCGTGTGCAAGTTGATGGAGAAATTGGTAAATGTTAGATTAGCCTATTTCCTGGACAGCGGAGGCCATCTGTCTTCTGCACAGTGCGGCTTCCGTAAGTTCCACTCCACGTCGGATGCTCTGCTCCGACTGGAAAATGCCGTCTGCGAGGCTTTCCTTCGTAGACAGCACTACGCCACGGTGTTTTTTGATCTGGAGAAAGCCTATGATACCGCATGGCGATACGGTATCATGGAGACTCTCCACACGATGGGGGCGAGGGGACGTCTCCCAATGTTTATATCTGAATTTTTGCGAGATCGTCGATTCCGCGTACGGGTGGGGGGAGCCCTCTCCGGCCCAAAGGAGCAGGAAGAGGGTGTCCCGCAGGGAAGTGTCCTCAGTGTCACACTCTTTGCCCTGAGCATCAACGGCATCACCTCGGTGCTGCCGGAAGATGTTCTCGCTACGCTCTACGTGGACGACCTTTCGATCTCTTTTGGCGCGGCCCAGATGCCAACTCTGGAGCGCCGACTCCAACAGGCATTGAACCGCGTCTCTTGCTATGCCAAAGCGCACAGGTTTCGGTTTTCTTTGGCCAAGACTAAGGTGGTGCACTTCTGCCGCCATCCACGGCTTCACCCCGACCCAGATTTGTTTCTTAATGGGGTGCGCCTGGATGTGGTTGAGTCGCACCGTTTCCTTGGTCTTGTATTCGACCGACGCCTCACCTGGGAGGCTCACATTCGCAGCCTTAGGGTCTCTTGTACCCGCGCCATGGACATTCTCCGTTCCGTGACGTTCAGCGCTTGGGGCGCTGATAGGGCTACTGCCTTACTTTTTTATCGATCCTTTGTTCGCTCGAAGCTCGACTACGGATGCGAGTTTTATGCATCCGCAGCCGAGCGTTTATTGCGGAAGGTGGATTCGATCCACCACACCGGCCTTCGCCTTGCGACCGGTGCCTTCCGCACTTCCCCCATTGAGAGCCTGTTGGTCGATGCTGGGGAGATGCCACTCGCTCTGCGCCGCGTGCAGTGCATCACTCGCCTGTACGCGCGAGCCCGGCGCCTCCCCCAGTCGCCAACAGCTCTCACTGCATCCGCAGCTGATCTCGATGGTGCCTATGCCGCCGAGAGACGCCAGTCATACCCTAAGCCCTTTGGGTTTAGGGCCAGGAAACTCCTTCGAGAGGTAGATATAGCTCTCGGGCCGGTGGCGCCCCTGGTTCTGCCCAGGACGCCACCCTGGAGGGTACCACATTTGGCTATTTGTCGCCACGCCTCTGCTCCCAAAGCTTGTACTGCGCCGGGAGTATTGCGTTCGATCTTTTTGGAGCACACATCGTGTCACGCTGGTACCGTGCCAGTGTATACGGATGGCTCCAAGTCCCAAGAGGGGGTCGGCTTCCACGCCTTATCCCCTCTGTTTGAAGTCAGCGGGGCTCTACCAGGCGCTGCGTCTGTCTTCACGGCCGAGCTGGTGGCAATACACCACTCGGTACGGGAGATTACGCGACGTGCCCGGTTCGGAGACCGGATTGTGATTTATAGCGACTCACAAAGCGCCCTGAGTGCTCTCGGGGCATTGGAATCTCCGCATCCCCTGGTTCGCGAAATCCGTGACGCCACGGTTTTGGCGAGCCGGGCAGATGTCGAGATTATCTTCTGCTGGGTTCCTGGACATGTAGGAATTGCGGGGAATGAGCGCGCCGATGAGGGCGCCAAAGAGTCCGCGAGGACTCTGCGACCGGACCAGCGTTTCGCTCTTCCTCACACCGACTACATGGCAGGAATACGGGCAGCTCTTCGGACTGCTTGGCAAAGAAGATGGGAGACGGTCGAGGGGAACTTAAAGTTGCGTGCCATTGCGCCGCGACTGTTCCCATGGACCTATCCCCCAATGCCGCGGCGGCTTCAGGTTGCTTTCTGTCGTCTTCGAATCGGACACACTCGTGTGACGCATCGTTACTTGGTGGAGCGCTCGCATGTGCCCTATTGCAACGACTGCGTCGTCCCCCAGACTGTTCGGCATATTCTTGTCGAATGTCCCAGTCTGGGTGATCTTCGCGCACGATACCTGTCTCGGTACCGGGATGGGCGGGGTCGCTACCGCCTGTCCCTTGTACTCGGGACGAGTGCGTGCACCATGACTGGTGGACTTATTGACTTTTTGGGGGAGGCCGGCCTTCTCCCCTTTATTTAAGGTTCCTTTTTTTTGTTATTGTTTTGTTTTAGATTGCACTCTCCTGCACCGGGGTGAGGGGGACCTCCCCCCGCTGCCGGAGATTGCTTCGATTGTTAAGTTTTTCAAATTTATATTGATTGTTAAGTTTTCATATTTTAACTTTAAAGTAGCCTAATTCTAGGCTGTCGTGTTTTTCGGCGACTTATGCCCAAGTGGGTAGTTGCCAGATGGGCTCTATAAAAAAAAAAAAAAAAAAAAAAATCCCATGGTGGTCGGCCGAGTGTGAGACGGCCCTCAAACAGAAGCGTTATGCCTACATGCGCTATAAGCGCCGCCCGAACGATTTCACCGTCGCTGAATTTCGTCGGGCTAGGGCTAGGTTCCGGTATATTTCGAAGCACGCCCGCCGCTCTTCTTGGCGGGCATACGTGTCTTCACTTAACGGGAAGACCCCTTTAGCTGAGGTGTGGAAGCGAGTCAAAAGGATTCGGGGCAAGTTCTCGCAGGACCCCCCTCCCGTTCTCCAGGAGAATGGGACCGCAATCTCGGACCCCGCGTCCGTGGCGGAATCCTTAGCGACCGCTTTTTCCGCATTCTCTAGCCGTGATGCTGCTCCGCCAGCATTCAATGCACGTCGTGATGTCGCGGAAGGCCGCCGGCTGGACTTTACCTCCAGAGGCGGAGAACCCTTCAACGACAAGTTTACTGTGAGTGAGTTGCGTTCCGCTCTCGCTTCGTGCCCCCGTAAGGGGCGCGGCGATTTGCCATCCTGGCCGCCGTGCTGACGGGATCCAGCGCTCCGTCCGGCCCCAGCTTAGCCTCTCTTCCTTCCTTCAGATAGCCCGATTTCTCCCCTACCTCGTCGCTTTTCATACAACCTCTCCCACAACTTTCTCTGGTCAGCCTCTAATTTCACAGGGTAGAATGCTGACCTTCTTCTCAAGCCAACCACCCCGGATCGGGGCTGAGGGGGGGAGGGGACATTGTTCCCTAACCCCTCAGCTCCGGTTCGGGATGGGGTTTTTTTTTAACAACCTGCTTCATCCCCACCCACATCTTCCTCTCATCCCTTTTCCTCTCCTCTTCACAACCTATATTTTTTACGCCGTGTCCAAGGTGGAGCCGCCATGCCGAAGGACTGCCAGGCCACCAGGCGGGAGGGGTGGTCCCGAATGGCGGCGCCTGGCTCTGCCGGGCTTGTAAGCACCTCTCGCAGTGCGGGCAACTGCGAGAGGTGATGAGCTATTGCGTCCCGTAATCAAAAGAGGGTCACCATGCCCATGTATGAAAAAAAACAAAAACCCCAACCCCCAACTTCCCCAAAAACATCTACGGAGCCGCCCTCGGGCAGCTCCACCGAGAAAATGGAGGTCCCCCCCTTGTGCTTGCGCAAGGGACCCTCCATAATTCTTTAACCGGAGAGGAGGCTTACTCCTCTCCTACGCCTACGGGTGTAGGGGACTCCCCCTCACCCCCTTCTCTGGAGGTGCTTTCGGGCACCTCCCTATCTCCAGCGGCAGTCCCTCCTTTGCTTTCTAAGGGGACTGCCAAGAAAGCCAGCAGGCAGCCCATTGCCGACCGCCCCTCGTGCAAGCGGCTCGGTAGGGCAAACCCCCTTAGGGGGGAGAGGGAAGCCAGGCCCCTTCGGTCGCTTCCCTCAAAAGACCTGCTGGCAAGAATTTTGAACCTTGCTGGGGTCAAGGCCTGTGCCTCCCCACACCACCTGACTAGTGACAATACTGCCAAGGGGACCTGCGATGTCCTGGGAGGGGATGGCCAACTGGAGGCCCCTCCTGTGATAGACATGGTCCTTGAGGAGACCCAGCCCCAGACGGTAGGGCCTTCCATGGGGGGGAATTCGGGCTCGGCGCCAAGCACCGAACCCGAATCCGCCCCTATGCAAGGTCCTCCTCAAATGGCTGAGGGCTCCGAGGCAGTAGAAGGAGGGGAGGGATCTCCTCCGACAGGTGCCCCTACGACAACCAGGACCTTCTCCATTTCGGAGAGGGACCTGGCTGAGGCTGGTCCATCTAGCCTGGGGACTTCTGCCGGCGGAGGTGAAAAGCGGGTTCATTCCCCGCCCTCCTCTCCTAAAAAGAAAAAGACTAAAAAGACTCAAAAGACGAAGAAGACTCGGGGCTCCTCTCCATCCGCGGGGGCTGCGGGGACGGATGGGTCTGCTACCACTTTGGTAGGCGACCAAGCCAAGATCGGCACATCCGGCCCCTCTACCCCCTCGTGTGCGGAGCCCCTGACTACGACTAAGACCAAGAATGCACAGGGCGGAGCCTCGATGACATCGGGGCCCCTGATTCAGAGGTTACCTGGCGTTTTCGAGCCCGCTGGCTTCAAACGCTTCCTCGTTATTCGCTCCACTGATGGCACCATGTTGTCCAAGGGCAACATGATCCATCAGAGGAGAGGATTAGCTAGTGCAATTGGTAGAGAGCCGAAGGTAACCCGTTTCTCGGACGGGAGCCTTCTGGCGAATGCGGCGAATCCCGCCGAGGCGGCCAAGATAAGTGCTCTTCGGACACTTCATGGCACCCCGGTGAGTGTGACGCCGCACTCTACCATGAACTTTGTGAAAGGAGTAGTTTATGCGAGGGAACTCGTTGACTACTCCATTGAGGACATCACCCTAGAGCTGGCCGACCATGGGGCGGTCAAGGTCGAACGTGTGATGAGAAAACAGGGAGGGGCCTCGAGACCCACCCCTACACTCTTCGTCACGTTCGACTGTGACAAGCTCCCTGAGTCGGTGCGTGCCGGTTGGTACCGCTACCGCGTGAAGGCATTCGTGCCACTGCCGCGGCGGTGCTATTACTGCCACCGCTTCGGCCATACGAATCGATCATGTAGACGTGCAAAATCGGGGTCACCCGAAGTCTGTGTAAATTGCTCCAAGGTCGCACACGATAAGTCCAAATCGTGTGTGGCCAAGTGTGTCAATTGCGGAGAGCCGCACCCTGCTTCTTCGAAGCAATGTGGTGCATATCTCCTTGAGAAAGAAATCCTGGCCGTTCAGGCCCAGGATCGACTCTCATTCCGCGAGGCAAAGGACTTGGTCCTGGCGCGCCCGGCTCTGCCTGGGACGTCATATGCCTCAATAGTTAGAAAGGCACCCTCTGCTCCTGGCCCATCCAGGCCAACGAGCACGGTTGTTTCCGCGCCCATTCGGAGCCCTTCTGTGGGCTCTACCCAACCTGGGCGCTCCCCTGGTAAAGCTGGCGGCAAAAAGGGTTCATACCCTGCCCCGGCTAAAACCAGGGCTCCCCCCTCTTCCCCCAGCGTGACCGTTTCGCGTAAAGCGAAACGGCCACGCGCCTCCACCGAGTCGTTAGACTCACAGGAGGCAACACCCCTGAAGATGGTCGCTAGGCCATCTTCCGGGGTTCCTAAAGCTGTTCCCCGAAAGGAGGACAGCAACAAAGGAGCTTCGGCCCCTTTGCCCACGCCCCGAGGTGGAGCGAGTGGCTCGGAGACGGTGGTTCCTCGAAAAGAGGGCCCCCCGCCTCCGAAGCCGCAACGCCCGCCTAAAGTTTCGAGGCGGAGGGAGGAAAAGACTCGCATGGCGAGCCCAACCTCCCCCAATAAGTCCTCGAAGGCGACAGCGCCTTCAGCGCTTTGTCCGGCCAACAGCGCCCGGGGTTCTGCCCCCGGGAAGCGTACGGCCATTCCCGTGAGGGTCTTCAATTCGAGGAGGGCCCCCGCGTCTCCTCCGAGCTAGGCCTGGAGGGCATATTCCTTCAATGGAATTGCCGTGGACTCCGGGCCAACTGGGAGGAGCTGCGGAGGCTCGCCTCATCCCGTTCCCCGTTAGCTATTTTTTTGCAGGAGACCATGCTAGGCGCGTGCCCCCTGCCTGCCCTCCCGGGGTATAAGGGTCTTGCGACCCAACCACCGCGGGACGGCCGGGCTGGGGGATGCGCGGTTTACACCCGGCATGATGTCTCCGTTCTTCCTTTCTCTTTAGATACCTCCTTTCAGGCAGTGGCTGTGCAGCTGCACCTGGATAGGAGGTATACTATCATTTCTGCGTACATTCCACCGTCAGCTGACTTCGACGCGGGGGACTTTCGCCGCGTCGTGGCACGGTTGCCGAGGCCCTATCTCTTGCTTGGAGATCTGAACGGCAGGCATCCTCTCTGGGGAGATTACACCATAAATCCCAGGGGACAAGTCCTTGCCGATCTGATCGAAGAGCTTGAGATGGGTGTCCTAAACGTGGATGAGTTTACGCATCACTGTCCGAGAACCGCTTCATTTTCTTGCCTTGACCTATCTTTGTGCTCTTCGGATGCACAGCGTGATTTTGATTGGGGGGTGGTCGATGACCTCCATGGTAGTGATCACTTTCCCATTCAAATATCATTTTCAGGGCAACTGCCGCCTGAGAGACCACCTCGGTGGTGCTTGGCGCGGGCGCGGTGGCCTGCATTTCAGGAAATGACTGAATTCTCTATCTCAGTCAAGGAGTTTAGGTCGGTAGATGAGGCCGTTGAGTTCTTCTCCGGCAACCTCATCGCCGTGGGCCTGACTACTATTCCTAGGACGTCTGGCCGTTTTGCACGCCGACCACTCCCATGGTGGTCGGCCGAGTGTGAGACGGCCCTCAAACAGAAGCGTTATGCCTACATGCGCTATAAGCGCCGCCCGAACGATTTCAGTGTCGCTGAATTTCGTCGGGCTAGGGCTAGGTTCCGGTATATTTCGAAGCACGCCCGCCGCTCTTCTTGGCGGGCATACGTGTCTTCACTTAACGGGAAGACCCCTTTAGCTGAGGTGTGGAAGCGAGTCAAAAGGATTCGGGGCAAGTTCTCGCAGGACCCCCCTCCCGTTCTCCAGGAGAATGGGACCGCAATCTCGGACCCCGCGTCCGTGGCGGAATCCTTAGCGACCGCTTTTTCCGCATTCTCTAGCCGTGATGCTGCTCCGCCAGCATTCAATGCACGTCGTGATGTCGCGGAAGGCCGCCAGCTGGACTTTACCTCCAGAGGCGGAGAACCCTTCAACGACAAGTTTACTGTGAGTGAGTTGCGTTCCGCTCTCGCTTCGTGCGCGGACACCGCCCATGGTCCGGACGATGTCCCGTACGCCATGCTTCGACACCTGGGTGAGCGAGGCATGGCCTTTCTATTAGATTTGTTCAACAGGATCTGGGTGGAAGGTCTCCTCCCAGACTCCTGGCGAATCGCTACTGTGCTCGCCTTTCGCAAGCCGGGGAGAGATCACTCTACTCCGACCGGTTTCCGCCCAATCTCTCTAACCTCTTGCGTGTGCAAGTTGATGGAGAAATTGGTAAATGTTAGATTAGCCTATTTCCTGGACAGCGGAGGCCATCTGTCTTCTGCACAGTGCGGCTTCCGTAAGTTCCACTCCACGTCGGATGCTCTGCTCCGACTGGAAAGTGCCGTCTGCGAGGCTTTCCTTCGTAGACAGCACTACGCCACGGTGTTTTTTGATCTGGAGAAGGCCTATGATACCGCATGGCGATACGGTATCATGGAGACTCTCCACACGATGGGGGCGAGGGGACGCCTCCCAATGTTTATATCTGAATTTTTGCGAGATCGTCGATTCCGCGTACGGGTGGGGGGAGCCCTCTCCGGCCCAAAGGAGCAGGAAGAGGGTGTCCCGCAGGGAAGTGTCCTCAGTGTCACACTCTTTGCCCTGAGCATCAACGGCATCACCTCGGTGCTGCCGGAAGATGTTCTCGCTACGCTCTACGTGGACGACCTTTCGATCTCTTTTGGCGCGGCCCAGATGCCAACTCTGGAGCGTCGACTCCAACAGACATTGAACCGCGTCTCTCGCTATGCCGAAGCGCACAGGTTTCGGTTTTCTTTGGCCAAGACTAAGGTGGTGCACTTCTGCCGCCATCCACGGCTTCACCCCGACCCAGATTTGTTTCTTAATGGGGTGCGCCTGGATGTGGTTGAGTCGCACCGTTTCCTTGGTCTTGTATTCGACCGACGCCTCACCTGGGAGGCTCATATTCGCAGCCTTAGGGTCTCTTGTACCCGCGCCATGGACATTCTCCGTTCCGTGACGTTCAGCGCTTGGGGCGCTGATAGGGCTACCGCCTTACTTTTTTATCGATCCTTTGTTCGCTCGAAGCTCGACTACGGATGCGAGTTTTATGCATCCGCAGCCGAGCGTTTATTGCGGAAGGTGGATTCGATCCACCACACCGGCCTTCGCCTTGCGACCGGTGCCTTCCGCACTTCCCCCATTGAGAGCCTGTTGGTCGATGCTGGGGAGATGCCACTCGCTCTGCGCCGCGTGCAGTGCATCACTCGCCTGTACGCGCGAGCCCGGCGCCTCCCTCAGTCGCCAACAGCTCTCACTGCATCCACAGCTGATCTCGATGGTGCCTATGCCGCCGAGAGACGCCAGTCATACCCTAAGCCCTTTGGGTTTAGGGCCAGGAAACTCCTTCGAGAAGTAGATATAGCTCTCGGGCCGGTGGCGCCCCTGGTTCTGCCCAGGACGCCACCCTGGAGGGTACCACATTTGGCTATTTGTCGCCACGCCTCTGCTCCCAAAGCTTGTACTGCGCCGGGAGTATTGCGTTCGACCTTTTTGGAGCACACATCGTGTCACGCTGGTACCGTGCCAGTGTATACGGATGGCTCCAAGTCCCAAGAGGGGGTCGGCTTCCACGCCGTATCCCCTCTGTTTGAAGTCAGCGGGGCTCTACCAGGCGCTGCGTCTGTCTTCACGGCCGAGCTGGTGGCAATACACCACTCGGTACGGGAGATTACGCGACGTGCCCGGTTCGGAGACCGGATTGTGATCTATAGCGACTCACAAAGCGCCCTGAGTGCTCTCGGGGCATTGGAATCTCCGCATCCCCTGGTTCGCGATATCCGTGACGCCACGGTTTTGGCGAGCCGGGCAGATGTCGAGATTATCTTCTGCTGGGTTCCTGGACATGTAGGAATTGCGGGGAATGAGCGCGCCGATGAGGGCGCCAAAGAGTCCGCGAGGACTCTGGGACCGGACCAGCGTTTCGCTCTTCCTCACACCGACTACATGGTAGGAATACGGGCAGCTCTTCGGACTGCTTGGCAAAGAAGATGGGAGACGGTCGAAGGGAACTTAAAGTTGCGTGCCATTGCGCCGCGACTGTTCCCATGGACCTATCCCCCAATGCCGCGGCGGCTTCAGGTTGCTTTCTGTCGTCTCCGAATCGGACACACTCGTGTGACGCATCGCTATCTGATGGAGCGCTCGCCTGCGCCCTATTGCAACGACTGCGTCGTCCCCCAGACTGTTCGGCACATTCTTGTCGAATGTCCCAGTCTGGGTGATCTTCGCGCACGACACCTGTCCCGGTACCGGGATGGGCGGGGTCGCTACCGCCTGTCCCTTGTTCTCGGGATGAGTGCGTGTACTTTGACTGGTGGACTTATTGACTTTTTGGGGGAGGCCGGCCTTCTCCCTTTTATTTAACGCGATTTAATTGTTGTTGTTGTTTTTGTAATTGTTTTGTTATTGCTTTGTTATTGTTATTGTTATTCCTTTTTATTGTTTTCTGTTTAATTTTTTAAAGTAGCCTAAATTAGGCTGTTTGTTTACGGCAACTTATGCCTTAGTCGGCAGTCGCCAGATAGCCCCTTAATTTAAAAAAAAAAAAAAAATACCACGTCGGATGCTCTGCTCCGACTGGAAAATGCCGTCTGCGAGGCTTTCCTTCGTAGACAGCACTACGCCACGGTGTTTTTTGATCTGGAGAAAGCCTATGATACCGCATGGCGATACGGTATCATGGAGACTCTCCACACGATGGGGGCGAGGGGACGCCTCCCAATGTTTATATCTGAATTTTTGCGAGATCGTCGATTCCGCGTACGGGTGGGGGGAGCCCTCTCCGGCCCAAAGGAGCAGGAAGAGGGTGTCCCGCAGGGAAGTGTCCTCAGTGTCACACTCTTTGCCCTGAGCATCAACGGCATCACCTCGGTGCTGCCGGAAGATGTTCTCGCTACGCTCTACGTGGACGACCTTTCGATCTCTTTTGGCGCGGCCCAGATGCCAACTCTGGAGCGCCGACTCCAACAGGCATTGAACCGCGTCTCTCGCTATGCCGAAGCGCACAGGTTTCGGTTTTCTTTGGCCAAGACTAAGGTGGTGCACTTCTGCCGCCATCCACGGCTTCACCCCGACCCAGATTTGTTTCTTAATGGGGTGCGCCTGGATGTGGTTGAGTCGCACCGTTTCCTTGGTCTTGTATTCGACCGACGCCTCACCTGGGAGGCTCACATTCGCAGCCTTAGGGTCTCTTGTACCCGCGCCATGGACATTCTCCGTTCCGTGACGTTCAGCGCTTGGGGCGCTGATAGGGCTACGCCTTACTTTTTTATCGATCCTTTGTTCGCTCGAAGCTCGACTACGGATGCGAGTTTTATGCATCCGCAGCCGAGCGTTTATTGCGGAAGGTGGATTCGATCCACCACACCGGCCTTCGCCTTGCGACCGGTGCCTTCCGCACTTCCCCCATTGAGAGCCTGTTGGTCGATGCTGGGGAGATGCCACTCGCTCTGCGCCGCGTGCAGTGCATCACTCGCCTGTACGCGCGAGCCCGGCGCCTCCCCCAGTCTCCAACAGCTCTCACTGCATCCGCAGCTCATCTCGATGGTGCCTATGCCGCCGAGAGACGCCAGTCATACCCTAAGCCCTTTGGGTTTAGGGCCAGGAAACTCCTTCGAGAGGTAGATATAGCTCTCGGGCCGGTGGCGCCCCTGGTTCTGCCCAGGACGCCACCCTGGAGGGTACCACATTTGGCTATTTGTCGCCACGCCTCTGCTCCCAAAGCTTGTACTGCGCCGGGAGTATTGCGTTCGATCTTTTTGGAGCACACATCGTGTCACGCTGGTACCGTGCCAGTGTATACGGATGGCTCCAAGTCCCAAGAGGGGGTCGGCTTCCACGCCGTATCCCCTCTGTTTGAAGTCAGCGGGGCTCTACCAGGCGCTGCGTCTGTCTTCACGGCCGAGCTGGTGGCAATACACCACTCGGTACGGGAGATTACGCGACGTGCCCGGTTCGGAGACCGGATTGTGATTTATAGCGACTCACAAAGCGCCCTGAGTGCTCTCGGGGCATTGGAATCTCCGCATCCCCTGGTTCGCGGAATCCGTGACGCCACGGTTTTGGCGAGCCGGGCAGATGTCGAGATTATCTTCTGCTGGGTTCCTGGACATGTAGGAATTGCGGGGAATGAGCGCGCCAAAGAGTCCGCGAGGACTCTGCGACCGGACCAGCGTTTCGCTCTTCCTCACACCGACTACATGGCAGGAATACGGGCAGCTCTTCGGACTGCTTGGCAAAGAAGATGGGAGACGGTCGAGGGGAACTTAAAGTTGCGTGCCATTGCGCCGCGACTGTTCCCATGGACCTATCCCCCAATGCCGCGGCGGCTTCAGGTTGCTTTCTGTCGTCTTCGAATCGGACACACTCGTGTGACGCATCGTTACTTGGTGGAGCGCTCGCATGTGCCCTATTGCAACGACTGCGTCGTCCCCCAGACTGTTCGGCATATTCTTGTCGAATGTCCCAGTCTGGGTGATCTTCGCGCACGATACCTGTCTCGGTACCGGGATGGGCGGGGTCGCTACCGCCTGTCCCTTGTACTCGGGACGAGTGCGTGCACCATGACTGGTGGACTTATTGACTTTTTGGGGGAGGCCGGCCTTCTCCCCTTTATTTAAGGTTCCTTTTTTTGTTATTGTTTTGTTTTAGGTTGCACTCTCCTGCACCGGGGTGAGGGGGACCTCCCCCCGCTGCCGGAGATTGCTTCGATTGTTAAGTTTTTCCAATTTATATTGATTGTTAAGTTTTCATATTTTAACTTTAAAGTAGCCTAATTCTAGGCTGTCGTGTTTTTCGGCGACTTATGCCCAAGTGGGTAGTTGCCAGATGGGCTCTATAAAAAAAAAAAAAAAAAAAAAAAAAAAATCTCGCTTCGTGCGCGGACACCGCCCATGGTTCGGACGATGTCCCGTACGCCATGCTTCGACACCTGGGTGAGCGAGGCATGGCCTTTCTATTAGATTTGTTCAACAGGATCTGGGTGGAAGGTCTCCTCCCAGACTCCTGGCGAATCGCTACTGTGCTCGCCTTTCGCAAGCCGGGGAGAGATCACTCTACTCCGACCGGTTTCCGCCCAATCTCTCTAACCTCTTGCGTGTGCAAGTTGATGGAGAGATTGGTAAATGTTAGATTAGCCTATTTCCTGGACAGCGGAGGCCATCTGTCTTCTGCACAGTGCGGCTTCCGTAAGTTCCACTCCACGTCGGATGCTCTGCTCCGACTGGAAAATGCCGTCTGCGAGGCTTTCCTTCGTAGACAGCACTACGCCACGGTGTTTTTTGATCTGGAGAAAGCCTATGATACCGCATGGCGATACGGTATCATGGAGACTCTCCACACGATGGGGGCGAGGGGACGCCTCCCAATGTTTATATCTGAATTTTTGCGAGATCGTCGATTCCGCGTACGGGTGGGGGGAGCCCTCTCCGGCCCAAAGGAGCAGGAAGAGGGTGTCTCGCAGGGAAGTGTCCTCAGTGTCACACTCTTTGCCCTGAGCATCAACGGCATCACCTCGGTGCTGCCGGAAGATGTTCTCGCTACGCTCTACGTGGACGACCTTTCGATCTCTTTTGGCGCGGCCCAGATGCCAACTCTGGAGCGCCGACTCCAACAGGCATTGAACCGCGTCTCTTGCTATGCCAAAGCGCACAGGTTTCGGTTTTCTTTGGCCAAGACTAAGGTGGTGCACTTCTGCCGCCATCCACGGCTTCACCCCGACCCAGATTTGTTTCTTAATGGGGTGCGCCTGGATGTGGTTGAGTCGCACCGTTTCCTTGGTCTTGTATTCGACCGACGCCTCACCTGGGAGGCTCACATTCGCAGCCTTAGGGTCTCTTGTACCCGCGCCATGGACATTCTCCGTTCCGTGACGTTCAGCGCTTGGGGCGCTGATAGGGCTACCGCCTTACTTTTTTATCGATCCTTTGTTCGCTCGAAGCTCGACTACGGATGCGAGTTTTATGCATCCGCAGCCGAGCGTTTATTGCGGAAGGTGGATTCGATCCACCACACCGGCCTTCGCCTTGCGACCGGTGCCTTCCGCACTTCCCCCATTGAGAGCCTGTTGGTCGATGCTGGGGAGATGCCACTCGCTCTGCGCCGCGTGCAGTGCATCACTCGCCTGTACGCGCGAGCCCGGCGCCTCCCCCAGTCGCCAACAGCTCTCACTGCATCCGCAGCTGATCTCGATGGTGCCTATGCCGCCGAGAGACGCCAGTCATACCCTAAGCCCTTTGGGTTTAGGGCCAGGAAACTCCTTCGAGAGGTAGATATAGCTCTCGGGCCGGTGGCGCCCCTGGTTCTGCCCAGGACGCCACCCTGGAGGGTACCACATTTGGCTATTTGTCGCCACGCTTCTGCTCCCAAAGCTTGTACTGCGCCGGGAGTATTGCGTTCGATCTTTTTGGAGCACACATCGTGTCACGCTGGTACCGTGCCAGTGTATACGGATGGCTCCAAGTCCCAAGAACGGGGTCGGCTTCCACGCCGTATCCCCTCTGTTTGAAGTCAGCGGGGCTCTACCAGGCGCTGCGTCTGTCTTCACGGCCGAGCTGGTGGCAATACACCCCTCGGTACGGGAGATTACGCGACGTGCCCGGTTCGGAGACCGGATTGTGATTTATAGCGACTCACAAAGCGCCCTGAGTGCTCTCGGGGCATTGGAATCTCCGCATCCCCTGGTTCGCGAAATCCGTGACGCCACGGTTTTGGCGAGCGTGGCAGATGTCGAGATTATCTTCTGCTGGGTTCCTGGACATGTAGGAATTGCGGGGAATGAGCGCGCCGATGAGGGCGCCAAAGAGTCCGCGAGGACTCTGCGACCGGACCAGCGTTTCGCTCTTCCTCACACCGACTACATGGCAGGAATACGGGCAGCTCTTCGGACTGCTTGGCAAAGAAGATGGGAGACGGTGGAGGGGAACTTAAAGTTGCGTGCCATTGCGCCGCGACTGTTCCCATGGACCTATCCCCCAATGCCGCGGCGGCTTCAGGTTGCTTTCTGTCGTCTTCGAATCGGACACACTCGTGTGACGCATCGTTACTTGGTGGAGCGCTCGCATGTGCCCTATTGCAACGACTGCGTCGTCCCCCAGACTGTTCGGCATATTCTTGTCGAATGTCCCAGTCTGGGTGATCTTCGCGCATGATACCTGTCTCGGTACCGGGATGGGCGGGGTCGCTACCGCCTGTCCCTTGTACTCGGGACGAGTGCGTGCACCATGACTGGTGGACTTATTGACTTTTGGGGGGAGGCCGGCCTTCTCCCCTTTATTTAAGGTTCCTTTTTTTGTTATTGTTTTGTTTTAGATTGCACTCTCCTGCACCGGGGTGAGGGGGACCTCCCCCCGCTGCCGGAGATTGCTTCGATTGTTAAGTTTTTCAAATTTATATTGATTGTTAAGTTTTCATATTTTAACTTTAAAGTAGCCTAATTCTAGGCTGTCGTGTTTTTCGGCGACTTATGCCCAAGTGGGTAGTTGCCAGATGGGCTCTATAAAAAAAAAAAAAAAAAAGATTCCTCGTTATTCGCTCCACTGATGGCACCATGTTGTCCAAGGGCAACATGATCCATCAGCGGAGAGGATTAGCTAGTGCAATTGGTAGAGAGCCGAAGGTAACCCGTTTCTCGGACGGGAGCCTTCTGGTGAATGCGGCGAATCCCGCCGAGGCGGCCAGGATTAGTGTTCTTCGGACACTTCATGGCACCCCGGTGAGTGTGACGCCGCACTCTACCATGAACTTTGTGAAAGGAGTAGTTTATGCGAGGGAACTCGTTGACTACTCCATTGAAGACATCACCTTAGAGCTGGCCGACCATGGGGCGGTCAAGGTCGAACGTGTGATGAGAAAACAGGGAGGGGCCTCGAGACCCACCCCTACACTCTTCGTCACGTTTGACTGTGACAAGCTCCCTGAGTCGGTGCGTGCCGGTTGGTACCGCTACCGCGTGAAGGCATTCGTTCCACTGCCACGGCGGTGCTATTACTGTCACCGCTTCGGCCATACGAATCGCTCATGTAGACGTGCAAAGTCGGGGTCACCCGAAGTCTGTGTAAATTTCTCCAAGGTCGCACACGATAAGTCCAAATCGTGTGTGGCCAAGTGTGTCAATTGCGGAGAGCCGCACCCTGCTTCTTCGAAGCAATGTGGTGCATATCTCCTTGAGAAAGAAATCCTGGCCGTTCAGGCCCAGGATCGACTCTCATTCCGCGGGGCAAAGGACTTGGTCCTGGCGCGCCCGGCTCTGCCTGGGACGTCATATGCCTCAATAGTTAGGAAGGCACGCTCTGCTCCCGGCCCATCCAGGCCAACGAGCACGGTTGTTTCCACGCCCATTCGGAGCCCTTCTGCGGGCTCTACCCAACCCGGGCGCTCCCCTGGTAAAGCTGGCGGCAAAAAGGGCTCATACCCTGCCCCGGCTAAAACCAGGGCTCCCCCCTCTTCCCCCAGCGTGACCGTTTCCCGTAAGGCGAAACGGCCACGCGCCTCCACCGAGTCGTTAGGCTCACAGGAGGCAACACCCCTGAAGATGGTCGCTAGGCCATCTTCTGGGGTTCCTAAAGCTGTCCCCCGAAAGGAGGACAGCAACAAAGGAGCTTCGGCTCCTTCGCCCACGTCCCGAGATGGAGCGAGTGGCTCGGAGACGAAGGTTCCTCGAAAAGAGGGCCCCCCGCCTCCGAAGCCGCAACGCCCGCCTAAGGTTTCGAGGCGGAGGGAGGAAAAGACTCGCATGGCGAGCCCAACCTCCCCCAATAAGTCCTCGAAGGCGATAGCGCCTTCAGCGCTTTGTCCGGCCAACAGCGCCCGGGGTTCTGCCCCCGGGAAGCGTACGGCCATTCCCGTGAGGGTCTTCAATTCGAGGAGGGCCCCCGCGTCTCCTCCGAGCTAGGCCTGGAGGGCATATTCCTTCAATGGAATTGCCGTGGACTCCGGGCCAACTGGGAGGAGCTGCGGAGGCTCGTCTCGTCCCGTTCCCCGTTAGCTATTTTTTTGCAGGAAACCATGCTAGGTGCGTGCCCCCTCCCTGCCCTCCCGGGGTATAAGGGTCTAGCGACCCCACCACCTCGGGATGGCCGGGCTGGGGGATGCGCAGTTTACACCCGGCATGATGTCTCCGTTCTTCCTTTCTCTTTAGATACCTCCTTTCAGGCAGTGGCTGTGCAGCTGCACCTGGATAGGAGGTATACTATCATTTCTGCGTACATTCCACCGTCAGCTGACTTCGACGCGGGGGACTTCCGCCGCGTCGTTGCACGGTTGCCGAGGCCCTATCTCTTGCTTGGAGATCTGAACGGCAGGCATCCTCTCTGGGGAGATTACTCCATAAATCCCAGGGGACAAGTCCTTGCCGATCTGATCGAAGAGCTTGAGATGGGTGTCCTAAACGTGGATGAGTTTACGCATCACTGTCCGAGAACCGCTTCATTTTCTTGCCTTGACCTATCTTTGTGCTCTTCGGATGCACAGCCTGATTTTGATTGGGGGGTGGTCGATGACCTCCATGGTAGTGATCACTTTCCCATTCAAATATCATTTTCAGGGCAACTGCCGCCTGAGAGACCACCTCGGTGGTGCTTGGCGCGGGCGCGGTGGCCTGCATTTCAGGAAATGACTGAATTCTCTATCTCAGTCGAGGAGTTTAGGTCGGTAGATGATGCCGTTGAGTTCTTCTCCGGCAACCTCATCGCCGTGGGCCTGACTATTCCTAGGACGTCTGGCCGTTTTGCACGCCGACCACTTCCATGGTGGTCGGCCGAGTGTGAGACGGCCCTCAAACAGAAGCGTTATGCCTACATGCGCTATAAGCGCCGCCCGAACGATTTCAGTGTCGCTGAATTTCGTCGGGCTAGGGCTAGGTTCCGGTATATTTCGAAGCACGCCCGCCGCTCTTCTTGGCGGGCATACGTGTCTTCACTTAACGGGAAGACCCCTTTAGCTGAGGTGTGGAAGCGAGTCAAAAGGATTCGGGGCAAGTTCTCGCAGGACCCCCCTCCCGTTCTCCAGGAGAATTGGACCGCAATCTCGGACCCCGCGTCCGTGGCGGAATCCTTAGCGACCACTTTTTCCGCATTCTCTAGCCGTGATGCTGCTCCGCCAGCATTCAATGCACGTCGCGATGTCGCGGAAGGCCGCCGGCTGGACTTTACCTCCAGAGGCGGAGAACCCTTCAACGACAAGTTTACTGTGAGTGAGTTGCGCTCCGCTCTCGCTTCGTGCGCGGACACCGCCCATGGTCCGGACGATGTCCCGTACGCCATGCTTCGACACCTGGGTGAGCGAGGCATGGCCTTTCTGTTAGATTTGTTCAACAGGATCTGGGTGGAAGGTCTTCTCCCAGACTCCTGGCGAATCGCTACTGTGCTCGCCTTTCGCAAGCCGGGGAGAGATCACTCTACTCCGACCGGTTTCCGCCCAATCTCTCTAACCTCTTGCGTGTGCAAGTTGATGGAGAAATTGGTAAATGTTAGATTAGCCTATTTCCTGGACAGCGGAGGCCATCTGTCTTCTGCACAGTGCGGCTTCCGTAAGTTCCACTCCACGTCGGATGCTCTGCTCCGACTGGAAAATGCCGTCTGCGAGGCTTTCCTTCGTAGACAGCACTACGCCACGCTGTTTTTTGATCTGGAGAAGGCCTATGATACCGCATGGCGATACGGTATCATGGAGACTCTCCACACGATGGGGGCGAGGGGACGCCTCCCAATGTTTATATCTGAATTTTTGCGAGATCGTCGATTCCGCATACGGGTGGGGGAGCCCTCTCCGGCCCAAAGGAGCAGGAAGAGGGTGTCCCGCAGGGAAGTGTCCTCAGTGTCACACTCTTTGCCCTGAGCATCAACGGCATCAGCTCGGTGCTGCCGGAAGATGTTCTCGCTACGCTCTACGTGGAAGATGTTCTCGCTACGCTCTACGTGGAAGATGTTCTCGCTACGCTCTACGTGGACGACCTTTCGATCTCTTTTGGCGCGGCCCAGATGCCAACTCTGGAGCGCCGACTCCAACAGGCATTGAACCGCGTCTCTCGCTATGCCGAAGCGCACAGGTTTCGGTTTTCTTTGGCCAAGACTAAGGTGGTGCACTTCTGCCGCCACCCACGGCTTCACCCCGACCCAGATTTGTTTCTTAATGGGGTGCGCCTGTATGTGGTTGAGTCGCACCGTTTTCTTGGTCTTGTATTCGACCGACGCCTCACCTGGCAGGCTCACATTCGCAGCCTTAGGGTCTCTTGTACCCGCGCCATGGACATTCTCCGTTCCGTGACGTTCAGCGCTTGGGGCGCTGATAGGGCTACCGCCTTACTTTTTTATCGATCCTTTGTTCGCTCGAAGCTCGACTACGGATGCGAGTTTTATGCATCCGCAGCCGAGCGTTTATTGCGGAAGGTGGATTCGATCCACCACACCGGCATTCGCCTTGCGACCGGTGCCTTCCGTACTTCTCCATTGAGAGCCTGTTGGTCGATGCTGGGGAGATGCCACTCGCTCTGCGCCGCGTGCAGTGCATCACTCGCCTGTACGCGCGAGCCCGGCGCCTCCCTCAGTCGCCAACAGCTCTCACTGCATCCGCAGCTGATCTCGATGGTGCCTATGCCGCCGAGAGACGCCAGTCATACCCTAAGCCCTTTGGGTTTAGGGCCAGGAAACTCCTTCGAGAGGTAGATATAGCTCTCGGGCCGGTGGCGCCCCTGGTTCTGCCCAGGACGCCACCCTGTAGGGTACCACATTTGGCTATTTGTCGCCACGCCTCTGCTCCCAAAGCTTGTACTGCGCCGGGAGTATTGCGTTCGACCTTTTTGGAGCACACATCGTGTCACGCTGGTACCGTGCCAGTGTATACGGATGGCTCCAAGTCCCAAGAGGGGGTCGGCTTCCACGCCGTATCCCCTCTGTTTGAAGTCAGCGGGGCTCTACCAGGCGCTGCGTCTGTCTTCACGGCCGAGCTGGTGGCAATACACCACTCGGTACGGGAGATTACGCGACGTGCCCGGTTCGGAGACCGGATTGTGATTTATAGCGACTCACAAAGCGCCCTGAATGCTCTCGGGGCATTGGAATCTCCGCATCCCCTGGTTCGCGAAATCCGTGACGCCACGGTTTTGGCGAGCCGGGCAGATGTCGAGATTATCTTCTGCTGGGTTCCTGGACATGTAGGAATTGCGGGGAATGAGCGCGCCGATGAGGGCGCCAAAGAGTCCGCGAGGACTCTGCGACCGGACCAGCGTTTCGCTCTTCCTCACACTGACTACATGGCAGGAATACGGGCAGCTCTTCGGACTGCTTGGCAAAGAAGATGGGAGACGGTCGAGGGGAACTTAAAGTTGCGTGCCATTGCGCCGCGACTGTTCCCATGGACCTATCCCCCAATGCCGCGGCGGCTTCAGGTTGCTTTCTGTCGTCTTCGAATCGGACACACTCGTGTGACGCATCGTTACTTGGTGGAGCGCTCGCATGTGCCCTATTGCAACGACTGCGTCGTCCCCCAGACTGTTCGGCATATTCTTGTCGAATGTCCCAGTCTGGGTGATCTTCGCGCACGATACCTGTCTCGGTACCGGGATGGGCGGGGTCGCTACCGCCTGTCCCTTGTACTCGGGACGAGTGCGTGCACCATGACTGGTGGACTTATTGACTTTTGGGGGGAGGCCGGCCTTCTCCCCTTTATTTAAGGTTCCTTTTTTTTGTTATTGTTTTGTTTTAGGTTGCACTCTCCTGCACCGGGGTGAGGGGGACCTCCCCCCGCTGCCGGAGATTGCTTCGATTGTTAAGTTTTTCCAATTTATATTGATTGTTAAGTTTTCATATTTTAACTTTAAAGTAGCCTAATTCTAGGCGGTCGTGTTTTTCGGCGACTTATGCCCAAGTGGGTAGTTGCCAGATGGGCTCTATAAAAAAAAAAAAAATTCCGTGACGTTCAGCGCTTGGGGCGCTGATAGGGCTACTGCCCTACTTTATCGATCCTTTGTTCGTTCCAAGCTCGACTACGGATGCGAGTTTTATGCATCCGCAGCCGAGCGTTTATTGCGGAAGGTGGATTCGATCCACCACACCGGCCTTCGCCTTGCGACCGGTGCCTTCCGCACTTTCCCCATTGAGAGCCTGTTGGTCGATGCTGGGGAGATGCCACTCGCTCTGCGCCGCGTGCAGTGCATCACTCGCCTTTACGCGCGAGCCCGGCGCCTCCCTCAGTCGCCAACAGCTCTCACTGCATCCGCAGCTGATCTCGATGGTGCCTATGCCGCCGAGAGACGCCAGTCATACCCTAAGCCCTTTGGGTTTAGGGCCAGGAAACTCCTTCGAGAGGTAGATATAGCTCTCGGGCCGGTGGCGCCCCTGGTTCTGCCCAGGGGCGCTGCGTCTGTCACCACTCGGTACGGGAGATTACGCGACGTGCCCGGTTCGGAGACCGGATTGTGATCTATAGCGACTCACAAAGCGCCCTGAGTGCTCTCGGGGCATTGGAATCTCCGCATCCCCTGGTTCGCGATATCCGTGACGCCACGGTTTTGGCGAGCCGGGCAGATGTCGAGATTATCTTCTGCTGGGTTCCTGGACATGTAGGAATTGCGGGGAATGAGCGCGCCGATGAGGGCGCCAAAGAGTCCGCGAGGACTCTGCGACCGGACCAGCGTTTCGCTCTTCCGCACACCGACTACATGGCAGGAATACGGGCAGCTCTTCGGACTGCTTGGCAAAGAAGATGGGAGACGGTCGAAGGGAACTTAAAGCTGCGTGCCATTGCGCCGCGACTGTTCCCATGGACCTATCCCCCAATGCCGCGGCGGCTTCAGGTTGCTTTCTGTCGTCTCCGAATCGGACACACTCGTGTGACGCATCGCTATCTGATGGAGCGCTCGCCTGCGCCCTATTGCAACGACTGCGTCGTCCCCCAGACTGTTCGGCACATTCTTGTCGAATGTCCCAGTCTGGGTGATCTTCGCGCACGATACCTGTTCCAGTACCGGGATGGGCGGGGTCGCTACCGCCTGTCCCTTGTGCTCGGGACAGATTCGTGCACACTGACTTGTGGACTTGTTGACTTCTTGGGGGAGGCCGGCCTTCTCCCTATTATTTAAGCAAGGTTTGTTTGTTTTGTTTTTTGTTGTTTTTTTGCATTTTTTGTTTTTTGTTTGTTTGTTTTTTCTTTAGTTGCACGCTCCTGCGCCGGGGGGACCTCTCCCCGACGCACCAGCTTGCTTCCTTTCCCCCTTTTGGGGTGTTGTTTTTTTTTTCTCTCTTTAATTTCATTTTAAAGTAGCCTAGAACTAGGCCAGTTTTAATACGCCGACTAATGCCCAAGTAGGCAGTCGCCAGATGAGCTCTAAAAAAAAAAAAAAAAAAAATGCATCCGCAGCTGATCTCGATGGTACCTATGCCGCCGAGAGACGCCAGTCATACCCTAAGCCCTTTGGGTTTAGGGCCAGGAAACTCTTTCGAGAGGTAGATATAGCTCTCGGGCCGGTGGCGCCCCTGGTTCTGCCCAGGACGCCACCCTGGAGGGTACCACATTTGGCTATTTGTCGCCACGCCTCTGCTCCCAAAGCTTGTACTGCGCCGGGAGTATTGCGTTCGACCTTTTTGGAGCACACATCGTGTCCCGCTGGTACCGTGCCAGTGTATACGGATGGCTCCAAGTCCCAAGAGGGGGTCGCTTCCACGCCGTATCCCCTCTGTTTGAAGTCAGCGGGGCTCTACCAGGCGGAGGGAGGAAAAGACTCGCATGGCGAGCCCAACCTCCCCCAATAAGTCCTCGAAGGCGACAGCGCCTTCAGCGCTTTGTCCGGCCAACAGCGCCCGGGGTTCTGCCCCCGGGAAGCGTACGGCCATTCCCGTGAGGGTCTTCAATTCGAGGAGGGCCCCCGCGTCTCCTCCGAGCTAGGCCTGGAGGGCATATTCCTTCAATGGAATTGCCGTGGACTCCGGGCCAACTGGGAGGAGCTGCGGAAGCTCGTCTCGTCCCGTTCCCCGTTAGCTATTTTTTTGCAGGAAACCATGCTAGGTGCGTGCCCCCTCCCTGCCCTCCCGGGGTATAAGGGTCTTGCGACCCCACCACCTCGGGATGGCCGGGCTGGGGGATGCGCAGTTTACACCCGGCATGATGTCTCCGTTCTTCCTTTCCCCCGTAAGGGGCGCGGCGATTTGCCATCCTGGCCGCCGTGCTGACGGGATCCAGCGCTCCGTCCGGCCCCAGCTTAGCCTCTCTTCCTTCCTTCAGATAGCCCGATTTCTCCCCTACCTCGTCGCTTTTCATACAACCTCTCCCACAACTTTCTCTGGTCAGCCTCTAATTTCACAGGGTAGAATGCTGACCTTCTTCTCAAGCCAACCACCCCGGATCGGGGCTGAGGGGGGGAGGGGACATTGTTCCCTAACCCCTCAGCTCCGGTTCGGGATGGGTTTTTTTTTAACAACCTGCTTCATCCCCACCCACATCTTCCTCACATCCCTTTTCCTCTCCTCTTCACAACCTATATTTTTTACGCCGTGTCCAAGGTGGAGCCGCCATGCCGAAGGACTGCCAGGCCACCAGGCGGGAGGGGTGGTCCCGAATGGCGGCGCCTGGCTCTGCCGGGCTTGTAAGCACCTCTCGCAGTGCGGGCAACTGCGAGAGGTGATGAGCTATTGCGTCCCGTAATCAAAAGAGGGTCACCATGCCCATGTATGAAAAAAAACAAAAACCCCAACCCCCAACTTCCCCAAAAACATCTACGGAGCCGCCCTCGGGCAGCTCCACCGAGAAAATGGAGGTCCCCCCCTTTGTGCTTGCGCAAGGGACCCTCCATAATTCTTTAACCGGAGAGGAGGCTTACTCCTCTCCTACGCCTACGGGTGTAGGGGACTCCCCCTCACCCCCTTCTCTGGAGGTGCTTTCGGGCACCTCCCTATCTCCAGCGGCAGTCCCTCCTTTGCTTTTTAAGGGGACTGCCAAGAAAGCCAGCAGGCAGCCCATTGCCGACCGCCCCTCGTGCAAGCGGCTCGGTAGGGCAAACCCCCTTAGGGGGGAGAGGGAAGCCAGGCCCCTTCGGTCGCTTCCCTCAAAAGACCTGCTGGCAAGAATTTTGAACCTTGCTGGGGTCAAGGCCTGTGCCTCCCCACACCACCTGACTAGTGACAATACTGCCAAGGGGACCTGCGATGTCCTGGGAGGGGATGGCCAACTGGAGGCCCCTCCTGTGATAGACATGGTCCTTGAGGAGACCCAGCCCCAGACGGTAGGGCCTTCCATGGGGGGGAATTCGGGCTCGGCGCCAAGCACCGAACCCGAATCCGCCCCTATGCAAGGTCCTCCTCAAATGGCTGAGGGCTCCGAGGCAGTAGAAGGAGGGGAGGGATCTCCTCCGACAGGTGCCCCTACGACAACCAGGACCTTCTCCATTTCGGAGAGGGACCTGGCTGAGGCTGGTCCATCTGGCCTGGGGACTTCTGCCGGCGGAGGTGAAAAGCGGGTTCATTCCCCGCCCTCCTCTCCTAAAAAGAAAAAGACTAAAAAGACTCAAAAGACGAAGAAGACTCGGGGCTCCTCTCCATCCGCGGGGGCTGCGGGGACGGATGGGTCTGCTGCCACTTTGGTAGGCGACCAAGCCAAGATCGGCACATCCGGCCCCTCTACCCCCTCGTGTGCGGAGCCCATGACTACGACTAAGACCAAGAATGCACAGGGCGGAGCCTCGATGACATCGGGGCCCCTGATTCAGAGGTTACCTGGCGTTTTCGAGCCCGCTGGCTTCAAACGCTTCCTCGTTATTCGCTCCACTGATGGCACCATGTTGTCCAAGGGCAACATGATCCATCAGAGGAGAGGATTAGCTAGTGCAATTGGTAGAGAGCCGAAGGTAACCCGTTTCTCGGACGGGAGCCTTCTGGCGAATGCGGCGAATCCCGCCGAGGCGGCCAAGATAAGTGCTCTTCGGACACTTCATGGCACCCCGGTGAGTGTTACGCCGCACTCTACCATGAACTTTGTGAAAGGAGTAGTTTATGCGAGGGAACTCGTTGACTACTCCATTGAGGACATCACCCTAGAGCTGGCCGACCATGGGGCGGTCAAGGTCGAACGTGTGATGAGAAAACAGGGAGGGGCCTCGAGACCCACCCCTACACTCTTCGTCACGTTCGACTGTGACAAGCTCCCTGAGTCGGTGCGTGCCGGTTGGTACCGCTACCGCGTGAAGGCATTCGTGCCACTGCCGCGGCGGTGCTATTACTGCCACCGCTTCGGCCATACGAATCGATCATGTAGACGTGCAAAATCGGGGTCACCCGAAGTCTGTGTAAATTGCTCCAAGGTCGCACACGATAAGTCCAAATCGTGTGTGGCCAAGTGTGTCAATTGCGGAGAGCCGCACCCTGCTTCTTCGAAGCAATGTGGTGCATATCTCCTTGAGAAAGAAATCCTGGCCGTTCAGGCCCAGGATCGACTCTCATTCCGCGAGGCAAAGGACTTGGTCCTGGCGCGCCCGGCTCTGCCTGGGACGTCATATGCCTCAATAGTTAGAAAGGCACCCTCTGCTCCTGGCCCATCCAGGCCAACGAGCACGGTTGTTTCCGCGCCCATTCGGAGCCCTTCTGTGGGCTCTACCCAACCTGGGCGCTCCCCTGGTAAAGCTGGCGGCAAAAAGGGTTCATACCCTGCCCCGGCTAAAACCAGGGCTCCCCCCTCTTCCCCCAGCGTGACCGTTTCGCGTAAAGCGAAACGGCCACGCGCCTCCACCGAGTCGTTAGACTCACAGGAGGCAACACCCCTGAAGATGGTCGCTAGGCCATCTTCCGGCGTTCCTAAAGCTGTTCCCCGAAAGGAGGACAGCAACAAAGGAGCTTCGGCCCCTTTGCCCACGCCCCGAGGTGGAGCGAGTGGCTCGGAGACGGTGGTTCCTCGAAAAGAGGGCCCCCCGCCTCCGAAGCCGCAACGCCCGCCTAAAGTTTCGAGGCGGAGGGAGGAAAAGACTCGCATGGCGAGCCCAACCTCCCCCAATAAGTCCTCGAAGGCGACAGCGCCTTCAGCGCTTTGTCCGGCCAACAGCGCCCGGGGTTCTGCCCCCGGGAAGCGTACGGCCATTCCCGTGAGGGTCTTCAATTCGAGGAGGGCCCCCGCGTCTTCTCCGAGCTAGGCCTGGAGGGCATATTCCTTCAATGGAATTGCCGTGGACTCCGGGCCAACTGGGAGGAGCTGCGGAGGCTCGCCTCATCCCATTCCCCGTAAGCTATTTTTTTGCAGGAGACCATGCTAGGCGCGTGCCCCCTGCCTGCCCTCCCGGGGTATAAGGGTCTTGCGACCCAACCACCGCGGGACGGCCGGGCTGGGGGATGCGCGGTTTACACCAGGCATGATGTCTCCGTTCTTCCTTTCTCTTTAGATACCTCCTTTCAGGCAGTGGCTGTGCAGCTGCACCTGGATAGGAGGTATACTATCATTTCTGCGTACATTCCACCGTCAGCTGACTTCGACGCGGGGGACTTTCGCCGCGTCGTGGCACGGTTGCCGAGGCCCTATCTCTTGCTTGGAGATCTGAACGGCAGGCATCCTCTCTGGGGAGATTACACCATAAATCCCAGGGGACAAGTCCTTGCCGATCTGATCGAAGAGCTTGAGATGGGTGTCCTAAACGTGGATGAGTTTACGCATCACTGTCCGAGAACCGCTTCATTTTCTTGCCTTGACCTATCTTTGTGCTCTTCGGATGCACAGCCTGATTTTGATTGGGGGGTGGTCGATGACCTCCATGGTAGTGATCACTTTCCCATTCAAATATCATTTTCAGGGCAACTGCCGCCTGAGAGACCACCTCGGTGGTGCTTGGCGCGGGCGCGGTGGCCTGCATTTCAGGAAATGACTGAATTCTCTATCTCAGTCGAGGAGTTTAGGTCGGTAGATGATGCCGTTGAGTTCTTCTCCGGCAACCTCATCGCCGTGGGCCTGACTACTATTCCTAGGACGTCTGGCCGTTTTGCACGCCGACCACTCCCATGGTGGTCGGCCGAGTGTGAGACGGCCCTCAAACAGAAGCCTTATGCCTACATGCGCTATAAGCGCCGCCCGAACGATTTCAGTGTCGCTGAATTTCGTCGGGCTAGGGCTAGGTTCCGGTATATTTCGAAGCACGCCCGCCGCTCTTCTTGGCGGGCATACGTGTCTTCACTTAACGGGAAGACCCCTTTAGCTGAGGTGTGGAAGCGAGTCAAAAGGATTCGGGGCAAGTTCTCGCAGGACCCCCCTCCCGTTCTCCAGGAGAATGGGACCGCAATCTCGGACCCCGCGTCCGTGGCGGAATCCTTAGCGACCACTTATTCCGCATTCTCTAGCCGTGATGCTGCTCCGCCAGCATTCAATGCACGTCGCGATGTCGCGGAAGGCCGCCGGCTGGACTTTACCTCCAGAGGCGGAGAACCCTTCAACGACAAGTTTACTGTGAGTGAGTTGCGCTCCGCTCTCGCTTCGTGCGCGGACACCGCCCATGGTCCGGACGATGTCCCGTACGCCATGCTTCGACACCTGGGTGAGCGAGGCATGGCCTTTCTGTTAGATTTGTTCAACAGGATCTGGGTGGAAGGTCTTCTCCCAGACTCCTGGCGAATCGCTACTGTGCTCGCCTTTCGCAAGCCGGGGAGAGATCACTCTACTCCGACCGGTTTCCGCCCAATCTCTCTAACCTCTTGCGTGTGCAAGTTGATGGAGAAATTGGTAAATGTTAGATTAGCCTATTTCCTGGACAGCGGAGGCCATCTGTCTTCTGCACAGTGCGGCTTCCGTAAGTTCCACTCCACGTCGGATGCTCTTCTCCGACTGGAAAATGCCGTCTGCGAGGCTTTCCTTCGTAGACAGCACTACGCCACGCTGTTTTTTGATCTGGAGAAGGCCTATGATCCCGCATGGCGATACGGTATCATGGAGACTCTCCACACGATGGGGGCGAGGGGACGCCTCCCAATGTTTATATCTGAATTTTTGCGAGATCGTCGATTCCGCGTACGGGTGGGGGGAGCCCTCTCCGGCCCAAAGGAGCAGGAAGAGGGTGTCCCGCAGGGAAGTTTCCTCAGTGTCACACTCTTTGCCCTGAGCATCAACGGCATCACCTCGGTGCTGCCGGAAGATGTTCTCGCTACGCTCTACGTGGAAGATGTTCTCGCTACGCTCTACGTGGACGACCTTTCGATCTCTTTTGGCGCGGCCCAGATGCCAACTCTGGAGCGCCGACTCCAACAGGCATTGAACCGCGTCTCTCGCTATGCCGAAGCGCACAGGTTTCGGTTTTCTTTGGCCAAGACTAAGGTGGTGCACTTCTGCCGCCACCCACGGCTTCACCCCGACCCAGATTTGTTTCTTAATGGGGTGCGCCTGGATGTGGTTGAGTCGCACCGTTTCCTTGGTCTTGTATTCGACCGACGCCTCACCTGGGAGGCTCACATTCGCAGCCTTAGGGTCTCTTGTACCCGCACCATGGACATTCTCCGTTCCGTGACGTTCAGCGCTTGGGGCGCTGATAGGGCTACCGCCTTACTTTTTTATCGATCCTTTGTTCGCTCGAAGCTCGACTACGGATGCGAGTTTTATGCATCCGCAGCCGAGCGTTTATTGCGGAAGGTGGATTCGATCCTACACACCGGCCTTCGCCTTGCGACCGGTGCCTTCCGTACTTCTCCATTGAGAGCCTGTTGGTCGATGCTGGGGAGATGCCACTCGCTCTGCGCCGCGTGCAGTGCATCACTTGCCTGTACGCGCGAGCCCGGCGCCTCCCTCAGTCGCCAACAGCTCTCACTGCATCCGCAGCTGATCTCGATGGTGCCTATGCCGCCGAGAGACGCCAGTCATACCCTAAGCCCTTTGGGTTTAGGGCCAGGAAACTCCTTCGAGAGGTAGATATAGCTCTCGGGCCGGTGGCGCCCCTGGTTCTGCCCAGGACGCCACCCTGGAGGGTACCACATTTGGCTATTTGTCGCCACGCCTCTGCTCCCAAAGCTTGTACTGCGCCGGGAGTATTGCGTTCGACCTTTTTGGAGCACACATCGTGTCACGCTGGTACCGTGCCAGTGTATACGGATGGCTCCAAGTCCCAAGAGGGGGTCGGCTTCCACGCCATATCCCCTCTGTTTGAAGTCAGCGGGGCTCTACCAGGCGCTGCGTCTGTCTTCACGGCCGAGCTGGTGGCAATACACCACTCGGTACGGGAGATTACGCGACGTGCCCGGTTCGGAGACCGGATTGTGATTTATAGCGACTCACAAAGCGCCCTGAGTGCTCTCGGGGCATTGGAATCTCCGCATCCCCTGGTTCGCGAAATCCGTGACGCCACGGTTTTGGCGAGCCGGGCAGATGTCGAGATTATCTTCTGCTGGGTTCCTGGACATGTAGGAATTGCGGGGAATGAGCGCGCCGATGAGGGCGCCAAAGAGTCCGCGAGGACTCTGCGACCGGACCAGCGTTTCGCTCTTCCTCACACTGACTACATGGCAGGAATACGGGCAGCTCTTCGGACTGCTTGGCAAAGATGGGAGACGGTCGAGGGGAACTTAAAGTTGCGTGCCATTGCGCCGCGACTGTTCCCATGGACCTATCCCCCAATGCCGCGGCGGCTTCAGGTTGCTTTCTGTCGTCTTCGAATCGGACACACTCGTGTGACGCATCGTTACTTGGTGGAGCGCTCGCATGTGCCCTATTGCAACGACTGCGTCGTCCCCCAGACTGTTCGGCATATTCTTGTCGAATGTCCCAGTCTGGGTGATCTTCGCGCACGATACCTGTCTCGGTACCGGGATGGGCGGGGTCGCTACCGCCTGTCCCTTGTACTCGGGACGAGTGCGTGCACCATGACTGGTGGACTTATTGACTTTTTGGGGGAGGCCGGCCTTCTCCCCTTTATTTAAGGTTCCTTTTTTTTGTTATTGTTTTGTTTTAGGTTGCACTCTCCTGCACCGGGGTGAGGGGGACCTCCCCCCGCTGCCGGAGATTGCTTCGATTGTTAAGTTTTTCCAATTTATATTGATTGTTAAGTTTTCATATTTTAACTTTAAAGTAGCCTAATTCTAGGCGGTCGTGTTTTTCGGCGACTTATGCCCAAGTGGGTAGTTGCCAGATGGGCTCTATAAAAAAAAAAAAAATTCCGTGACGTTCAGCGCTTGGGGCGCTGATAGGGATACTGCCCTACTTTATCGATCCTTTGTTCGTTCCAAGCTCGACTACGGATGCGAGTTTTATGCATCCGCAGCCGAGCGTTTATTGCGGAAGGTGGATTCGATCCACCACACCGGCCTTCGCCTTGCGACCGGTGCCTTCCGCACTTTCCCCATTGAGAGCCTGTTGGTCAATGCTGGGGAGATGCCACTCGCTCTGCGCCGCGTGCAGTGCATCACTCGCCTTTACGCGCGAGCCCGGCGCCTCCCTCAGTCGCCAACAGCTCTCACTGCATCCGCAGCTGATCTCGATGGTGCCTATGCCGCCGAGAGACGCCAGTCATACCCTAAGCCCTTTGGGTTTAGGGCCAGGAAACTCCTTCGAGAGGTAGATATAGCTCTCGGGCCGGTGGCGCCCCTGGTTCTGCCCAGGGGCGCTGCGTCTGTCTTCACGGCTGAGCTGGTGGCAATACACCACTCGGTACGGGAGATTACGCGACGTGCCCGGTTCGGAGACCGGATTGTGATCTATAGCGACTCACAAAGCGCCCTGAGTGCTCTCGGGGCATTGGAATCTCCGCATCCCCTGGTTCGCGATATCCGTGACGCCACGGTTTTGGCGAGCCTGGCAGATGTCGAGATTATCTTCTGCTGGGTTCCTGGACATGTAGGAATTGCGGGGAATGAGCGCCCTGATGAGGGCGCCAAAGAGTCCGCGAGGACTCTGCGACCGGACCAGCGTTTCGCTCTTCCGCACACCGACTACATGGCAGGAATACGGGCAGCTCTTCGGACTGCTTGGCAAAGAAGATGGGAGACGGTCGAAGGGAACTTAAAGCTGCGTGCCATTGCGCCGCGACTGTTCCCATGGACCTATCCCCCAATGCCGCGGCGGCTTCAGGTTGCTTTCTGTCGTCTCCGAATCGGACACACTCGTGTGACGCATCGCTATCTGATGGAGCGCTCGCCTGCGCCCTATTGCAACGACTGCGTCGTCCCCCAGACTGTTCGGCACATTCTTGTCGAATGTCCCAGTCTGGGTGATCTTCGCGCACGATACCTGTTCCAGTACCGGGATGGGCGGGGTCGCTACCACCTGTCCCTTGTGCTCGGGACAGATTCGTGCACACTGACTTGTGGACTTGTTGACTTCTTGGGGGAGGCCGGCCTTCTCCCTATTATTTAAGCAAGGTTTGTTTGTTTTGTTTTTTGTTGTTTTTTTGCATTTTTTGTTTTTTGTTTGTTTTTTTTTTCTTTAGTTGCACGCTCCTGCGCCGGGGGGACCTCTCCCCGACGCACCAGCTTGCTTCCTTTCCCCCTTTTGGGGTGTTGTTTTTTTTTTCTCTCTTTAATTTCATTTTAAAGTAGCCTAGAACTAGGCCAGTTTTAATACGCCGACTAATGCCCAAGTAGGCAGTCGCCAGATGAGCTCTTAAAAAAAAAAAAAAAAAAATGCATCCGCAGCTGATCTCGATGGTACCTATGCCGCCGAGAGACGCCAGTCATACCCTAAGCCCTTTGGGTTTAGGGCCAGGAAACTCTTTCGAGAGGTAGATATAGCTCTCGGGCCGGTGGCGCCCCTGGTTCTGCCCAGGACGCCACCCTGGAGGGTACCACATTTGGCTATTTGTCGCCACGCCTCTGCTCCCAAAGCTTGTACTGCGCCGGGAGTATTGCGTTCGACCTTTTTGGAGCACACATCGTGTCACGCTGGTACCGTGCCAGTGTATACGGATGGCTCCAAGTCCCAAGAGGGGGTCGCTTCCACGCCGTATCCCCTCTGTTTGAAGTCAGCGGGGCTCTACCAGGCGCTGCGTCTGTCTTCACGGCCGAGCTGGTGGCAATACACCACTCGGTACGGGAGATTACGCGACGTGCCCGGTTCGGAAACCGGATTGTGATCTATAGCGACTCACAAAGCGCCCTGAGTGCTCTCGGGGCATTGGAATCTCCGCATCCCCTGGTTCGCGATATCCGTGACGCCACGGTTTTGGCGAGCCGGGCAGATGTCGAGATTATCTTCTGCTGGGTTCCTGGACATGTAGGAATTGCGGGGAATAAGCGCGCCGATGAGGGCGCATAAGAGTCCGCGAGGACTCTGCTACCGGACCAGCGTTTCTCTCTTCCGCACACCGACTACATGGCAGGAATACGGGCAGCTCTTCGGACTGCTTGGCAAAGAAGATGGGAGACGGTCGAAGGGAACTTAAAGTTGCGTGCCATTGCGCCGCGACTGTTCCCATGGACCTATCCCCCAATGCCGCGGCGGCTTCAGGTTGCTTTCTGTCGTCTCCGAATCGGACACACTCGTGTGACGCATCGCTATCTGATTGAGCGCTCGCCTGTGCCCTATTGCAACGACTGCGTCGTCCCCCAGACTGTTCGGCACATTCTTGTCGAATGTCCCAGTCTGGGTGATCTTCGCGCACGACACCTGTCCCGGTACCGGGATGGGCGGGGTCGCTACCGCCTGTCCCTTGTGCTCGGGACGAGTGCGTGTACTTTGACTGGTGGACTTATTGACTTTTTGGGGGAGGCCGGCCTTCTCCCTTTTATTTTACCTGATTTAATTGTTGTTTTTGTTTTTGTAATTGTTTTGTTATTGCTTTTTAATTGTTATTGTAATTTCTTTTTATTGTTTTCTGTTTAATTTTTTAAAGTAGCCTAAAACTAGGCTGTTTGTTTACGGCAACTTATGCCTTAGTCGGCAGTCGCCAGATAGCCCCTTAATTAAAAAAAAAAAAAAACTCACTGCATCCGCAGCTGATCTCGATGGTGCCTATGCCGCCGAGAGACGCCAGTCATACCCTAAGCCCTTTGGGTTTAGGGCCAGGAAACTCCTTCGAGAGGTAGATATAGCTCTCGGGCCGGTGGCGCCCCTGGTTCTGCCCAGTTCGCCACCCTGGAGGGTACCACATTTGGCTATTTGTCGCCACGCCTCTGCTCCCAAAGCTTGTACTGCGCCGGGAGTATTGCGTTCGACCTTTTTGGAGCACACATCGTGTCACGCTGGTACCGTGCCAGTGTATACGGATGGCTCCAAGTCCCAAGAGGGGGTCGGCTTCCACGCCGTATCCCCTCTGTTTGAAGTCAGCGGGGCTCTACCAGGCGCTGCGTCTGTCTTCACGGCCGAGCTGGTGGCAATACACCACTCGGTACGGGAGATTACGCGACGTACCCGGTTCGGAGACCGGATTGTGATCTATAGCGACTCACAAAGCGCCCTGAGTGCTCTCGGGGCATTGGAATCTCCGCATCCCCTGGTTCGCGATATCCGTGACGCCACGGTTTTGGCGAGCCGGGCAGATGTCGAGATTATCTTCTGCTGGGTTCCTGGACATGTAGGAATTGCGGGGAATGAGCGCGCCGATGAGGGCGCCAAAGAGTCCGCGAGGACTCTGCGACCGGACCAGCGTTTCGCTCTTCCGCACACCGACTACATGGCAGGAATACGGGCAGCTCTTCGGACTGCTTGGCAAAGAAGATGGGAGACGGTCGAAGGGAACTTAAAGTTGCGTGCCATTGCGCCGCGACTGTTCCCATGGACCTATCCCCCAATGCCGCGGCGGCTTCAGGTTGCTTTCTGTCGTCTCCGAATCGGACACACTCGTGTGATGCATCGCTATCTGATTGAGCGCTCGCCTGCGCCCTATTGCAACGACTGCGTCGTCCCCCAGACTGTTCGGCACATTCTTGTCGAATGTCCCAGTCTGGGTCATCTTCGCGCACGACACCTGTCCCGGTACCGGGATGGGCGGGGTCGCTACCGCCTGTCCCTTGTGCTCGGGACGAGTGCGTGTACTTTGACTGGTGGACTTATTGACTTTTTGGGGGAGGCCGGCCTTCTCCCTTTTATTTTACCCGATTTAATTGTTGTTGTTGTTTTTGTAATTGTTTTGTTATTGCTTTCTAATTGTTTTTAATTTCTTTTTATTGTTTTCTGTTTAATTTTTTAAAGTAGCCTAAAACTAGGCTGTTTGTTTACGGCAACTTATGCCTTAGTCGGCAGTCGCCAGATAGCCCCTTAATTAAAAAAAAAAAAAAAAAAACTCACTGCATCCGCTGCTGATCTCGATGGTGCCTATGCCGCCGAGAGACGCCAGTCATACCCTAAGCCCTTTTGGTTTAGGGCCAGGAAACTCCTTCGAGAGGTAGATATAGCTCTCGGGCCGGTGGCGCCCCTGGTTCTGCCCAGGACGCCACCCTGGAGGGTACCACATTTGGCTATTTGTCGCCACGCCTCTGCTCCCAAAGCTTGTACTGCGCCGGGAGTATTGCGTTCGACCTTTTTGGAGCACACATCGTGTCACGCTGGTACCGTGCCAGTGTATACGGATGGATCCAAGTCCCAAGAACGGGGTCGGCTTCCACGCCGTATCCCCTCTGTTTGAAGTCAGCGGGGCTCTACCAGGCGCTGCGTCTGTCTTCACGGCCGAGCTGGTGGCAATACACCACTCGGTACGGGAGATTACGCGACGTACCCGGTTCGGAGACCGGAGTGTGATCTATAGCGACTCACAAAGCGCCCTGAGTGCTCTCGGGGCATTGGAATCTCCGCATCCCCTGGTTCGCGAAATCCGTGACGCCACGGTTTTGGCGAGCCGGGCAGATGTCGAGATTATCTTCTGCTGGGTTCCTGGACATGTAGGAATTGCGGGGAATGAGCGCGCCGATGAGGGTGCCAAAGAGTCCGCGAGGACTCTGCGACCGGACTAGCGTTTCGCTCTTCCTCACACTCACTACATGGCAGGAATACGGGCAGCTCTTCGGACTGCTTGGCAAAGAAGATGGGAGACGGTCGAGGGGAACTTAAAGTTGCGTGCCATTGCGCCGCGACTGTTCCCATGGACCTATCCCCCAATGCCGCGGCGGCTTCAGGTTGCTTTCTGTCGTCTTCGAATCGGACACACTCTTGTGACGCATCGCTACTTGATGGAGCGCTCGCCTGCGCCCTATTGCAACGACTGCGTCGTCCCCCAGACTGTTTGCACATTCTTGTCGAATGTCCCAGTCTGGGTCATCTTCGCGCACGACACCTGTCCCGGTACCGGGATGGGCGGGGTCGCTACCGCCTGTCCCTTGTACTCGGGATGAGTGCATGCACATCGACTCCTGGACTTATTGACTTTTGGGGGGAGGCTGGCCTTCTCCCTATTATTTAAGCAGTGTTTGTTTTTTGTTTTGTTTTGTTTTTTGCAATTGTTTTTTTTGTTTTGTTTTTCTTTAGTTGCACGCTCCTGCACCGGGGGGACCTCCTCCCGACGCACCAGCTTGCTTTCTTTCCCCTTTTTTGGGGTGCTGTTTTTTTTCTCTTTAATTTTATTTTAAAGTAGCCTAGAACTAGGCCAGTTTTAATACGGCGACTAATGCCCAAGTAGGCAATCGCCAGATGAGCTCTTAAAAAAAAAAAATAATTTCGATCTCTTTTGGCGTGGCCCAGATGCCAACTCTGGAGCGTCGACTCCAACAGGCATTGAACCACTCGGTACGGAAGATTACACGACGTGCCCGGTTCGGATACGGGATTATGATCTAGCGACTCACAAAGTGCCCTCAGTGCTATCGGAGCATTGAAATCTCCGCATACCCTGGTTTGCGATATCCGTGACGCCACGGTTTTGACGAGCTGGGCGGATGTTGAGATTATCTTCTGCTGGGTTCCTGGAGAGGTAGGAATTGCAGGGAATGAGCGCGCAAAAGAGTCCGTGAAGACTCTGCGACCGGACGAGTCTTTCACTCTTCCTCACACCGACTACATGGCAGGAATACGGGCAGCTCTTCGGACTTCTTGGCAAAGAAGATGGGAGACAGTCGAAGTGAACTTAATGTTGCATGCCATTGCACCGTGACTGTTCCCATGGACCTATCTCCCAATGCCAGCGAGGACTCTGCGACCGGACCAGCGTTTCGCTCTTCCTCACACTGACTACATGGCAGGAATACGGGCAGCTCTTCGGACTGCTTGGCAAAGAAGATGGGAGACGGTCGAGGGGAACTTAAAGTTGCGTGCCATTGCGCCGCGACTGTTCTCATGGACCTATCCCCCAATGCCGCGGCGGCTTCAGGTTGCTTTCTGTCGTCTTCGAATCGGACACACTCGTGTGACGCATCGCTACTTGATGGAGCGCTCCCCCGTAAGGGGCGCGGCGATTTGCCATCCTGGCCGCCGTGCTGACGGGATCCAGCGCCCCGTCCGGCCCCAGCTTAGCCTCTCTTCCTTCCTTCAGATAGCCTGTATTCCTATCCTACCTCGTCGCTTTTCATACAACCTCTCCCACAACTTTCTCTTGTCAGCCTCTAATTTCACAGGGTAGAAGCTGACCTTCTTCTCAGCCAATCGTACCGGATCGGGACTGAGGGGGGAGGGGACAATGTCCCCCTAACCCCTGAGCTCCGGTCTGGGGTGGTTGGCTTTTAACAACCTGCTTCATCCCCACCCATACCTTCCTCACATCCCTTTTCCTCTCGTCTTCAAAATCTATCCGTTTTACGCCGTGTTCAAGGTGGAGCCGCCATGCCGAAGGACTGCCAGGCCACCAGGCGGGAGGGGTGGTCCCGAATGGCGGCGCCTGGCTCTGCCGGGCTTGTAAGCACCTCTCGCAGTGCGGGCTACTGCAAGAGGTGGTGAGCGATTGCGTCCCGTAAAACAAAGAGGTTCACCATGCCCAATGATGAAACAAAAAAACATCTCCCCTTAATTCCCCCTATAACAACAACGGAGCCGCCCTCGTGCAGCTCCACAGAAAAGATGGAGGTCCCCCCCCCTGTGCTTGCGCAGGGGACCCTCCATACCTCTTTAACCGGAGAGGAGGCTTACTCCTCTCCTACGCCTACGGGTGTAGGGGACTCCCCCTCACCCCCCTCTCTCCCCGTAAGGGGCGCGGCGATTTGCCATCCTGGCCGCCGTGCTGACGGGATCCAGCGCTCCGTCCGGCCCCAGCTTAGCCTCTCTTCCTTCCTTCAGATAGCCCGATTTCTTCCCTACCTCGTCGCTTTTCATACAACCTCTCCCACAACTTTCTCTGGTCAGCCTCTAATTTCACAGGGTAGATGCTGACCTTCTTCTCAAGCCAACCACCCCGGATCGGGGCTGGGGGGGGAGGGGACATTGTTCCCTAACCCCTGAGCTCCGGTTCGGGATGGGGGTTTTTTAACAACCTGCTTCATCCCCACCCATACCTTCCTCACATCCCTTTTCCTCTCCTCTTCAAAATCTATCTTTTTTACGCCGTGTCCAAGGTGGAGCCGCCATGCCGATGGACTGCCAGGCCACCAGGCGGGAGGGGTGGTCCCGAATTGCGGCGCCTGGCTCTGCCGGGCTTGTAAGCACCTCTCGCAGTGCGGGCTACTGCGAGGGGTGATGAGCTATTGCGTCCCGTGGCAAAAATAGGGTCACCATGCCCATAGATGAACAACCAAAAAAAACCCAAACCCCTTTAACTCCCCCTTGCTCATCGACGGAGCCGCCCTTGGGCAGCTCACGAAAAAATGGAGGTCCCCCCCTCCTGTGCTTGCACAGGGGACCCTCCATATTTCTCTAAACGGAGAGGAGGCTTACTCCTCTCCTTCGCCTACGGGTGCAGGGGACTCCCCCTCACCCCCTTCTCTGGAGGTGCTTTCGGGCACCTCCCTTTTCCCAGCGGCAGTCCCATCTTTTCTTTTCAAGGGGACTGCCAAGAAAGCCAGCAGGCAGCCCTTAGCCAGCCGCTCCCCATCAAAGCGGCTCGGTAGGGCAAACCCCCTTAGGGGGGAGAGGGAAGCCAGGCCCCTTCGGTCGCTTCCCTCAAAAGACCTGCTGGCAAGAATATTAAACCTTGCCGGGGTCAAGGCCTGTGCCTCCCCATACAAGACTGGCGACACTGCCAAGGGGACCTGCGATGTCCTGGGAGAAGATGGCCAACTGGAGGCCCCTCCTGTGATAGACATGGTCCTTGAGGAGACCCAGCCCCAGACGGTAGGGCCTTCCATGGGGGGGGAATTCGGGCTCGGCGCCAAGCACCGAACCCGAATCCGCCCCTATGCAAGGTCCTCCTCAAATGGCTGAGGGCTCCGAGGCAGTAGAAGGAGGGGAGGGATCTCCTCCGACAGGTGCCCCTACGACAACCAGGACCTTCTCCATTTCGGAGAGGGACCTGGCTGAGGTGTCCATCTGGCCTGGGGACTTCTGCCGGCGGAGGTGAAAAGCGGGTTCATTCCCCGCCCTCCTCTCCGAAAAAGAAAAAGAAAAAGACAAAAAAGACTCGGGGCTCCTCTCCATCCGCGGGGGCTGCGGAGACGGATGGGTCTGCTGCCACTCTGGCAAGCGACCAAGCCAAGATCGGCACATCCGCCCCCTCTGCCCCCCCGGTTGCGGAGCCCCTGACAAAGAAGACTAATACCAAGAGTGCACAGGGCGGAGCCTCGATGACATCGGGGCCCCTGATTCAGAGGTTACCTGGCGTTTTCGAGCCCGCTGGCTTCAAACGCTTCCTCGTTATTCGCTCCACTGATGGCACCATGTTGTCCAAGGGCAACATGATCCATCAGAGGAGAGGATTAGCTAGTGCAATTGGTAGAGAGCCGAAGGTAACCCGTTTCTCGGACGGGAGCCTTCTGGCGAATGCGGCGAATCCCGCCGAGGCGGCTAAGATTAGTGCTCTTCGGACACTTCATGGCACCCCGGTGAGTGTGACGCCGCACTCTACCATGAACTTTGTGAAAGGAGTAGTTTATGCGAGGGAACTCGTTGACTACTCCATTGAGGACATCACCTTAGAGCTGGCCGACCATGGGGCGGTCAAGGTCGAACGTGTGATGAGAAAACAGGGAGGGGCCTCGAGACCCACCCCTACACTCTTCGTCACGTTCGACTGTGACAAGCTCCCTGAGTCGGTGCGTGCCGGTTGGTACCGCTACCGCGTGAAGGCATTCGTGCCACTTCCGCGGCGGTGCTATTACTGTCACCGCTTCGGCCATACGAATCGCTCATGTAGACGTGCAAAGTCGGGGTCACCCGAAGTCTGTGTAAATTGCTCCAAGGTCGCACACGATAAGTCCAAATCGTGTGTGGCCAAGTGTGTCAATTGCGGAGAGCCGCACCCTGCTTCTTCGAAGCAATGTGGTGCATATCTCCTTGAGAAAGAAATCCTGGCCGTTCAGGCCCAGGATCGACTCTCATTCCGCGGGGCAAAGGACTTGGTCCTGGCGCGCCCGGCTCTGCCTGGGACGTCATATGCCTCAATAGTTAGGAAGGCACGCTCTGCTCCCGGCCCATCCAGGCCAACGAGCACGGTTGTTTCCACGCCCATTCGGAGCCCTTCTGCGGGCTCTACCCAACCCGGGCGCTCCCCTGGTAAAGCTGGCGGCAAAAAGGGCTCATACCCTGCCCCGGCTAAAACCAGGGCTCCCCCCTCTTCCCCCAGCGTGACCATTTCCCGTAAGGCGAAACGGCCACGCGCCTCCACCGAGTCGTTAGACTCACAGGAGGCAACACCCCTGAAGATGGTCGCTAGGCCATCTTCCGGGGTTCCTAAAGCTGGCCCCCGAAAGGAGGACAGCAACAAAGGAGCTTCGGCTCCTTCGCCCACGCCCCGAGGTGGAGCGGATGGCTCGGAGACGGTGGTTCCTCGAAAAGAGGGCCCCCCGCCTCCGAAGCCGCAACGCCCGCCTAAGGTTTCGAGGCGGAGGGAGGAAAAGACTCGCATGGCGAGCCCAACCTCCCCCAATAAGTCCTCGAAGGCGGCAGCGCCTTCAGCGCTTTGTCCGGCCAACAGCGCCCGGGGTTCTGCCCCCGGGAAGCGTACGGCCATTCCCGTGAGGGTCTTCAATTCGAGGAGGGCCCCCGCGTCTCCTCCGAGCTAGGCCTGGAGGGCATATTCCTTCAATGGAATTGCCGTGGACTCCGGGCCAACTGGGAGGAGCTGCGGAGGCTCGTCTCGTCCCGTTCCCCGTTAGCTATTTTTTTGCAGGAGACCATGCTAGGTGCGTGCCCCCTCCCTGCCCTCCCGGGGTATAAGGGTCTTGCGACCCCACCACCGCGGGATGGCCGGGCTGCGGGATGCGCAGTTTACACCCGGCATGATGTCTCCGTTCTTCCTTTCTCTTTAGATACCTCCTTTCAGGCAGTGGCTGTGCAGCTGTACCTGGATAGGAGGTATACTATCATTTCTGCGTACATTCCACCGTCAGCTGACTTCGACGCGGGGGACTTCCGCCGCGTCGTGGCACGGTTGCCGAGGCCCTATCTCTTGCTTGGAGATCTGAACGGCAGGCATCCTCTCTGGGGAGATTACTCCATAAATCCCAGGGGACAAGTCCTTGCCGATCTGATCGAAGAGCTTGAGATGGGTGTCCTAAACGTAGATGAGTTTACGCATCACTGTCCGAGAACCGCTTCATTTTCTTGCCTTGACCTATCTTTGTGCTCTTCGGATGCACAGCCTGATTTTGATTGGGGGGTGGTCGATGACCTCCATGGTAGTGATCACTTTCCCATTCAAATATCATTTTCAGGGCAACTGCCGCCTGAGAGACCACCTCGGTGGTGCTTGGCGCGGGCGCGGTGGCCTGCATTTCAGGAAATGACTGAATTCTCTATCTCAGTCGAGGAGTTTAGGTTGGTAGATGATGCCGTTGAGTTCTTCTCCGTCAACCTCATCGCCGTGGGCCTGACTACTATTCCTAGGACGTCTGGCCGTTTTGCACGCCGACCACTCCCATGGTGGTCGGCCGAGTGTGAGACGGCCCTCAAACAGAAGCGTTATGCCTACATGCGCTATAAGCGCCGCCCGAACGATTTCAGTGTCGCTGAATTTCGTCGGGCTAGGGCTAGGTTCCGGTATATTTCGAAGCACGCCCGCCGCTCTTCTTGGCGGGCATACGTGTCTTCACTTAACGGGAAGACCCCTTTAGCTGAGGTGTGGAAGCGAGTCAAAAGGATTCGGGGCAAGTTCTCGCAGGACCCCCCTCCCGTTCTCCAGGAGAATGGCACCGCAATCTCAGACCCCGCGTCCGTGGCGGAATCCTTAGCGACCGCTTTTTCCGCATTCTCTAGCCGTGATGCTGCTCCGCCAGCATTCAATGCACGTCGTGATGTCGCGGAAGGCCGCCGGCTGGACTTTACCTCCAGTGGCGGAGAACCTTTCAACGACAAGTTTACTGTGAGTGAGTTGCGTTCCGCTCTCGCTTCGTGCGCGGACACCGCCCATGGTCCGGACGATGTCCTGTACGCCATGCTTCGACACCTTGGTGAGCGAGGCATGGCCTTTCTGTTAGATCTATTCAACAGGATCTGGGTGGAAGGTCTTCTCCCAGACTCCTGGCGAATCGCTACTGTGCTCGCCTTTCGCAAACCGGGGAGAGATCACTCTACTCCGACCGGTTTCCGCCCAATCTCTCTAACCTCTTGCGTGTGCAAGTTGATGGAGAAATTGGTAAACGTTAGATTAGCTTTTTTCCTGGACAGCGGAGGCCATCTGTCTTCCGCACAGTGCGGCTTCCGCAAGTTCCACTCCACGTCGGATGCTCTGCTCCGACTGGAAAATGCCGTCTGCGAGGCTTTCCTTCGTAGACAGCACTACGCCACGGTGTTTTTCGATCTGGAGAAGGCCTATGATACCGCATGGCGATACGGTATCATGGAGACTCTCTACACGATGGGGGCGAGGGGACGCCTCCCAATGTTTATATCTGAATTTTTGCGAGATCGTCGATTCCGCGTACGGGTGGGGGGAGCTCTCTCCGGCCCAAAGGAGCAGGAAGAGGGTGTCCCGCAGGGAAGTGTCCTCAGTGTCACACTCTTTGCTCTGAGCATCAACGGCATCACCTCGGTGCTGCCGGAAGATGTTCTCGCTACGCTCTACGTGGACGACCTTTCGATCTCTTTTGGCGCGGCCCAGATGCCAACTCTGGAGCGTCGACTCCAACAGGCATTGAAGCGCGTCTCTCGCTATGCCGAAGCGCACAGGTTTCGGTTTTCTTTGGCCAAGACTAAGGTGGTGCACTTCTGCCGCCATCCACGGCTTCACCCCGACCCAGATTTGTTTCTTAATGGGGTGCGCCTGGATGTGGTTGAGTCGCACCGTTTCCTTGGTCTTGTATTCGACCGACGCCTCACCTGGGAGGCTCATATTCGCAGCCTTAGGGTCTCTTGTACCCGCGCCATGGACATTCTCCGTTCCGTGACGTTCAGCGCTTGGGGCGCTGATAGGGCTACCGCCTTACTTTTTTATCGATCCTTTGTTCGCTTGAAGCTCGACTACGGATGCGAGTTTTATGCATCCGCAGCCGAGCGTTTATTGCGGAAGGTGGATTCGATCCACCACACCGGCCTTCGCCTTGCGACCGGTGCCTTCCGCACTTCCCCCATTGAGAGCCTGTTGGTCGATGCTGGGGAGATGCCACTCGCTCTTTGCCGCTTGCAGTGCATCACTCGCCTGTACGCGCGAGCCCGGCGCCTCCCTCAGTCGCCAACAGCTCTCACTGCATCCGCAGCTTATCTCGATGGTGCCTATGCCGCCGAGAGACGCCAGTCATACCCTAAGCCCTTTGGGTTTAGGGCCAGGAAACTCCTTCGAGAGGTAGATATAGCTCTCGGGCCGGTGGCGCCCCTGGTTCTGCCCAGGACGCCACCCTGGAGGATACCACATTTGGCTATTTGTCGCCACGCCTCTGCTCCCAAAGCTTGTACTGCGCCGGGAGTATTGCGTTCGACCTTTTTGGAGCACACGTCGTGTCACGCTGGTACCGTGTAGTGTATACGGATGGCTCCAAGTCCCAAGAGGGGGTCGGCTTCCACGCCGTATCCCCTCTGTTTGAAGTCAGCGGGGCTCTACCAGGCGCTGCGTCTGTCTTCACGGCCGAGCTGGTGGCAATACACCACTCGGTACGGGAGATTACGCGACGTGCCCGGTTCGGAGACCGGATTGTGATCTATAGCGACTCACAAAGCGCCCTGAGTGCTCTCGGGGCATTGGAATCTCCGCATCCCCTGGTTCGCGATATCCGTGACGCCACGGTTTTGGCGAGCCGGGCAGATGTCGAGATTATCTTCTGCTGGGTTCCTGGACATGTGGGAATTGCGGGGAATGAGCGCGCCGATGAGGGCGCCAAAGAGTCCGCGAGGACTCTGCGACCGGACCAGCGTTTCGCTCTTCCTCACACCGACTACATGGCAGGAATACGGGCAGCTCTTCGGACTGCTTGGCAAAGAAGATGGGAGACGGTCGAAGGGAACTTAAAGTTGCGTGCCATTGCGCCGCGACTGTTCCCATGGACCTATCCCCCAATGCCGCGGCGGCTTCAGGTTGCTTTCTGTCGTCTCCGAATCGGACACACTCGTGTGACGCATCGCTATCTGGTGGAGCGCTCGCCTGCGCCCTATTGCAACGACTGCGTCGTCCCCCAGACTGTTCGGCACATTCTTGTCGAATGTCCCATTCTGGGTGATCTTCGCGCACGACACCTGTCCCGGTACCGGGATGGGCGGGGTTGCTACCACCTGTCCCTTGTACTCGGGACGAGTGCGTGCACTCTGACTGGTGGACTTGCTAACTTTTGGGGGGAGGCCGGCCTTCTCCCTTTTTTTTAACCAGGCTGAATTTTTGTTGTTGTTTTTGTTGTTGTTGTTGTTTTTGTTATTGTTTTTGTTATTGTTTTGTTATTGTTATTTCTTTTTTGTTGTTCCCTGTTCCATTTTTTGAAGTAGCCTAGAACTAGGCTGTTTGTTTACGGCGACTTATGCCTAAGTCGGCAGTCGCCAGATAGCCCCTTAAATAAAAAAAAAAAAAAAAAAAATCACCCTCTTCTCTGGAGGTGCTTTCGGGCACCTCCCTATCTCCAGTGGCAGTCCCTCCTATGCTTTCTAAGGGGACTGCCAAGAAAGCCAGCAGGCAGCCCATTGCCGACCGCCCCTCGTACAAGCGGCTCGGTAGGGCAAACCCCCTTAGGGGGGAGAGGGAAGCCAGGCCCCTTCGGTCGCTTCCCTCAAAAGACCTGCTGGCAAAAATATTAAACCTTGCCGGGGTCAAGGCCTGTGCCTCCCCACTAAAGACTTATGACGCTGCCAAGGGGACCTGCGATGTCCTGGGAGGGGATGGCCAACTGGAGGCCCCTCCTGTGATAGACATGGTCCTTGAGGAAAACCAGCCTCAGACGGTAGGGCCTTCCATGGGGGGGAATCCGGGCTTGGCGCCAAGCACCGAACCCGAATCCGCCCCTATGCAAGGTCCTCATCAAACGGCTGTGGATTCTCAGGCAGGACAAGGAGGGGAGGGATCTCCTCCGGATGAATCCCCTGCGCCCACCGGGACCTTCTCCATTTCAGAGAAGGACCTGGCTGAGGCCGGTCCATCTGGCCTGGGGGCTTCTACCGGCGGGGGTGAGAAGCGGGTTCATTCCCCGCCCTCCTCTCCTAAAAAGAAGAAAAAGACAAGAAAGACGAAAAAGACTCGGGGCTCCTCTCCATCCGCGGGGGCTGCGGGGACGGATGGGTCTGCTGCCACTTTGGTAGGCGACCAAGCCAAGATCGGCAAATCTGGCCCCTCTACCCCATCGTGTGCGGAGCTCCTGACCAAGACTAAGACGAAGAATGCACAGGGCGGAGCCTCGATGACATCGGGGCCCCTGATTCAGAGGTTACCTGGCGTTTTCGAGCCCGCTGGCTTCAAACGCTTCCTCGTTATTCGCTCCACTGATGGCACCATGTTGTCTAAGGGCAACATGATCCATCAGAGGAGAGGATTAGCTAGTGCAATTGGTAGAGAACCGAAGGTGACCCGTTTCTCGGACGGCAGCCTTCTGGCGAGTGCGGCGAATCCCACCGAGGCGGCCAAGATAAGTGCTCTTCGGACACTTCATGGCACCCCGGTGAGTGTGACGCCGCACTCTACCATGAACTTTGTGAAAGGAGTAGTTTATGCGAGGGAACTCGTTGACTACTCCATTGAGGACATCACCCTAGAGCTGGCCGACCATGGGGCGGTCAAGGTCGAATGTGTGATGAGAAAACAGGGAGGGGCTTCGAGACCCACCCCTACACTCTTCGTCACGTTCGACTGTGACAAGCTCCCTGAGTCGGTGCGTGCCGGTTGGTACCACTACCGCGTGAAGGCATTCGTGCCACTGCCGCGGCGGTGCTATTACTGTCACCGCTTCGGCCATACGAATCGCTCATGTAGACGTGCAAAGTCGGGGTCACCCGAAGTCTGTGTAAATTGCTCCAAGGTCGCACACGATAAGTCCAAATCGTGTGTGGCCAAGTGTGTCAATTGCGGAGAGCCGCACCCAGCTTCTTCGAAGCAATGTGGTGCATATCTCCTGGAGAAAGAAATCCTGGCCGTTCAGGCCCAGGATAGACTCTCATTCCGCGAGGCTAAGGACTTGGTCCTGGCGCGCGCAGCTCTGCCTGGGACGTCATATGCCTCAGTAGTTCGAAAGGCACCCTCTGCTCCTGGCCCATCCAGGCCAACGAGCACGGTTGTTTCCGCGCCCATTCGGAGCCCTTCTGCGGGTTCTACTACACCCAGGCGCTCCCCTGGTAGAGCTGGCGGCAAAAAGGGTTCACACCCAGCCACGGCTAAAACCAGGGCTCCCCCCTCTTCCCCCAGCGTGACCGTTTCCCGTAAGGCGAAACGGCCACGCGCCTCCACCGAGTCGTTAGACTCACAGGAGGCAACACCCCTGAAGATGGTCGCTAGGCCATCTTCGGGGGTTCCTAAAGCTGTCCCCCGAAAGGAGGACAGCAACAAAGGAGCTTCGGCTCCTTCGCCCACGCCACGAGGTGGAGCGGGTGGCTCGGAGACGGTGGTTCCTCGAAAAGAGGGCCCCCCGCCTCCGAAGCCGCAGCGCCCGCCTAAGGTTTCGAGGCGGAGGGAGGAAAAGACTCGCATGGCGAGGTCAACCTCCCCCAATAAGTCTTTGAAGGCGACAGCGCGTCCAGCGCTTTGTCCGGCCAACAGCGCCCGGGATTCTGCCCCCGGGAAGCGTACGGCCATTCCCGTGAGGGTCTTCAATTCGAGGAGGGCCCCCGCGTCTCCTCCGAGCTAGGCCTAGAGGGCATATTCCTTCAATGGAATTGCCGTGGACTCCGGGCCAACTGGGAGGAGCTGCGGAGGCTCGCCTCGTTCCGTTCCCCGTTAGCTATTTTTTTGCAGGAGACCATGCTAGGCGCGTGCCCACTGCCTGCCCTCCCGGGGTATAAGGGTCTTGCAACCCCACCACCGCGGGACGGCCGGGCTGGGGGATGCGCGGTTTACACCCGGCATGATGTCTCCGTTCTTCCTTTCTCTTTAGATACCTCCTTACAGGCAGTGGCTGTGCAGCTGCACCTGGATAGGAGGTATACTATCATTTCTGCGTACATTCCACCGTCAGCTGACTTCGACGCGGGGGACTTCCGCCGCGTCGTGGCACGGTTGCCGAGGCCCTATCTCTTGCTTGGAGAACTGAACGGCAGGCATCCTCTCTGGGGAGATTACACCATAAATCCCAGGGGACAAGTCCTTGCTGATCTGATCGAAGAGCTTGAGATGGGCGTCCTAAACGTGGATGAGTTTACGCATCACTGTCCGAGAACCGCTTCATTTTCTTGCCTTGACCTATCTTTGTGCTCTTCGGATGCACAGCTTGATTTTGATTGGGGGGTGGTCGATGACCTCCATGGTAGTGATCACTTTCCCATTCAAATATCATTTTCAGGGCAACTGCCGCCTGAGAGACCACCTCGGTGGTGCTTGGCACGGGCGCGGTGGCCTGCATTTCAGGAAATGACTGAATTCTCTATCTCAGTCGAGGAGTTTAGGTCGGTAGATGAGGTCGTTGAGTTCTTCTCCGGCAACCTTATCGCCATGGGCCTGACTACTATTCCTAGGACGTCTGGCTGTTTTGCACGCCGACCACTCCCATGGTGGTCGGCCGAGTGTGAGACGGCCCTCAAACAGAAGCGTTATGCCTACATGCGCTATAAGCGCCGCCCGAACGATTTCAGTGTCGCTGAATTTCGTCGGGCTAGGGCTAGGTTCCGGTATATTTCGAAGCACGCCCGCCGCTCTTCTTGGCGGGCATACGTGTCTTCACTTAACGGGAAGACCCCTTTAGCTGAGGTGTGGAAGCGAGTCAAAAGGATTCGGGGCAAGTTCTCGCAGGACCCCCCTCCCGTTCTCCAGGAGAATGGGACCGCAATCTCGGACCCCGCGTCCGTGGCGGAATCCTTAGCGACCGCTTTCTCTGCATTCTCTAGCCGTGATGCTGCTCCGCCAGCATTCAATGCACGTCGTGATGTCGCGGAAGGCAGCCGGCTGGACTTTACCTCCAGAGGCGGAGAACCCTTCAACGACAAGTTTACTGTGAGTGAGTTGCGTTCCGGTATCACTTCGTGCGCGGACACCGCCCATGGTCCGGACGATGTCCCGTACGCCATGCTTCGACACCTGGGTGAGCGAGGCATGGCCTTTCTGTTAGATCTGTTCAACAGGATCTGGGTGGAAGGTCTTCTCCCAGACTCCTGGCGAATCGCTACTGTGCTCGCCTTTCGCAAGCCGGGGAGAGATCACTCTACTCCGACCGGTTTCCGCCCAATCTCTCTAACCTCTTGCGTGTGCAAGTTGATGGAGAAATTGGTAAATGTTAGATTAGCCCATTTCCTGGACAGCGGAGGCCATCTGTCTTCTGCACAGTGCGGCTTCCGTAAGTTTCACTCCACGTCGGATGCTCTGCTCCGACTGGAAAATGCCGTCTGCGAGGCTTTCCTTCGTAGACAGCACTACGCCACGGTGTTTTTTGATCTGGAGAAGGCCTATGATACCGCATGGCGATACGGTATCATGGAGACTCTCCACACGATGGGGGCGAGGGGACGCCTCCCAATGTTTATATCTGAATTTTTGCGAGATCGTCGATTCCGCGTACGGGTGGGGGGAGCCCTCTCTGCCCCAAAGGAGCAGGAAGAGAGTGTCCCGCAGGGAAGTGTCCTCAGTGTCACACTCTTTGCCCTCAGCATCAACGGCATCACCTCGGTGCTGCCAGAAGATGTTCTCGCTACGCTCTACGTGGACGACCTTTCGATCTCTTTTGGCGCGGCCCAGATGCCAACTCTGGAGCGTCGACTCCAAAAGGCATTGAACCGCGTCTCTCGCTATGCCGAAGCGCACAGGTTTCGGTTTTCTTTGGCCAAGACTAAGGTGGTGCACTTCTGCCGCCATCCACGGCTTCACCCTGACCCAGATTTATTTCTTAATGGGGAACGCCTGGATGTGGTTGAGTCGCACCGTTTCCTTGGTCTTGTATTCGACCGACGCCTCACCTGGGAGGCTCATATTCGCAGCCTTAGGTTCTCTTGTACCCGCGCCATGGACATTCTCCGTTCCGTGACGTTCAGCGCTTGGGGTGCTGATAGGGCTACCGCCTTACTTTTTTATCGATCCTTTGTTCGCTCGAAGCTCGACTACGGATGCGAGTTTTATGCATCCGCAGCCGAGCGTTTATTGCGGAAGGTGGATTCAATCCACCACACCGGCCTTCGCCTTGCGACCGGTGCCTTCCGCACTTCCCCCATTGAGAGCCTGTTGGTCGATGCTGGGGAGATGCCACTCGCTCTGCGCCGCGTGCAGTGCATCACTTGCCGGTATGCGCGAGCCCGGCGCCTCCCTCAGTCGCCAACAGCTCTAACTGCATCCGCAGCTGATCTCGATGGTGCCTATGCCGCCGAGAGATGCCAGTCATACCCTAAGCCCTTTGGGTTTAGGGCCAGGAAACTCCTTCGAGAAGTAGATATAGCTCTCGGGCCGGTGGCGCCCCTGGTTCTGCCCAGGACGCCACCCTGGAGGGTACCACATTTGGCTATTTGTCGCCACGCCTCTGCTCCCAAAGCTTGTACTGCGCCGGGAGTATTGCGTTCGACCTTTTTGGAGCACACATCGTGTCACGCTGGTACCGTGCCAGTGTATACGGATGGCTCCAAGTCCCAAGAGGGGGGCGGCTTCCACGCCGTATCCCCTCTGTTTGAAGTCAGCGGGGCTCTACCAGGCGCTGCGTCTGTCTTCACGGCCGAGCTGGTGGCAATACACCACTCGGTACGGGAGATTACGCGACGTGCCCGGTTCGGAGACCGGATTGTGATCTATAGCGACTCACAAAGCGCCCTGAGTGCTCTCGGGGCATTGGAATCTCCGCATCCCCTGGTTCGCGATATCCGTGACGCCACGGTTTTGGCGAGCCGGGCAGATGTCGAGATTATCTTCTGCTGGGTTCCTGGACATGTAGGAATTGCGGGGAATGAGCGCGCCGATGAGGGCGCCAAAGAGTCCGCGAGGACTCTGCGACCGGACCAGCGTTTCGCTCTTCCTCACACCGACTACATGGCAGGAATTCGGGCAGCTCTTCGGACTGCTTGGCAAAGAAGATGGGAGACGGTCGAGGGGAACTTAAAGTTGCGTGCCATTGCGCCGCGACTGTTCCCATGGACCTATCCCCCAATGCCGCGGCGGCTTCAGGTTGCTTTCTGTCGTCTCCGAATCGGACACACTCGTGTGACGCATCGCTATCTGATGGAGCGCTCGCCTGCGCCCTATTGCAACGACTGCGTCGTCCCCCAGACTGTTCGGCACATTCTTGTCGAATGTCCCAGTCTGGGTGATCTTCGCGCACGATACCTGTCCCAGTACCGGGATGGGCGGGGTCGCTACCGCCTGTCCCTTGTGCTCGGGACAGATTCGTGCACACTGACTTGTGGACTTGTTGACTTCTTGGGGGAGGCAGGCCTTCTCCCTATTATTTAAGCAAGGTTTGTTTGTTTTGTTTTTTGTTGTTGTTTTTTGTTGTTTTTTTGCATTTTTTGTTTTTGTTTGTTTTTTTTTCTTTAGTTGCACGCTCCTGCGCCGGGGGGACCTCTCCCCGACGCACCAGCTTGCTTCCTTTCCCCCTTTTGGGGTGGTTTTTTTTTTTTTTTCTCTCTTTAATTTCATTTTAAAGTAGCCTAGAACTAGGCCAGTTTTAATACGGCGACTAATGCCCAAGTAGGCAGTCGCCAGATGAGCTCTTAAAAAAAAAAAAAAAAAAAAAAAATGATGGAGCGCTCGCCTGCGCCCTATTGCAACGACTGCGTCGTCCCCCAGACTGTCCGGCACATTCTTGTCGAATGTCCCAGTCTGGGTGATCTTCGCGCACGATACCTGTCCCGGTACCGGGATGGGCGGGGTCGCTACCGCCTGTCCCTTGTACTCGGGACGAGTGCGTGCACCATGACTAGTGGACTTATTGACTTTTTGGGGGAGGCTGGCCTTCTCCCTTTCATTTAACGCAGTTTAATTGTTGTTTTTGTTATTGTTTTTGTTATTGCTTTTTTATTGTTATTGTTATCTCTTTTTATTGTTTCCTGTTTAATTTTTAAAGTAGCCTAGAACTAGGCTGTTTGTTTACGGCGACTAAAGCCTTAGTCGGCAGTCGCCAGATAGCCCCTTAATAAAAAAAAAAAAAAAAAATGGAATCTCCGCATCCCCTGGTTCGCGAAATCTGTGACGCCACGGTTTCGGCGAGCCGGGTAGATGTCGAGATTATCTTCTGCTGGGTTCCTGGACATGTAGGAATTGCGGGGAATGATCGCACCGATGAGGGCGCCAAAGAGTCCGCGAGGACTCTGTGACCGGACCAGCGTTTCGCTCTTCCTCACACTGACTACATGGCAGGAATACGGGCAGCTCTTCGGACTGCTTGCAAAAGAAGATGCGAGACGGTCGAAGGGAACTTAAAGTTGCGTGCCATTGCGCCGCGACTGTTCCCATGGACCTATCCCCCAATGCCCCCGTAAGGGGCGCGGCGATTTGCCATCCTGGCCGCCGTGCTGACGGGATCCAGCGCCCCGTCCGGCCCCAGCTTAGCCTCTCTTCCTTCCTTCAGATAGCCTGTATTCCTATCCTACCTCGTCGCTTTTCATACAACCTCTCCCACAACTTTCTCTGGTCAGCCTCTAATTTCACAGGGTAGAAGCTGACCTTCTTCTCAGCCAATCGTCCCGGATCGGGGCTGAGGGGGGAGGGGACAATGTCCCCTAACCCCTGAGCTCCGGTCTGGGGTGGTTGGCTTTTAACAACCTGCTTCATCCCCACCCATACCTTCCTCACATCCCTTTTCCTCTCGTCTTCAAAATCTATCCGATTTACGCCGTGTTCAAGGTGGAGCCGCCATGCCGAAGGACTGCCAGGCCACCAGGCGGGAGGGGTGGTCCCAAATGGCGGCGCCTGGCTCTGCCGGGCCTGTAAGCACCTCTTGCAGTGCGGGCTACTGCAAGAGGTGGTGGGAGATTGCGTCCCGTAAAACAAAGAGGGTCACCATGCCCAATGATGAAACAAAAAAACATCTCCCCTTAATTCCCCCTATAACAACAACGGAGCCACCCTCGTGCAGCTCCACAGAAAAGATGGAGGTCCCCTCCCCCCTGTGCTTGCGCAGGGGACCCTCCATACCTCTTTAACCGGAGAGGAGGCGTACTCCTCTCCTACGCCTACGGGTGTAGGGGACTCCCCCTCACCCCCTTCTCTGGAGGTGCTTTCAGGCACCTCCCTATCTCCAGCGGCAGTCCCTCCTATGCTTTCTAAGGGGACTGCCAAGAAAGCCAGCAGGCAGCCCATTGCCGACCGCCCCTCGTACAAGCGGCTCGGTAGGGCAAACCCCCTTAGGGGGGAGAGGGAAGCCAGGCCCCTTCGGTCGTTTCCCTCAAAAGACCTGCTGGCAAAAATATTAAACCTTGCCGGGGTCAAGGCCTGTGCCTCCCCACTAAAGACTTATGACGCTGCCAAGGGGACCTGCGATGTCCTGGGAGGGGATGGCCAACTGGAGGCCCCTCCTGTGATAGACATGGTCCTTGAGGAAAACCAGCCTCAGACGGTAGGGCCTTCCATGGGGGGGAATCCGGGCTTGGCGCCAAGCACCGAACCCAAATCCGCCCCTATGCAAGGTCCTCATCAAACGGCTGTGGATTCTCAGGCAGGACAAGGAGGGGAGGGATCTCCTCCGGATGAATCCCCTGCGCCCACCGGGACCTTCTCCATTTCAGAGAAGGACCTGGCTGAGGCCGGTCCATCTGGCCTGGGGGCTTCTACCGGCGGGGGTGAGAAGGGGGTTCATTCCCCGCCCTCCTCTCCTAAAAAGAAGAAAAAGACAAGAAAGACGAAAAAGACTCGGGGCTCCTCTCCATCCGCGGGGGCTGCGGGGACGGATGGGTCTGCTGCCACTTTGGTAGGCGACCAAGCCAAGATCGGCAAATCCGGCCCCTCTACCCCCTCGTGTGCGGAGCTCCTGACCAAGACTAAGACGAAGAATGCACAGGGCGGAGCCTCGATGACATCGGGGCCCTTCATTTAGAGGTTACCTGGCGTTTTCGAGCCCGCTGGCTTCAAACGCTTCCTCGTTATTCGCTCCACTGATGGCACCATGTTGTCTAAGGGCAACATGATCTATCAGAGGAGAGGATTAGCTAGTGCAATTGGTAGAGAGCCGAAGGTGACCCGTTTCTCGGACGGCAGACTTCTGGCGAATGCGGCGAATCCCGCCGAGGCGGCCAAGATAAGTGCTCTTCGGACACTTCATGGCACCCCGGTGAGTGTGACGCCGCACTCTACCATGAACTTTGTGAAAGAAGTAGTTTATGCGAGGGAACTCGTTGACTACTCCATTGAGGACATCACCCTAGAGCTGGCCGACCATGGGGCGGTAAAGGTCGAACGTGTGATGAGAAAACAGGGAGGGGCTTCGAGACCCACCCCTACACTCTTCGTCACGTTCGACTGTGACAAGCTCCCTGAGTCGGTGCGTGCCGGTTGGTACCGCTACCGCGTGAAGGCATTCGTGCCACTGCCGCGGCGGTGCTATTACTGTCACCGCTTCGGCCATACGAATCGCTCATGTAGACGTGCAAAGTCGGGGTCACCCGAAGTCTGTGTAAATTGCTCCAAGGTCGCACACGATAAGTCCAAATCGTGTGTGGCCAAGTGTGTCAATTGCGGAGAGCCGCACCCTGCTTCTTCGAAGCAATGTGGTGCATATCTCCTGGAGAAAGAAATCCTGGCCGTTCAGGCCCAGGATAGACTTTCATTCCGCGAGGCTAACGACTTGGTCCTGGCGCGCCCAGCTCTGCCTGGGACGTCATATGCCTCAGTAGTTCGAAAGGCACCCTCTGCTCCTGGCCCATCCAGGCCAATGAGCACGGTTGTTTCCGCGCCCATTCGGAGCCCTTCTGCGGGCTCTACTACACCCGGGCGCTCCCCTGGTAGAGCTGGCGGCAAAAAGGGTTCACACCCAGCCCCGGCTAAAACCAGGGCTCCCCCCTCTTCCCCCAGCACCGGTGGTGCTTGGCGCGGGCGCGGTGGCCTGCATTTCAGGAAATGACTGAATTCTCTATCTCAGTCGAGGAGTTTAGGTCGGTAGATGAGGCCGTTGAGTTCTTCTCCGGCAACTTCATCGCCGTGGGCCTGACTACTATTCCCTAGGACGTCTGGCCGTTTTGCACGCCGACCACTCCCATGGTGGTCGGCCGAGTGTGAGACGGCCCTCAAACAGAAGCGTTATGCCTACATGCGCTATAAGCGCCGCCCGAACGATTTCACTGTCGCTGAATTTCGTCGGGCTAGGGCTAGGTTCCGGTATATTTCGAAGCACGCCCGCCGCTCTTCTTGGCGGGCATACGTGTCTTCACTTAACGGGAAGACCCCTTAAGCTGAGGTGTGGAAGCGAGTCAAAAGGATTCGGGGCAAGTTCTCGCAGGACCCCCCTCCCGTTCTCCAGGAGAATGGGACCGCAATCTCGGACCCCGCGTCCGTGGCGGAATCCTTAGCGACCGCTTTTTCCGCATTCTCTAGCCGTGATGCTGCTCCGCCAGCATTCAATGCACGTCGTGATGTCGCGGAAGGCCGCCGGCTGGACTTTACCTCCAGAGGCGGAGAACCCTTCAACGACAAGTTTACTGTGAGTGAGTTGCGTTCCGCTCTCGCTTCGTGCGCGGACACCGCCCATGGTCCGGACGATGTCCCGTACGCCATGCTTCGACACCTGGGTGAGCGAGGCATGGCCTTTCTGTTAGATCTGTTCAACAGGATCTGGGTGGAAGGTCTTCTCCCAGACTCCTGGCGAATCTCTACTGTGCTCGCCTTTCGCAAGCCGGGGAGAGATCACTCTACTCCGACCGGTTTCCGCCCAATCTCTCTAACCTCTTGCGTGTGCAAGTTGATGGAGAAATTGGTAAATGTTAGATTAGCCCATTTCCTGGACAGCGGAGGCCATCTGTCTTCTGCACAGTGCGGCTTCCGTAAGTTTCACTCCACGTCGGATGCTCTGCTCCGACTGGAAAATGCCGTCTGCGAGGCTTTCCTTCGTAGACAGCACTACGCCGCGGTGTTTTTTGATCTGGAGAAGGCCTATGATACCGCATGGCGATACGGTATCATGGAGACTCTCCACACGATGGGGGCGAGGGGACGCCTCCCAATGTTTATATCTGAATTTTTGCGAGATCGTCGATTCCGCGTACGGGTGGGGGGAGCCCTCTCTGCCCCAAAGGAGCAGGAAGAGGGTGTCCCGCAGGGAAGTGTCCTCAGTGTCACACTCTTTGCCCTGAGCATCAACGGCATCACCTCGGTGCTGCCAGAAGATGTTCTCGCTACGCTCTACGTGGACGACCTTTCGATCTCTTTTGGCGCGGCCCAGATGCCAACTCTGGAGCGTCGACTCCAAAAGGCATTGAACCGCGTCTCTCGCTATGCCGAAGCGCACAGGTTTCGGTTTTCTTTGGCCAAGACTAAGGTGGTGCACTTCTGCCGCCATCCACGGCTTCACCCTGACCCAGATTTGTTTCTTAATGGGGAACGCCTGGATGTGGTTGAGTCGCACCGTTTCCTTGGTCTTGTATTCGACCGACGCCTCACCTGGGAGGCTCATATTCGCAGCCTTAGGGTCTCTTGTACCCGCGCCATGGACATTCTCCGTTCCGTGACGTTCAGCGCTTGGGGCGCTGATAGGGCTACCGCTTTACTTTTTTATCGATCCTTTGTTCGCTCGAAGCTCGACTACGAATGCGAGTTTTATGCATCCGCAGCCGAGTGTTTATTGCGGAAGGTGGATTCAATCCACCACACCGGCCTTCGCCTTGCGACCGGTGCCTTCCGCACTTCCCCCATTGAGAGCCTGTTGGTCGATGCTGGGGAGATGCCACTCGCTCTGCGCCGCGTGCAGTGCATCACTCGCCTGTACGCGCGAGCCCGGCGCCTCCCTCAGTCGCCAACAGCTCTCACTGCATCCGCAGCTGATCTCGATGGTGCCTATGCCGCCGAGAGACGCCAGTCATACCCTAAGCCCTTTGGGTTTAGGGCCAGGAAACTCCTTCGAGAGGTAGATATAGCTCTCGGGCCGGTGGCGCCCCTGGTTCTGCCCAGGACGCCACCCTTGAGGGTACCACATTTGGCTATTTGTCGCCACGCCTCTGCTCCCAAAGCTTGTACTGCGCCGGGAGTATTGCGTTCGACCTTTTTGGAGCACACATCGTGTCACGCTGGTACCGTGCCAGTGTATACGGATAACTCCAAGTCCCAAGAGGGGGTCGGCTTCCACGCCGTATCCCCTCTGTTTGAAGTCAGCGGGGCTCTACCAGGCGCTGCGTCTGTCTTCACGGCCGAGCTGGTGGTAATACACCACTCGGTACGGGAGATTACGCGACGTGCCCGTTTCGGAGACCGGATTGTGATCTATAGCGACTCACAAAGCGCCCTGAGTGCTCTCGGGGCATTGGAATCTCCACATCCCCTGGTTCGCGATATCCGTGACGCCACGGTTTTGGCGAGCCGGGCAGATGTCGAGATTATCTTCTGCTGGGTTCCTGGACATGTAGGAATTGCGGGGAATGAGCGCGCCGATGAGGGCGCCAAAGAGTCCGCGAGGACTCTGCGACCGGACCAGCGTTTCGCTCTTCCTCACACCGACTACATGGCAGGAATACGGGCAGCTCTTCGGACTACTTGGCAAAGAAGATGGGAGACGGTCGAGGGGAACTTAAAGTTGCGTGCCATTGCGCCGCGACTGTTCCCATGGACCTATCCCCCAATGCCGCGGCGGCTTCAGGTTGCTTTCTGTCTTCTCCGAATCGGACACACTCGTGTGACGCATCGCTATCTGATGGAGCGCTCGCCTGCGCCCTATTGCAACGACTGCGTCGTCCCCCAGATTGTTCGGCACATTCTTGGCGAATGTCCCAGTCTGGGTGATCTTCGCGCACGATACCTGTCCCAGTACCGGGATGGGCGGGGTCGCTACCGCCTGTCCCTTGTGCTTGGGACAGATTCGTGCACACTGACTTGTGGACTTGTTGACTTCTTGGGGGAGGCCGGCCTTCTCCCTATTATTTAAGCAAGTTTTGTTTGTTTGTTTTTTGGTTTTTTTTGCATTTGTTTTGTTTTTTGTTTGTTAGTTTTTTTCTTTAGTTGCACGCTCCTGCGCCGGGGGGACCTCTCCCCGACGCACCAGCTTGCTTCCTTTCCCCCTTTTGGGGTGTTGTTTTTTTGGGGGGGGTTTCTCTCTTCAATTTCATTTTAAAGTAGCCTAGAACTAGGCCAGTTTTAATACGGCGACTAATGCCCAAGTAGGCAGTCGCCAGATGAGCTCTTAAAAAAAAAAAAATAAATAAATATCCCCCAATGCCGCGGCGGCTTCAGGTTGCTTTCTGTCGTCTCCGAATCGGCCACACTCGTGTGACGCATCGCTATTTGATGGAGCTTTCACCTGCGCGCTATTGCAACGACTGCGTCGTCCCCCAGACTGTTCGGCACATTCTTGTCGAATGTTCCAGTCTGGGTCATCTTCGCGCACGACACCTGTCCCGGTACCGGGATGGGCGGGGTCGCTACCGCCTGTCCCTTGTACTCGGGATGAGTGCATGCACATCGACTCCTGGACTTATTGACTTTTGGGGGGAGGCTGGCCTTCTCCCTATTATTTAAGCAGTGTTTGTTTTTTGTTTTGTTTTGTTTTTTGCAATTGTTTTTTTTGTTTTGTTTTTCTTTAGTTGCACGCTCCTGCACCGGGGGGACCTCCTCCCGACGCACCAGCTTGCTTTCTTTCCCCTTTTTTGGGGTGCTGTTTTTTTTCTCTTTAATTTTATTTTAAAGTAGCCTAGAACTAGGCCAGTTTTAATACGGCGACTAATGCCCAAGTAGGCAATCGCCAGATGAGCTCTTAAAAAAAAAAAATAATTTCGATCTCTTTTGGCGTGGCCCAGATGCCAACTCTGGAGCGTCGACTCCAACAGGCATTGAACCACTCGGTACGGAAGATTACACGACGTGCCCGGTTCGGATACGGGATTATGATCTAGCGACTCACAAAGTGCCCTCAGTGCTATCGGAGCATTGAAATCTCCGCATACCCTGGTTTGCGATATCCGTGACGCCACGGTTTTGACGAGCTGGGCGGATGTTGAGATTATCTTCTGCTGGGTTCCTGGAGAGGTAGGAATTGCAGGGAATGAGCTCGCAAAAGAGTCCGTGAAGACTCTGCGACCGGACGAGTCTTTCGCTCTTCCTCACACCGACTACATGGCAGGAATACGGGCAGCTCTTCGGACTTCTTGGCAAAGAAGATGGGAGACAGTCGAAGTGAACTTAATGTTGCATGCCATTGCACCGTGACTGTTCCCATGGACCTATCTCCCAATGCCAGCAAGGACTCTGCGACCGGACCAGCGTTTCGCTCTTCCTCACACTGACTACATGGCAGGAATACGGGCAGCTCTTCGGACTGCTTGGCAAAGAAGATGGGAGACGGTCGAGGGGAACTTAAAGTTGCGTGCCATTGCGCCGCGACTGTTCTCATGGACCTATCCCCCAATGCCGCGGCGGCTTCAGGTTGCTTTCTGTCGTCTTTGAATCGGACACACTCGTGTGACGCATCGCTACTTGATGGAGCGCTCGCCTGCGCCCTATTGCAACGACTGCGTCGTCCCCCAGACTGTTCGGCACATTCTTGTCGAATGTCCCAGTCTGGGTGATCTTCGCGCACGATACCTGTCCCGGTACCGGGATGGGCGGGGTCGCTACCGCCTGTCCCTTGTACTCGGGACGAGTGCGTGCACCATGACTAGTGGACTTATTGACTTTTTGGGGGAGGCTGGCCTTCTCCCTTTCATTTAACCCAGTTTAATTGTTGTTTTTGTTAGTTTTTGTTATTGCTTTTTCATTGTTATTGTTATCTCTTTTTATTGTTTCCTGTTTAATTTTTAAAGTACCCTAGAACTAGGCTGTTTGTTTACGGCGACTAATGCCTAAGTCAGCAGTCGCCAGATAGCCCCTTAATTTAAAAAAAAAAAAAAAAAAAATCTCCCAATGCCGCGATGGCTTCAGATCGCTTTCTGTCGTCTCCGAATCGTACACACTCGTGTGACGCATTGCTATCTTGTGGACCGCTCGCCTACGCCCTATTGTGACGACGGCGTCGTCCCCCACACTGTTCTGCACATTCTTGTCGAATATCCCAGTCTTGGTGATCTTCGCGCACGTTACCTGTCCCGGTACCGCCTGTCCTTTGTACTCGGGGACGAGTGCGTGCACATTGACTGGTGGACTAGTTGACTTTTGGGTGGAAGCTGGCCTTTTCCCTTTCATTTAACTAAGTTTTGTTATTGTTATCGCTTCCTAATTGTCATTTCTTTTGATTGTTGTTTTCTGTTCAAATTTTTTAAAGTAGCCTAATTGTCATTTCTTTTGATTGTTGTTTTCTGTTCAAATTTTTTAAAGTAGCCTTGAACTAGGCTGTTTGTTTACGGCGACTTATGCCCGAGTTGTCAGTCGCCAGAGAGCCCCTTAAAAAAAAAAATCCACCATGGTAAAAAACATCCCGGATCTTTTATCTATATAAAGTGTGAGATCTAGATATAGGCTAGGAATTAACGTAGAAGTCCAGCGGAATTTTCTTTATATACATATATAACCTGAACAATTGAAATTTGTCTCTATTTCTAACGATCGGGAAAGGTTCCTTTCAGACTTACCTGCGGATGCTAGTAAGCTTGATAAACTGGACGAGGAAATTTGCTTTCAACTCAGTTGTGGCTAAGCGAATTATCTGTCGGAAACATAGGCAGCGAGCTTTATATATACTACAAAGCTCCTCCCCAATAATTACAAGCATACATTGTCTAAAGTATATTTAACATAAAACAAAAGTCTTTTGTGAACTTTCAAGCCCCTCGTTTAGGAGGCCATTTAATGAGAGAGAGAAAAAAAGGGACATTTTGTAGCCCATTTACCCCCGACCCTCAACTTCCATGGCTTTATAGAATTAATTTACATTGCTTAAAAAGAAAGATAGTGACAGCTTTATTTACAGCCCTGCACCATAGTCTATTCACCAGCATCAACACATACAAGTTTAGTAGCCTACCACATATAAAACAAATTCATATTATATCCTATGATACTAAAGTTCATCTACCAGCTATATATATATATATATATATATATATATATATATATATATATATATATATATATATATATATATATATATATATATATATATATATATATATATATGATACTTAAGCCACTGTATAGGAGCCAAAAGTTTAATTTACGAGACTAGTTTCAGTATGTAATTTATCATACCCTCTTCAGTCGTATAGTGAGAATGCATCTGTTACAAAAGTCTATAACGGGGAAAAAAAGGTCATTAATCAGGAGTTGCGAGTCTAAGATCGTTGACTAAGCTGTTTACGATGAGGTTACGGAAATAGGGGCTGCATTTCAATTGCTCATCTGAGAAATTAAATTGGCGAATTTCTCCTATTAATATAGATTCTACTATTTTTTTTACGGAAATCTTTACAATTATATATGGTTTGTGCCTTTGAATAGTCAATTTGGTGGTTGAAGTTGCTAATATGATTAAAAATACTGGATGTGGTACTGCCTCGTCTGACATCACCTTTATGTTCATAAATTCGTTTTGTTAAGGTTCTTCCGTTCTCTCTTATTATATACCATAACTCGTCATTGAGTGCTTTTACACACATTTATATATATATATATATATATATATATATATATATATATATATATATATATATATATATATATATATATATATATATATATATATATATATATATATATATATATATATATATATATATATATATATATATATATATATATATATATATATATATATATATATATATATATATATATATATATATATATATATATATATATATATATATATATATATATATATATATATATATATATATATATATATATATATATATATATATATATATATATATATATATATATATATATATATATATATATATATATATATATATATATATATATATATATATATATATATATATATATATATATATATATATATATATATATATATATATATATATATATATATATATATATATATATATATATATATATATATATATATATATATATATATATATATATATATATATATATATATATATATATATATATATATATATATATATATATATATATATATATATATATATATATATATATATATATATATATATATAGTGGGTGAAATAAATATCCGATATATGGTCAAAAGTTTATTTACCATAGTTACACAACAGTAAAGTAAGTAATCGAAAATTGAACATCTTATGTATTTTGTACGTTGAATACATATTCGGTATCAGAATAAAAAAATAGTAAAGCATTGATATTATATTGACAAAGTGTTAGATTATTGCATCAAAAAGTATCCAACACACACACAAAATTAGTTTTAAGGCGATAATAAATAGTTTTCGAACATTCCATAGTGGTTAACGTGACAGTAATGCTGTAGAACTTTCTACAAAAATAATATTTCCTGATCCACGTGAAACAGCGGACCTCAGTCAGTGTCTCAGAGCTACATGCGAAGAAAGTAATCGTTCAACACTCCCTATTCTAATATGTTGAAGACTAGAGAATTTCAAAAAAAGGAGCAGAGTACTAATTCTTCAGTTACAAAAAAGTGGTTCGGGCTATAGAAAAATTTCATCTATGCTAAAAATACCAACCTCAACCATGACACGATTCGCCGGTTCACGTCATATCATGCCACTGCACGTCTACCACGTTCAGGGCATCCATCTAAAATTTCCAACCCTACGACTAAACATATAGGCCTTAAAGTAAAGAATAATCATCGAGTGACTCGATCTGAACTTCAGAAAATTTGGAAGCAGCTGAGACAAATGTATGCAAAAATACAATTAGAGCAGTTCTTAGGAACGAGGGATTTTATTCTCACACACCAATAAAGACAGCTTTGTTGAAACCAATTCAACATTTAGAGAAGCCTGCAAGTTTTGGGGACGCTGTACTATGGTCTGGCGAGACGAAGATTGAGTTATTTGGGCAGAATAGTGTTAGTCCTAAAACTGCAATCCCAACATTGACCGCCTCCCTCTCTGGGATCTTTTCTTAAGTGGTTGTTCCCAGAGAGGCTCTGGCCTTCTCGTGGCGAGGGGGATCAGCCCTGGGACCCCTAGGCGACCCATGGTGCTGCCAACAAGACTTTTAACATACCCCTCTTTTTTTCCTCCTCTATTACGCTCTTCCACTGCCCTTTATTTCCCCCTCTTACTTCACCTATCTAGTGGTCCTTATCAATACCCGACCTCTGCTCGTTTAATGGATTGGTTCTGAATTGTTCTTTCATAAGGGTGAAAGAGGCTGGGCATCTCCACCGCCTTCGTCTACCGAATGCCCAAGGAGAAACCCATCGTTGGCCCCTTTTCTCCGTGCGTAGGAGAACTCAGGCAGCCTCTTAGGGTTATAAAGATGGTCTGGTGGATCCGTATCCATTCTCCAAGAGGACATACCGGACGTAACTGATTGTATAGTTGCAGTAGTGCTGGGCCCTTGTAGGACTCCATGGTGGGGAGCCCCGAGGAAGAATGCCAAGTTTTTTTCTTTTTGCAATGGCTAGCCATAACCAAAAACCTCCCCTTCTCGTAATGGTTCTCGTGCCAAACGTTCCTTAGCTCCCCTTTCAGCCTTCCCCCGCTCGCTGGACCCCTGTTCCAACGAAGTAGACCCAGATCTTGATTATCCTCGCTTTCTTGTCATGAATTCATCATCTGACATCCCACTTGCAAAAGTCAATGTGTTTGACGTCAATGAATCTTTTGAGTCCCGCTGTGGTGAACCCCTCTGGATGTGGTCAAGAGGAAGTGGTGATGTCATAGTCTAGGTGTCATCCCACTCTCAACATAAACTTGTGCGAAATCTATCCTCGATAGCTGAAATTCCAATAACACTCTCGCTCCATCCGCGTCTGAATTTCGTCAAAAGTGTCCGTCCGTTCAAACGAACTAAAGGACTACGACCCCACCCGCCTTCAGAGTAATCTCAGTACCCAACGTGTCACACACGTACACAGGGTAACTAAAACATTAGGCTCCACTAAAGTTCCAACCGCCAAACTGATTTTAACATTTGAACGACAAGAACTACCGCAGTATATTAAAGCTGGGTACCTTCGTGTCCCGGTAAGTCCCTACATCGAACTACTCAGACGCTGCTTCAATTGCAATCAATTTAGACATGTTGGCCGAGCCTGTCGGCACCCTCGCTCCTGCGTGAATTGTAGCTCTGACTACCATGGCCTCGAATGCACCAAAACGCCCCACTGTGCCAACTGCGGAGGTACCCACAGTGCTGCGTCGAAACTCTGCTCTATATTTTTATATGAAAAGGAAGTTCTCGCTTTGCGCGATTCCCTACGTCTAGATATAAGAGAGGCCCGCCAGCGTGCCCGAGCACAAACCTCGCCACTCGGCCGGCTCTTCTCTGACGTTTTACGTGATGCTGGACGAAACTCACCATCACGCGCGAGTTCCGACCAGCTTGAAGCACTTTACCCTAGATCTACTCGCAGCGTCGAAAACATTTAGAATATGCAATCAAAGCATCGCTCTCACACCGAGATAACCAATGTAGCCCCACTCTCTCCAGCAGCTCTAGCTAGGAGAGACGCTTGAAGACATCGGACGCTATTTGAAAGAATCCTCAACATCAACCAGTGAAGGTTCATCCACCTGACCACGAGACCCAAAGCCCAATGGTAAGAGAAAGGATTCCTCACCTGGCTCATCGACCACCAATAAGCGGGCAGCCTCTGGAGCTGACTCGGCCGAACCCCGAGAATCTCCAATGGACTCCTCCCCTATGGTTGAACATTCTATGCCCTTAAGTCCGTCTCGCCCTTCACAGGACGTAGGCCCCATCCTGATCCAAACTATGGCAGAAATACACCCAGCTCCACACACCTCGCTCAGATCACCTGTTCTTTCCGCTCACCCTTCAACCCAAGACCCGATAGAAGCAGTTGATACTCCAACATCACCAACTGCGGCGGTTGGACGGCTACTCAGACACCAAAAATACCCTCGACCCATGAATCCGGATCTACCGGCCGAAAATCCCTTCTTGATCTTCCTTTTCCGCCAGGTTGCGAGCCCGAATTACAATCAAGGGCCTCGGTCGGTTCTCCAAAACCCACGAAAAAAAAACTCGGTTACTGCTCCATCTAGGATCTCTCCCCCTACAAAAGCAGGCTCCTCAAAATCAGCTCTCCGTCTCCCAAGCTCTTTGGGACGAACCTCAAATACAATATCGGCCTAAAAAGAGAAAAAGATATCCACAGTGGTATCTAATCGTCACACATAATATCTTCCATTTTACAATGGAATTGTCAAGGAGTTCTTCCAAAGTGGGAAGAACTCAAAATTCTTTTCATGACTATCCACCCCGCTGTTATTTGTCTCCAGGAGAATAAACTGGGTGTACGGCCCTTTCCGCTGGTACCCGGTTTTCTCACTTTCAACTATATTGCTCCTGCTGGAAGTCCATCTCATGGAGGGGTGTAAATCATGGTATCTTCATCCTACCATGTTTCTCTCATCTCCCTACATACTACCCTTCAAGCTGTTGCTGTGAGGTTTTTTCTTACTAAGCTTTTTACGGTTTGCTTTATTTACCTACCCCTTTGTTTATCATTGCCAAGATCCGACCTTTTAGAACTTATAGACCAGTTGCCCTCCCCATTCTTATTACTAGGAGATTTTAACGCCCGTCACCCATACTGGGGTGACATCACTCGAAATGCCAAAGGCAGTGTTTTAGAGTCTCTTTTTATTATCTGACCTTCTTTGTGTTTTAAATACTGGCGATTTTACCTCTTATCATGTCCAGACGGACTCTTTTAGCTGTGTTGACATGTCTGTTTGTTCCCCTGATTGCTTCACGGAATTTCGATGGTTAATTCTTGACGATCTCCATGGGATTGACCACTTCCCTATTGTCTTGTCGGCCCTTCAAGTTAACCTTCATACAACCATGCCCCTTAAGTGGGACTTAGGTTATGCAGATTGGAAAGGTTTCCAAGAGGCGTCCTTTACGAATGCATCTTTGGGGACCTTCAATGGAGTGGACGCGGCAGTAGAATACTTTACATCGACTATCTACAATGCAGCAACACAGACCATCACACGGAGGCGACCTGTCACGGGCCGCTCAACCGTGCCCTGGTGGACCTCGACGTGTGCAACAGCTATCAAAAATTACAAGTTAGCCCATGCCCGATTCCGAAAGAACCCAACTTTGTGCAACAAGGTCGACCGAAACCGAGCTCGTGCGCTTCGCCAAAGAACCCTTCGTCAAGCTTGCCGAAATTCATGGCGCAGATACGTTTCATCGATTTCCTCTATGACACCTACTGCTAAGATCTGGAAGAGGATTAATAAGATCAGGGGCCGTTACGCTAATCATGATACCCCCACACTTAACTTAGATTGTTCCTTGGAGAATGACGGCCTGGCGGTCAGCAATGCTTTTGAGGACCATTTCCGCGCCGTCAGCAGTGTCACCCGTTACGATAAGGCTTTTCAATCCTACAACTCAAAAAAAGAATCTCATTCTCTCAACTTCACAACAAAATCTAACCTTCCGTATAACGCTCTATTTAGCATCTATGAGCTGCAAACCGCTTTGTCTCTTTGCAGATCTACTTCCCCTGGCCTTGATGAGATCTATTTCGACATGATTCGGCACCTACATCCACACTACTCTCTTCCTGCTTGATTTGTACAAACGTATATGGGTGAAGGGTTTTTACCCGTCATCATGGCGCATTGGGATCATTCTTCCCTTTGTCAAACCGGGCAGGGACGGGTTGGATACAGATCACTACCGCCCTATAGCTCTCACCAGCTGTTTGAGTAGGTTGCTGTAAAAAATTATATTGGAGCGCCTAAACTGGTTCCTAGAAGCCAATCACCTTCTCTGTCCATTTGAATGTGGCTTCCGCAAAGGTCATAGTACCCTTGACCTACTAGTACGTTTCGAGGGATCAGTCCGGAAAGCTTTCTCATTAAAGCACTGAGTCCTGGCCATATTTTTCGATATTGAGAAAGCCTACGACACAACATGTAGATACGACATCTTGAAGCAGTTATACGTCTGGGGGATGAGAGGCCTTTTACCTTCATTTATTCAAAGTTTATTAGCATCTCGATCCTTCAAGGTACGTGTTGGAGAAGCATACTCTTACCTGCAACCCCAAGAGGAGGGAGTTCCTCAGGGCAGTGTTTTAAGTGTCTTATGTTTTATAATTGCCATCAATGATATTATTTCGTCTCTCCCAGAAGGTGTATCGGCAACTCTGTTTGTCGATGATTTAGCACTGTACTGTTCCTCACCTCGCCTTCCATCAGCAGCACGTCGGCTACAACTGGCGGTCGATGCTGTATCCAAAAGAGCACAACTTAAGGGATTCCGCTTTTCCACGACCAAAACCAAAGCAATTTATTTCCCCTGAGGGAGAGGGGTTCTTGTTCCGCCAACTATCTCCCTACAAGGCGAAGATATAGAGTTTGTCTCCGAGTTTCGGTTCCTTGGCGTAACTCTCGATCCAAAGTTATCCTGGTTACCACACCTACGGCGACTTCGAACAGGCTGTCTGCGGGCTTTAGACATTTTGAAAGTCTTCTCACACACTTCGTGGGGCAGTGACCGACAAACATTGGGGACATTATACACAGCCCTCGTTTAATCCAAATTGGATTATGGCTGTCAAATTTACTCATCGGCTTTCCCTTCAGCCCTTAAAATGCTGAACCCCATTCGAAACCTTGGAGCTCACCTTTCTAGTGGAGCCTTCCGTACTTCTCCTGTCAACAGCCTTTACTGCGAGAGTGAGGTACTCCCTTTGCCCTACCATAGACTTCAAATCTGCATGCGATACCTCTGCCGAGTACAGCAAGCCCCTGTATTAGAGGTCTAGAGATGCCTGTATGCTGCCGAATCAACGGCGGCATGTGATAAGTTGCCATCTTCACCCCGCCCTTTGAACCTTCGCATCGGAGATCATGTCTCTAACCTGGGTGCTCTAAGGGTCCTTACCCTTCCATCCTTACTGACCCCTAGGTGGCGTGCTCCTCTTCCCACAGTATGTACCAACATGTGGAGCCTGGAGAAGTCCTCCATGGACCCTCGCCTCATTAAAAGCCTGTTCTTAGAGCATTCGATCTCCCACAAACAATGCTGCCCACTATACACGGATGGCTCTAAGTCAGACGGTAGCGTGGGTGCCGCAGCCATCTACCCAGGAGGAGAATTCCTAACTCTATCATTGCTACCAGCAGCATCCATTTTTACCGCTGAACTTTCAGCAATTCTTTTAGCCTTTAGACTCATTCAAATTTTTCCTTTTAGTGATTTTGTCATTTTTTCCGACTCAAGGAGTGTCTTACAGTCAATTAGATGTTTTAATGCGTTCCATCCCCTGGTCACAGAAATTTGCAACTGGCTGATCCAAAATGCATCCGGATATAGAATTATTTTTGGCTGGGTCCCTGGGCATGTGGGGGTCCTGGATAACGAGAAAGCTGATCGGCTAGCCCGATCAGCACATTCTGTGTCCCCTGAGAACTCGGCTCTGCCTTTTAGGGACTACTTTCCTTCAATAAGAAAGTATATTTATCAACTGTGGCAGAATAAAAGGGATGACTGTTCATCATCCAAACTATACAAAATAAAAAATTCTATTCGCTTTTGGCCCTCGAGTCGTTATAGAATGCGGTCGTTGGAGGTGGCCCTTTGCCGAGTTCGCATTTGCCACACGAGACTTACTCACGGCCATATTGTTTCGGGTGATGCCGTTTTTGCGGTGGGGACCAATCGGTTGCCCACCTTTTATTGGATTGTAGTCATTTTACCATTCTCCGGTTGTCCTGCTTCCCGACCCTTTTAACTATTCCTCAACACACCCGTCTTCGATTCATATTGGCGGAGGAATCTTTTAACCCGTCGTTTTTTTAATTTTTTGTCACAAAGTGGTTTCCTCCACCTTTTATAGATGATATTTCTCGTTTCACCCTAGCGGCCATATAGAATCCACTTGGATTGGGCAACAACCCACCGGTAACTTATCTTAAAATCTTAAATCCCAACATTGAAGTTTGGAGGAGATAGCATAATGGTATGGGGCTGCTTCTCCTCTGTAGGTCCTGGAAGACTCCATAATATTGAATGGAAAATGAATGTTCAGATGTATCGCAGGATTCTGGATGATAATCTCTTACAGTCTGCAGACGACTTGAAGTTGCCAAGAGGATGAACATTCCATCAGGACAACGATCCAAAATATATAGCCAAGGGCACTGCAGCGTAGTGCAGCAGAAGAAAATAACCCTTTGGCGAGAATTAAAACTAAAGATTCAGAAAAGGGACCCAAGAAATCTAACAGATTTAACAAGAATGGGCCAAGATAACTACAAATATTTGTAAGAACCTCATAAGTAAATATCCCATAAGGTTCGAAGATGTACTAGCGATGAAAGGTCATTGTAAGGGAAAGGAGCGCCAAGAAGAATACCCCATTCATTTGCTTCTTGAATTCCTTCCCTCCTCATGTCTCCTAAGTATAACTACGTGGAGTAAAGCTCTGTATCCAAGGAGAAAAATGAAAGAAGAAAGAATTTGAATATCGGTCAGCGCCTCACAGGTGTACTTAAGCTGGGCGCTGAAAGCTTTCACCTCGCCAATAAAATGCTAATCTCCGTAGCCTGAAAAAGGATAGGCAAAAGTTCCCAACCACATCTATGGAGACAATTAAGACCGGTGTTGGGCGACAAAACCTAATCCCTCTAGGCGCCAGAAGCTTTCTCACAGGCCTCTGTGCCTTTCAGCAATTGAGCATAAAAAAAATGTCCGTCATATAAATACCTTTGGTTTTTCAAAGATCGGAAGATGGAGTTTGAGATCTCGTCGCCTTTGGTTCAGATCATGTGTCTGTTTCCCCAAGTCCCTGGTATTTGCGTATACCATCGAGGTTAAATCTCACCAGGCAGATCCATCTCTTTTGTAAAGGCTTACTTAGTTAAGAGCAAGCCTCGAATTGTTTTTTCCCCTAAGTACTGGCCTGGATTCTTCTCGTCTCATCTGGACCCCCCCCCCCTCCCCTTTAAAGATCTCTAGTTTCCCGTGTGAGATTTCAGGCCGAGCCGGGTCAGAGTCTCGATTTTTGGAGGTTGCACATCTCTGGAGCAGAGGTGCCATCGTCCGTCTTCAAAGAGGATCGTGAACTCGACTTCTGCCCTCTCCCCTCCACTATATCCTCGTCCCCATCAGAATATTCAGCCGAGAATCACGACCATTTTTTGGCGGGCGACAAAACCTAATCCCTCTAGGCGCCAGAAGCTTTCTCACAGGCCTCTGTGCCTTTCAGCAATTGAGCATCAAAAAAATGTCCGTCATATAAATACCTTTGGTTTTTCAAAGATCGGAAGATGGAGTTTGAGATCTCGTCGCCTTTGGTTCAGATCATGTGTCTGTTTCCCCAAGTCCCTGGTATTTGCGTATACCATCGAGGTTAAATCTCACCAGGCATATCCATCTCTTTTGTAAAGGCTTACTTAGTTAAGAGCAAGCCTCGAATTGTTTTTTCCCCTAAGTACTGGCCTGGATTCTTCTCGTCTCATCTGGACCCCCCCCCCTCCCCTTTAAAGATCTCTAGTTTCCCGTGTGAGATTTCAGGCCGAGCCGGGTCAGAGTCTCGATTTTTGGAGGTTGCACATCTCTGGAGCAGAGGTGCCATCGTCCGTCTTCAAAGAGGATCGTGAACTCGACTTCTGCCCTCTCCCCTCCACTATATCCTCGTCCCCATCAGAATATTCAGCCGAGAATCACGACCATTTTTCCTCTCCATTTCCCCACGCCGACTCGCTAAAGGATTTTCCTTCCTAGAGGTAACTCTCTGAAGGTAAAACGACCTTTGTTTGCATCTCCCGTTAATCGACCCGCTTTCCGACATAGAAATATTCCTTCTGTATAATGATTTATAGTATCCGATTTAAAAGCTATTTAACAAGTAATTAACGTTATCCGATTGCCAATTTTTTATAGTCTGTCAATATTATCCTTATTTACATTTCTTATATTTACCGAATTTATATATATGTTAACTATTGACTTATTAAAAGTTTATCTTTGGTTTTCACTCTTTTAAATATATCCTTGAAATGCAACTTGGTAAACTCATTAAACGCTATCGGCCCCTGTATTAAAATCGTACTCTTATACCTCGTAATCAACGGATTACTTTTACGAAGTAAACGTACTTGTACGTAGCGAAGGACGCGTACGTACATTAGAGGATATATGTATATGTAAAGATATATATATATATATATATATATATATATATATATATATATATATATATATATATATCCAGCCTCCTGTTCATTCCTTGAAAAGATCTTTGAGAGTAAAGACGAAAGCGCTCAGAATCGTTTTTCACTGTTCCTTTGTGGGTGTACCACACCGCCGCCTTCTACGGAAAGTGCGAGCGCTTGGCATAGACGGAAAGGTAGCCGGCTGGATCGAGAACTGGCTAAGTGGCAGACGGCAACGGGTGGTAGTAAATGGACAGTCTTCTGAGTGGGTGCCCGTTACTAGCGGGGTGCCTCAAGGTTCTGTCCTAGGACCACTACTATTCATCATCTACGTCAACGACATGGACGGTGACATGGTTGCCAAGATTTCCAAATTTGCCGACGATACCAAGCTTGGTATGAACGTTGCAAAAGATGGAAATACTGCCCGCCTGCAGGAAGATCTTGGGAAGATTGGGGAGTGGTCGGACACGTGGCAAATGCCTTTTAACGCGGGCAAATGCAAAGTGATGCATATCGGCCACAGAAACCCCCAATCTCAGTATATCCTTAAGGGCACTGCTCTTGAATCGAGTGACACTGAGAAGGACTTGGGTGTTACTATCACTAGTGACCTCAAGTTCTCGAAACAGTGCATTGAGGCGGAGAAAAAGGCCCAAAGGATGCTAGGCTATATTAAGCGCCAGTTTGGTTATCGGAACCAGGAGATTGTACTGTGCCTGTACAACTCACTTGTCCGACCGCACCTGAAGTATGCCGTACAATTTTGGAGTCCTTCATTGCGAAAAGACATCGCGAGATTGGAACGCGTACAAGCCAGGGCAACCAAGCTGATTCCCTCTATCCGACATAAAAGTTATGAGGATAGACTAAGGGAATTAGATCTGTTCTCGCTGGAAACCCGTAGACTGCGTGGTCAGCTCATCGAAGTTTTCAAAATACTTCGAGGGTTCGACAATGTTGACTACCGGGATATTTTCACACTGAGTGAGAACAGAACGCGCAATCACGGCTTCAAACTTGAACTGAAGCGTTACAACCGCAATCTGTGTGGAAATTTTTTCACCTACAGTATCTGCGGTAAGTGGAACGCACTTCCAGTGGAAGTTGTCAACAGTGAATCTGTTGACCAGTTCAAGTCAAGACTAGACAAGGTCTTGAAAAGTGGCCGTTTAGGGACGCAAAACAATTAAGCAGCCTTGTGCCCGCTCGATTGCAAGTCCAATGGTACCCTCTTTGAATGGACCGTAAGGTCTCCTAGGGTACCTTCTTTCCTTGTTGTTACTCCTTGTTGTTACTCTCTCTCTCTCTCTCTCTCTCTCTCTCTCTCTCTATATATATATATATATATATATATATATATATATATATATATATATATATATATATATATATATATATATATATATAATATATATATATATATATATATATATATATATATATATATATATATATATATATATATATAATATATATATATATATATATATATATATATATATATATATATATATATATATATATATATATATATTTATATATCCATATATATATATATATTTATATATCCATATATATATATATATATATATATATATATATATATATATATATATATATATATATATATCCATATATATATATATATATATATATATATATATATATATATATATATATATATATCCATATATATATATATATATATTATCCAAGAAAGTACAGTAGCGTACGTGTAACTATAGGGATAATACCATAGTAATAGGATTAATTTTATATGCGAAACCAGGTTTCGACGGAAACATCCATCATCGTCAGTCGCTGGTGGACAAGTAAAAAAGAAAGGTTGCTTAACGTACAAACACACAAATCAGTGGCGCTTAAGTGGATGATGCGGGAAGCAAGGATGGCAAAGTGATGCTGTCTCGATGGATGCCGAAGAGATGTCTATCGCCTCGTCACATCTTCGCCATCGTCATATCTTCGCCATGATCATGTTTTTGCCGTCGACACATTTTTCTTTTCGATTATTTTATTGTATGTTTTAAGTTTTTTTGTAGTTTTTAATTTTTTTCTGTATTCGCAACTTTGATGGCCTTTTGACTTTTTCTGCTTTGAATATATGCTATGTTATGTAACCTGATATAAACCACTGGGGTTGAGCCTGGTTATTTAGAGATCCTACGGAGTTTATCTCAACTTGGTCACGGCTTATCTCTCTCACGTGCTGACTAATTCTTTCTTACTCTTCTGCTTCCTTTTCGATTTTCTCTCTCTCTAATCCTCTTCTCTCTGTGCTTTTCTTTCTTTCTCTTCTGCTTCTCTCTGTGCTTTTCTTTCTTCGTTTTATCTCTGTGTTTTTCTTTCCCCACGTTCGTTACGTTCCTCTTCCTGGACGTAAGCGATTAAATCTTTCCCAGATAAGCTTAGGATCTGCCCTTGCTTATGAAAGCGATCGAAGAAGACATCTCGGATATGCTACTTTAGACCTTTGCACACGAAAAAGCTACCAGAGCTATTGAAGCTTTACCCCATAACAAATATAAATTCTACTAACGACAAAATTATTAAAAATTCGTAGTAAAAATCGGGCAAACTCGCACAAAAATAATATATAAATAACTAATGAGTGAATCTGACTCACGACGAAAAAAATAGCGGTTACTATTACCGCTTAGCTAGTCCCCTTTTTTAGGGAACTAGAAAAACTGTGGACACACTACACAATAATGGGCTTAACAATTGGTTGTTAACCGTTAATCAAAAAGAAAATTGTCCTAATATATCAGTGTTCAGGTATTCTTGGTAATGAAGCTGCTATTAATTGAACTTAGTGCTTCACAAAATCAGGTTGGGAGGATTCTTAGGTAAAAAACAGTAAATTCACGCACTTCCAAGTATTGACGGAGGGCGAGTTTAAACATTGATGAGTTCGCGGGGAAAAGTACTGTACCTCTGTTGAGAAGGAATAAGTGCTTTGAAAAAGAAAGCAAGCGGTTGCCAAGAGTCACCAACCTTCTGCTGCAACGTCGCACTAACATGGGTAGCGGACGCTTCCGAATCAGCGCTTATGGAAGCTCCTGAGTACGGATGGGCCAGGGAAACAGCGGAAGCCATAGCTTATTTCGTGCGAGAGAAAGCCTCGCACGCTTCGGAAGACCAGGATAGAGGAAGGTTCTTCTTGGATTTTGCAAACAGATCATATAGAGGTTGCATGATGTTAGAAATGTTGGGAATGAATCTGTTGTAAAAGTTTACCATACCACAAAATCTACGAAGTTGCTTGAGTGAAGAAGGTCGGGTAAAATCCCGAATAATTGCAACTTTATCCTCGAGAGGAGGAATTTCATCAGGGAAAGTGTGGTGTCCCAAAAAAGAGAGTTATGTGACACGAAAAAGACACTTAGAAGTGTTGAGTACGATATCATACTCTTGTAAATAAGCGAAAACCTGACGAAGGTGATATGTTCCTTAAAAGACGAAGATGCTATAAGGAGGTAGTCGATTTATCAAAATACGAAGGGGAGATCTCACAGAACCTGATCCATAAACTGTTGGAAGGTCTGACTACTGTTACGAAGACCGTAAGGCATTCGCTGCATGACGAAGGGACCGAATGGTGTGTTGATAGCCGTCTTTGGAACGTCATCTGGGTGATTTTTGGTTTGGTTAAAAGCACGAACCGAATCGAGTCGCGAAAATATTGAATAACCGAAAAGAGCAGAATTATAATCAGACAGGTAAGGAAGAGGATATCTATCTGGAATGGTAAAGGCATTGAGTCGCCTCTAATTACACACAGCCCTGAGCTCACCAGTCGTAGACTTTGACACTACGTGGAGTGGTAAACCCTAGGGAGAGGTAGATGGAAAAGCTATTCCGGCCTCCCCCATTAACTTGAACTCCTGCTTAATTAGAGCAAGTCAATCCGGCGCCAGTCGACGGGGGCGTGAGAATACAGGCCTCCCTGTCGTCTCTAACCTATGAACCACATCGTGCTTGATAGACCTGTCCTTTGACTTGACAGACTAAGACCAAGAAATTCCCGCAGGAGTTGTTGGAAGTGTGGGGCAATTGTAGGAAGACTGACCGGAGAGAGCTCTGAGACGAAAATAACGAACCAGAAACAGTCAGAGTAGTGGTTTTGTCGACAAGCTTGCGATTGTGAGAATCGACCGAAAGGAAATCGAGGCAAAAAATTGGAATGTTGACCTCAGCGACGATGAAGGTCCATGGAAAAACACGACGTAATCCAAGAGAGAGCTCGAGGTTACGCCTTCCATTTCTCCTTATATCCGAAGAGTTAGCTGCTTTAAGGACAAGGTTAGACAGGCAAGCTTTGTCGTCCGGAGAGGTTGGAATGACACTGCATTAAGCACCGGTGTCAACCAAAAATGAAAAACCGAATACTGGGTGGTAACTACTAAAAGGAGGATCGACCTGAGGAAAAACTGAGCTTGCAGAGGTGATAGACCTACGAATCACTTGCGTTTTTAGTTTAAAGGATTATGCTGTGCTGATAAGCTTGAGATTCAAAAAAGAGAACCCGTAGAGTGTTGCTGATTTTGCGCGTTTGAGGTAGGTAAAATAAGGGTATTTAAAGAAATTGTAGTTGAAAAATGCATATGATGTTGGCGTACGGCGTTGTTACCATATTTAGAATGATACCAGCAGAGACCCTGGTAATTATTATCAGGATAGGCGGAATTGGGACGAGAATTAAAATGATTCTGCTATGACTCACCCCTTGAGCTGGAGTTCCCTCGTTGGATTCTTTTTCGGGAGAAAGACTGTCGTCATCCTCCCCCTATACTCTGCTCACGACTGTGCTCTCGCTGCATTCCTTGTCGCAACTTTAGGGCACGAAGATCACTCTCTATTCTCTCCAACACAGCAGAAAGATCCTGTGCCGGGGGCGGGGGGAGGACTTACGTGCGAGTTCTGGTCAGTTGTCTGAAGACTCCTTCGGTAAACGAACCTGTGAAATAGACACATTTGAACATGGTTCTTGAGAGATTGAAATTTATCCCCAGCTTACGTATGGATTATTGAACAACTCATCGGCTGCCTATGCCATTTGCTCGACATTAGTGGGTGATGTCATTAGGATGAGTGGCCTAATATTTTCAGGAATCCCATGCAGAAATATTTTTGTGAGCAGGGAGTCGAAAAATTCTAACTGAGCTCCTTTATTTCAAATTACGTCTTTTAAATGCTCCTGAAATCACGTGGGACGCCGGTCACCCATCTCCTGAGTATTTAATAGCATCCTTAGATCTTCAACTTGCGATCTCCCAAACTCCTCCCTAAAAGCCTCTTTTAATTTGTCCCAATCCCCAATTTAACCAGCGAAAAGATGCTCAATGGTAAACTCTGAGTGATGCAGAAAATTCGGTTTTGTTCAGAGATGGCGTGATGCATCATTATAATCTCTGCCATTTCTAACCAGGCAATGGGGTTGTCCGAATCATATTTTGGGAGGAAAATCGAGGAAGGAAGGAATCAAGATCGATATTCTTGCATGGATGACGAATTATGAAGGATGCTTGCGGAAGTAACATTAGAGATACTCATATTGGTGGAAGCAGTAAGGCCAGTCTGCGATGTCGTAATGGTATGAGTTGGTAACGAAGCTGCTGATGTAACCATCGTGATATTTAACTAGTATGAGGTGTGTGTAAAACTCAGTCACGCGAATGAGCATAAAATAAAAATTATCGGAAAAAGAAATATTATTCACTCGTTGTATTTATATAGATATAATAAATTGAATTTAATAAGGATATTATTAATTCAATTAAGAATGTAATTAGAAACTTAGGATTATAAACTAACACGTGTTGAGGGTCTACGCTCTGAAAATGTTAACGTGATATAAGTGACTCGAAAAATATGAAACTATGTGACTGGGTAGAAAATTTATATTTGATTTCATATTTAAAAATGGATGAACATACGGGAGATAATTAAACAAATTTTAGGCACCAATTTATAGACATAGGGCACCGTGGTCAATAGAAAATTCACAACAAACCTACATATATCTATAAGTTTTTAAGAAGAGTTATTTAATGGTAAAAAATGTCTCGAGCTGCTAATCTTATTGCGAAGTTAGGCTTAATGGTTGGACACGAAATCGTTAAGGAATGGATGAAATACAACGAGGATACAACAAAATATATATTATTATAAATTAACGAAATGGAACATATTTGAAATTATATTGGTTTAATTTGAATTTAATTATACAAAACCAAATGAGTTTAAGACTGAATTTTTGTCGTGAATAAACTTGGCGTAAGGTAGATAGGTAATTAATTATAATGTAATTGTAACTAATTAAAATGTAATTGAGATCATAAATTGTGTATAAATGTAATTGAAATCATGAATTGTGTACAAATGTAATTGAAATTACAAATTGTGTATAAATGTAATTGAAATCATTGAAATGTAATTGTAACTATTAAAATCACGATTTGTGGGTAAATGTAATTGGAATCACGAATTGTGGGTAAATGTAATTGGAATAAATGAAATGAAATTAAAATAATTAAAATGTAATTGTAACTATTAAACTCTCGATGGTAAAAAGGGGTAATGTATGAGAGTCTAGAAAGGAAAATATATGAAATTAAACAGTATATTTGTTTGTAAAATCTAAGGATTATATGGCGAAAGAATTCAACTGATCTTGAGTTGGAGAAGGCGAGGGCACAAGTGAAAATTATAGTCTCGCATGCAGAATATTTGGAAGCGTTAGTCGTGCGTGTGAATGTTGTATATATATATATATATATATATATATATATATATATATATATATATATATATATATATATATATATATATATTTGTAGCTTCAGAGCTGTTACACCTTCTCGTTTTTCTTTTGTGAGACATCAAAGTTTGTTTTTGTAAAGACCAGCAATAGTCCCCCATCATATTTGGATTAAATTTTCCTTGGTACCTCGTCTCCAATCCCCTTTTTTCCCGCTCTCATATTTTCAGGAAAAAGAAGAGAAGGCAGAAAATGCATTTTAAGTGACATTCTATATCCTATCTTTTCATTGGCTTTCAAAATATTGTTTACTATTTTTCTGTAATTTGGGGATTTAAAATTACTGAGAAAGTTTTCAGTGACTTCCACAAAGGATATCCCTGTTTTGCGTTCCTTTTCATTGACACACAAAGTGAGGGAATCATCAGAAATAACTACGAATTTATGGTCCAGTGAAAACTCCAGCTACAATTTTTGCATCAGTTAATGATCCTTTGAATTTTTTATTCAAATATTGAAAGACTTGACTTCTCTGATCCATACCCTTTCAAAATTTTTGATTAACCCTAATTTAATGTGAAGAGGTTCCGGAAGATAACCTTTTTTTGGATCTACTAGAGCATCATGCTTAACATTATGTTTGCCAATAATGTGTTCTTCTCTGGCTGGCCATACTCGCTTTCTATAGTGATTTTTATCATCTCTGCTATCCCAGAGACATAAAAAACACACAATTACTTTGTGTATAGCAAATGTAACCCAAGAAGATGAAGTGATGGGCAATTTGGATAAACAATTTTAGATTTGTTTTTCTTTGGAAATCCAGCCACATTTGTAAGGCAGAAATAACAATCATCAAAGTGATTTGAGGGCTCACACCATATCTTGGGTACAGCAAATAGCATTGCCTTCCTCTTCCCATTTAACTAAGCTGTCAACATCGTGTTACACTCCGTGCAGCAAATATGAGGGGTGCTTTCTATTTGGTGTTTTGGTTTGCCCGGTTTAGGGAAATTTAGGGGTCGCTATTCTGGACATGGCAACTTTGGAGGTTGCTACTCAGGACATGGGAACTTTGGAGGTCGCAATTCTAGACATGGAAACTTTTGGAGTCACTATCCTGGACATGCGAACTTTTGGGGTCGCTTTCTTAAAATGTTCACATTGATTCCTGTCGTAGAATGGACTCCCGACGATATACCATATATCACTATTCGTTGAGGAAACTTCTTTAATTATCTCTAGAGTGCGTTAATGTCTGGCGGCCAATATTATGTATCTTCGATATGCTTAAGAAGTGGAACTGAGCTCAAGGATAATAATATTGCTATCATTAATAAAATAGAGTTTTATTAATAATAACTATCAACAAACACAAGACGGAAAATATTGACATAAACAGAGAATGGAAAGGGTCGTGGGGGCTCGGCTAATCCGAGGATTTAAAGGATTTAAAAAGGTAAAACAAATATAGTTAAAGAGATGGGATGGTTCGATAAACCATTTAAAGCACAGGATAGAATTGACAAAAGGGTTAAGTACTCAAAGGTGACGTTTGGCCTACGTAACTTTACACTAGTGGTGCAGTGGAAGGTGGCTTGAAGGAATTTTCGGTCCGCTGGCGAGTTCCAGCCGAAGGGGGGGGGATAAGATGATCCTGACGTGGCGTCTTGGGAATGAGAACCGTTTCTCGGCGAACGGATTGAAGAAGAATAGCTGTTCTACGTTGTTCTCTTCTGAACAAAGGGAGGGTGAGAACTGTCTCTTGTCTACGGGCTCAAGAACAATGGCTGTTCTAATGTTGTTCTTCTCTGAACAACAGGGGGGGTGAGAACTGTCTCTTGTCTACGGGCTCAAGAACAATGGCTGTTCTAATGTTGTTCTCCTCTGAACAACAGGGGGGGGGGTGAAAACCGTCTCTTGTCTACGGGCTCAAGAACAATGGCTGTTCTAATGCTGTTCTCCTCTGAACAACAAGGGGGAAGGGTGAAAACCATTGCGTGGTGAGGGCTCAAAAGAACAATGGCTGTTCTACGTTGTTCTCTTCCTGAACACGAGGGGGAAAAGGGTGAGAACCGTTTCTTGGCGAAGGGCTCAAAAGAACAATCGCTGTTCTACGTTGTTCTCTTCCTGAACAACGAGGGGGAAGCCTTTTGGACTCGGCGTCGCAAAGGCTCGAACTTTAGGACTCAAGGGATTTTGTCCTCATTCTGGACAAGTGATGGTGAATCTCGAGGTCGAGGTCCCTTGGCGCACAAAGTGAGAGAGGGTCGTGGTGATGTTTCGCGACGAAAATCTGGATCTTCAATCTGATCTTAGTGGTAAAGTTTCCATATAAATAGCCAGGACATCTCCTTGGCGTGGGGGACAATGGAGTGGGAGCTTCGAGGGAACGCACAGCCGGGCCGGAGAACAATGCCTTATCTGCCCATAAGCCTAACTCAATCTGGCGAGGTCGGCGTATGGGGGCGAACGGGAGGACGATAACCTTCTTGTTTAAACATTGACATCCGGTGGCTGCGATAGGGCGCCAAGCTTCGAATCGAAGATGCACGTGGGCAACATCGTGGTTTTAAATAATATGTGATAGAAGTTGAAATTAACGCAGCTTCAACTCGTTTTATCAGAATTCCTTATTCTAGACAGGATCCTAATCTACATTTTAACAGGATCCCTTTGAAATAATGTGTATTGGAACAGTTTGCATTATTCCCGTATTTATTTAGGCGTTTTCAAATCATGTTCAGGGTGACATTAATTTCTTCACTACCAAACATTTCGCCCCAATGATTTTTCTTTTCTTGTAATCGTTCCAAGCTTCAAAATGGAACGAGTAAAGGAGTGAGGAATTTTACTGGACATCACGTGACGAAAAAGGAGAAACAACCACCCCCTTTGTAGCAAGCGACGTGCGGATAACAGAATTAAAGTGAAATCTAATCAGGTGTGTCATTAGTATGTTTTAGAACGAAGGTTTAAGAGGGGAAAGTTAGAATGTGGGATGTGTTGGAGCATAGTAGCCATGGTCGGAGATTAGTTAGAGAGCAGCGAGTGGTTTCTGGTAGGATTTTATTCCGCCACTCACGTCGTCCGTCTCTTCCAGTGTGGGGGGGGGGAGGGGGGAGGTGGTGTATTGGTTAATGTGGGTTCCACACCTTCGCTTGACTCGACGCTCCATCCAGGAACTAACCACCTTCGATGTGACTTAACTTCACTCATGTTGGAAATTGTATTGCCTCCCAAATGAAGAATTGCGAGCCCTCCATGCCTCAATAATATCTGCAGCTATATATTTTCCGCGACTCTTTCTGCGTAAAATGCCTTCGTTAGTTTTCTCTTAAATTTTCGAGGGAAAAAACTTCTCTTCGCCTCTGTAATGGACCATTCGAAGTCTATTATTTATGTGATTTTCACTCTTCAGCAAAGCGGGGGGTTTTACCACAAGGGTAAATTTAAGCGGACACTATTTAGCTCGACCCAGTTGGGTATTTTAATTAGAATTGTGTCACATCCGCCTTAGAGATAAACAATTCCGATCCTGACGACCATACAACACCGCGTTTCGCATTACAATGGATGGATACAAATATTTATCATCATTGTCCTTCCCTTTCGAGCTTCTGCTAACCCGTCATTATTTCACTCGTGTATTACGCAACCCCAACCCGAAACATAGGCATGCGATTGAACAATGAGTACTCCTTTCCGGTCTTTCTATGAAGACTTTTGCTTCACCCTGTATCTAGAACAGTAAGGTTTATAGGAGGGTTGACTGTATTTTGCTATGACCTAGCACGCCACAAATTCACCGCCTCCTGATTCCTCTGGGTCTTTAGCAGCACCGTAGAGGCGTTATCCCCTCAGTCTTTCCTATGAACGTTTTCATGTGAGGATGCGATGATCGTGTGTGTACATCCATCCACAGTCTCCATGGGAGGATGATAAACTCGCCTCCCATATGCGATCTTATCAATCTTAAGTAATCACAGTTCTGTCCAAAGTTAACAGAAGGTTATCCCTTTGACGCAATGCTGGCCTATCTCTTTTTCCTCCCTTCCCCCAACGTTGACTCTTTAATTTAGCAGCTAATAATATTATTTTATTGCATTATTAATTATTAATACAATTACAATTGCATCACCATACGTACACACAAATATATGAGGTTGTCGATAAATTAATGTCGTTTTTCTAAAAAGAGTGAAATCACTTTTAATATACAAAATAACACTTTCAGCAAAGTAGCTTCCATCATTATTGCCAATGGTCCCCCTTTCTTTTGCATGCTCTGGCCGGGGCTTTTCTCCTTCCGAGAAAACAATAAATTGGTTTCGGTTTGGGAGGGGTCCCGGGGACAGGTAAGGAATAGAACATTCACAGTCTAAATTAATATAATCTATATTGAATCCTCTAATTAATATTAAACTAAGATAAAGAATTAAAGTAATACTAAAGTTAAACTGGCAAATGATTCGGGAGATTACTGCTTTAAATTGATCGCCGCGTCGTTTCTCGATTGAGGAGGGCGGGGGGATGGGGCGTTTCTGCTTAAAGACCCCTTTTTCGTTGACCCTCGGAAAACCTCGATCGCCCATCGTGAGAAACCTTCCCCCCCTCCCCCTTTAAATAAAAAGTACCCTCAAGGTTTCCTGAAATTATGTCAGCGTTAAATCGTTCCAATAATGAGTTCGGGAATAATTCTCTATACGGATCCGGAGTGTATATTCAAATTCCTCCTTTCCTTCCCTTGAGAGCAAAAGCCATTTAAAAATCGATCCGTCTACGAATGAAGAGACATAAATTGGAGGAATGGTTCTAAATAGTTCGGTAATAGTTTTATACAGATCCCGAAATTGAGGTAACGAAAGACTTAGTTTGGCTTAAAAAAAATTGTTTAACACAAAGGAACAAATGGCGAAATGAAATGTGGCTACTGAAGCCTAATCTAATGAGGTTCTCTAAATTTCCCAGCAACACAAATATAATGGACATACCATTGCTTAAAAGGTCAGTTGGTTTAGCGTATTGGTCTTCAGAGAGAGTAGGCTCCTCTTGGTCCCACAGTGAAGGACTTATACTGGCGGATCCTTAGTTTGCTTTGAATTAAATTGAAGAAAGAGCGAAGCGATCTCTACTCGGATTTTGATCAGAGTTGGTCCTCAAGTGATGGACGAACTCCGTTCTGGTCTTTGATAAATAGGAGCCTTCTGAGATGTGTTATTGCTTTTTATAAGTTTCCTTGTTATAAAAACAGGCCAACAAGGGTAATACTGCAAGGCAGCTAGTAATAATAATAGTTTAATGTCCCAATTTGTGACGCTTAAGGGAAAGTTAGAAAACAAAATTAGAGGACAAAACAGCCTCGGAAAGTGAGTAATTATTCGTGAGCAAATGACTTCGTGAGTTCCAGAGTAATGGTACGAATAACCTATCTTCCTCATGCTGAGAGGTTGAATCCAAGGCAAATTGTGGTAACTTCTGGTCCATCTCAGAAGTTTCATGGGATAGAGAATAACAGAATTACATTACCTTATTGCAATTCTTTTCTCAGATCTCTTTCGCACTTTGCAATTTTGTTTCTATTACCCTTCCATCATCATCAACTATCGTTATTCTAGCATATATCTCTTTATCCCCATTCTCTAAAAAAAACAAGTGCTCTCCTTGTGACACCCTCTCCCTTAGTGGAGACGGGAGCATATAACGCTTCTCTGCCAACAGACAGTTCAGGATTTTCTTTCCCTGAGAGGATGGGCTTTTCGCTATTTACCTCAAACCCTGATCAGATTCAGAAAGTTCCTCTTTGATCTCTTGAGACGGAAGATACGATAAATTATTCAACATTCTTAGGAATTACAATTTTGGTAAATAAATTCTCTGCAGTTATCTGCTTTGTGATTAGTGAGTCTGCAACGTTTACATCCGTCTATCTGTTATAATTTTGTAATATTGGCAAAGGAACTTTCGTATTTCGGGCAGTGGTAAGTTGGATGAGAGGATACTAGTTGTATTGATGGGAAGAATCCGAGCCTACACACAGATATTTACATACAAACACGCACGTACACACATACATTTCTAATGGATCCGACCTTTTCCCTCACCCCCACCCCTAATGGTTTGTCGCCAAATTACCGCCCGCCCTATATCAGTGGCAATTCTTTAAAGAATGGTTAGGTTGTCTTGGACGCGGTTTAAATATTCATGTATTGTTTCGTATTAGCATATCAGCGGAGTGTCCAGTTAACTCTTTTACTTTTCATTCCGCCTCCGCACTTGTTTTTTTTAACTCATTTGTCACTAAACCTCTCTGTGTGTCACAATTATAAGATGATCCTCCATCCACAGCATAGCACACACCTTGCAACTGAAGATGTGTGTGGATCAGATTATATATTTAGCCCAGACTATTCATCTTGGATTGATTTCTTGGATCATCTTCGTTGACTTATTCATGAACATCCAATTGATTGAATTGAATTTCTGTATAGTGGGTCAGTCTAACCACCTTTCAACTACAGTAACGGAAAAAAGTACTTAAAAATCTCCAGTTTATGGATTTAGAAGATTTAATCATCGGTGAAAAATTAAAAAGCGAGCTTCGGATGACTTATTATTTGAAAGGGGCTATCCGATCGTCACAGTACATGGGTGGATAGGTTTTACTGTATATTACAGTCTAACATGATGATGATGGTGAGAAAGTAGTGAACATCGCTATATTTGACACAAACCCTTTTATTTCGCTTTCTCTCATGGTATTCCCATCAGCTCACTGATATGATAAAACCAAGATTGAAGAGGCAAGAGAATGTAATGAGTTATTTTGTACACAAATTAAAACATTGGTAGTATAACGCGTATTATTTCATCATTATTTTATTCAAATTAATCAAAAAATATTATAAATGATACAAAATATTATTTACATAAAAAGTTTATAATAACGGACAAGCATTCAATGTATAGTAACTTTTTTAAGTGTTATGTAAGCTCACTTTGAAACTAATAATAATAATACAAAAAACAACAGCCCATTAATCCTGACCAATTTCTTCTTCCATAGACTATAAAGAAAGATCAGGATTATAAATATGATCAGGATTATCGGTCTTTTTTGTATTATTATTATTATTATTATTATTATTATTATTATTATCATCTCGTTCAAGTTTTAGAAATTATTGACTTCATATTCGTTGTTAATATTTATAACATTACATTTGGAATGTAATATATTAACTAAATAAGGTCAATGCAGAAAAAAAACTAGTCGCAGGAGAAAATCCTAACCTCTTTAGACAAAAGCTTTGCTCTAAAACGCTTTCCTGGATTCCTTTCGATGTTGTCTATTTGTATATTTATCCCCTAACCTAATTCACTCCCTTCACATATTCCATTTTCTCCTTCTCCTCCATCCATCTTCACAGGAATTCAGAAGCTTCTATTTTTTCTTCTAGAAAGGATTTTATATACTCTGCGAACAATCCCTCCCTCTTTTAAAACTCCCAAAACTCGTAAATTTTCTTGATCTTATACATCTTTTCGAGGGCGAGTTTGAGTTCCGGGGTTGTGCACACTCCGCAAATCATACGTTGCTGAGCGCATGTGGTGTAGAGTGTGAGAGTAATTTACCACCTATTTATTGAGGGAGAACTGGAGTATAGAGATCATTAGGAGGGAGAACATCAACTTTCACGATACCGAAATATGTCTTATTCGCACCCTTGGTGAATTCTTGAATAGACAGAATTTGTGGCACAGATACATAATGTCGAGGTGATCCTACGGGATATGGATTGTTTTTCATGCAGTACGGATATAAGAAGCAAAAATCAAAGTAATGGATTTTCACACCTTCGTTTGGTGGGTAGTATAATCTAAATGGGTTACAACTGCTACCAGAAAGTGTACTCCCCACGTTTAATACACCATTCACTACATCAGCGGAGATTCTATTAACCCTCTCACGTCGTCCTGGAATGGTTTACATCATGGTTTCAAATTCACTTTCACAGAGAATGATAACCTTGTATTTGCTACCGAGAATTCAATCACTCTCCAAGGTGTGGAGTAGCGGTCCAACGAGCCACGTCCACCAATGGAAACATCTTGTTTGAGACTACAGTCTACCTTCTGACATCCATGCCAATAGCATCCATGCAAGAGAAACACGGTTCCTACTCCTGATAGTGAAAACCCATCAGGGAAAAATACTCTTCCACTAACAGAAAGGTTTCGCTCACAACCGTTTCTTGCATGGAAAATCGGGATTCCTTTAACATGTTCTTCAAACTTAACCCAACGTTTAGCCTTAGAAGAAAAAACATTTGATTTCTCCCTGTCGATAATTACAATTGAATTTTCTGGTAAGAAGACATCGTTTTATACCTTGTAACAGAATGAGGCTAATGTTATGCAAGACTGCATAGGATGAATATAAATCTTCCTATTAAGAAGCACCTAAACTTCTCAAAAGACAGACGAAGGATAGAAACATCTTGGATGCAATCCTTAATACACTTAGTACAAATAATGTATTCTTTTTCCTGGAAATATGGATTAGAATTACTCTCAAAGTATACTTTTACCTCATTGCTCATTTTCTAAATAGTTAAAATATCTTTTTTCTGAACCCAAACCAATATTGTTCCAAGTTTCCTAGGAAAGATGAAGGCATGAATAGGAACGTATCCTTAAAGATTACGTCCTGAACGAGCTATATCTTAATGATTTTTCGTGCCCGCTTCATTGGATTCGAAATAAATAGATTAAGATTAAAATATTGAAGCAACTTTCTTAGATGAATTGGCCATCGATTTCGGTATTAATATATGCCATCCCATATTATGAATTCCACATTTTATCTCGATCCTTATAAATAATCCCACTTTTTTATAGGTTTCAATATCATAATACTTGGCATTCTATTTCTTGACCATCGATTTCTTCAACCTCTTCATCCAGCACGTATGCTCTTCTCCATCTGCTTTATAGTATGTATGTATAACACTTAGAACAGAACAACTTCTCACACTGATGTCGTCTCATTCTGTTTGCACTCTGCATGATTATCTGATTACATCTACAACACATACAAATCCCCACACGAGTATGAAGCTTATTGTGCGTGTTAAAACACGATTGGTTTTAGGTAGAATGATCGATTGCATTCATTACATAAAATTCCTCCATTTCTTTCTCCATCATAGTGCTCAAGACCCTGACTGCAAACCCCTTCACAATCCTTTAGATGAACCGTTACGTTGTCATGGAGCCCATAGCAAAAAAAAAACACACACCGTGATTTGTAGGGGTGCGAAGATTTATATGAGAAAAACTCGCTTCCAAAAGCGAGAATATAAATAGCCCATTAAATTACCAAGTCAAGACGGACTTCGCCGTAGCGTGACGGCATAGTGCTGGCCGCTGGATTCAAAAGACCCGCGATCGATTCCCAAGTTCACAATTTTTACGAAGAAAATTCACGAAGAAATCGGAGACCACGGAAAACGCTTTAAGGATGACTCAAGATAAATGGATCGCCTCCAGAAGAAAACAAAACTCAAGGAAAAGACTTCAATGGCTAACTCATCTCAACTTATCAAGAAATCATCAAGTCATCATGAGAAGGAATCATCACATCGAGATAAATGCAAGTTATTATAAAGATGCATCAAGAAAGAATTACGAAGATCAAGAACTAACCCAGCCAACTTAAATGAAGAAGGAATCTCAGCCAACTTGAAGAAGAAGGAATCTCCACCAACAAGAATAAGAAGAGTAAGATAAATGAAGTCAATGTTTAAAGGGGCATTTTTAGTCTAGAAATAATACATAGATACGAATATAGAAATCTCAAGATGAAGAAGAATAAATCGCCAGGAAAATATAAATATGCCCCCACCCCCTAGATTTAAAAGGAGTATCTTGTTTTTTGATATATGTATCACTAATGTTTCGAATTGTCAAGACCAATGAATAGGAGTGGGGGTGAATTTTCAGGATACGTTGGTCGATGGAGTAATTGGAATTTGCGTATTTCTCCTGAAGAGAAATATTTTGTAGATAGTTACCTGAAAGAAGTTGCCTCATTCATTCTACAAAAGAAAAGTATGAGAGAAGGAAGTACGAAAACACACTGCCTCTTTCGCTTACTCCAAAATAAAGCTAAGATGTTTACTCAACGTGTTGATAGAATCATTTGGAGTTACACTGTATGGCAGAAAGACTATGAAGAATTTACAAATGAAGTAATGTTTCACGAAGGTTTGTATGATGTGTCATATTTGATTGAAAGAAGTCATACACTCCTTATTTTAGATGACTTAATGCAGAAGATAGATGCAAATATATCAGAAATATTCACAGTGACCTCCCACCATAAGATTATAAGCATATTCCTAGTGGCCCAAATTCTATTTTATAAAAATTCTTATATGCTCGATATTACCTTAAATTGTCACAATCTAGGCTTATTTAACCAGAGAAGATGGACAAATAATTCCTTGGGAACGGAACAGCTTCATGATGATATAAAAGAAACAGTCTTAAATCCCTATGGTTCTTTCCTCTGTGACCTTAGTCTGAGAAACACTGTATGATTTACCTTACGGACTAAAATATTTCAGAACGAAATCGAAAGCTTACGAGTATATCTTTTAGAATGGAGCATAAAATGAAAAGATATACATATTTATTCCATACGTTCCACACCCTCTCTAAAAAGATGAAAAAATAAATCATAGGAAGCATGAATAGTGATTTTGTCAAATGTGTATGTAAAATGTCTTAATCTAATGAAAGGTATTTGTAAGGGATCGATACCGCACCCTTACAACTAACCCTCCGTTCCTTAACCACAACGTCCTTTCATATTTTTTGGCTGCGTAGCCCAACCACTCCACCCCCTCTCTCTCCCTTCGCCCCGAGGAGAAGCAGAAAGGTCGCCCAATACCACATAATGCACTAATCATCACCTGCCGAACCCCGGTGAGCCTAACATTGATTAAATCAGCAAGATTTACCCTAGTAGTTGATATTCAATTTCACCGCATATGCGAAATTAGAGGAGCGTCGGCCTAAAGCCAGAAGGTTCCCCTTTAGGGCTGGCTGAAAAACACCCTCAGAAAAAGCATTAGAGGAGGAGACTTAATGGCGCCGTCCGCATCCCTCTCCTTCCCCTACCCTCAGTAGGGTGGCAAAGTATAAAAAACCAATAACTTTATAGAACGAGGTAGATCGGGTTAGTCATTAAGACAACTAAGACGGCTAGAGGCCTGGTTACCAACGAAAGGGACTTAGAAGAAGCTCATCCTGAGCCATTTCCTGGTTAACTTAGATTGAGAAGCAAGTTCAACTGACTCGCGTCAGAGTAAGTTGTAATCTATTTATTTATATAATATATTTATTTAATCTATTTATGCATCCAAATTACAATCTATTTATATATCGAATTTAATCCATACAATCTATTTATACATATCAATCTATTTAATATTTACCCCCTCTATAAAATATTGACTCAATCCATTAAACTATATAATCTATTTGCTCATATAATCTAATTAATATTTGTCAATTTAATTATCAATCATCATATGTGTACTCTAATTCTCACTAACTCATTCAATGTTAATTCACCCGCGTAAAATTCAATCCAATCCTAAACTGTATAATTTCACTTTTTAATCATAACTGTTCATTGCATAATATATATTTTCGTATCTCTTTATTTTAATACACGTATTCACACGACGTTGCTGATTTAGGCCTAAGGAAATTTCGTCTGCAAATTCAAACTTCCCGTTAGCAATTAACTTCATTCCCGTTGTATAACAAAAATATAGGTTTGGGGGTTTATTGTGACCTGAGCTATCTAGTGTATTGGCGCAATAATCACCTAACAACCTATAAATGGTGCCCAGAATAGTTTAATTATCTCCCATCCATTCATTCATTCGTAATAATAAATTAATTTTCACCGTCACGTGTTGCATTTTTTAGGACGCCTCATCCCACCTCACTCATTCCATTTTTCTCGCGTGGACTTTCATTTTCGACACGTGCTCGTTTCTTAATCCTAAGTTTGCCTTTACATCCTTAAGTTCTCCCTTAGCAATTTTATAGAATTAATTATCAATACAGTAGTGAGGACAAAGAGTGATCAAAATTCGATCATTTATTTTTTCATTTGTTTTACCTTCAAGCGGGTAAATTGGATTTGTGCATATATATATATAAATATATATATATATATATATATATATATATATATATATATATATATATATATATATATATATATATATATATATAATATATATATACACACACTTTTAATATTTTATAAATGTAGTATGACGAAGTCCCAAGTTACGCCCTAACTTCGGGAACAGTTACAACGACCCAAGCATCTTTCCCAGTAACAACGATGACCTATTCGACCACTTTTGCCCTCCACGCAAGCGTTTTCCCGAATTCGCCTCCCACTCCCTCTATGGTTCAGCTGCCACCATTCGACTCACAAAATCCTATTGACTGTTGGAAAATGGGATATATATATATATATATATATATATATATATATATATATATATATATATATATATATATATATATATATATATATATATATATATATATATATATATATATATATATATATATATATATATATATATATATATATATATATATATATATATATATATATATATATATATATATATATATATATATATATATATATATATATATATATATATATATACAGGGTGTTGCAGCAAAATCCGACACTTGACAAATAACTAACGTGTGAGAACAAGGACGAGTTTACTGCCAAACGAAAGGCCCACAACGTTCGTTCTTTGGCCGTTAGGACCGACGAGTTCGTCGCCGCCGTCAAGGAGACAGTCGACAATTATGGAATCCAGAGCTACGCGAAGATCGCTGCTACATGAGCTGTCACAAGTCGACGATCTGCCGAACGATCAAGAGGGACATTGGTTAATCCTCCTACCGCAAGTCTCACCGCATGCTAAACACGATTGCCTCCAAAGAGTCGAAGAAGGTCAAGGTTGCGGCTTTGATGAACGAGCTCAAACACGGGTCGGCCGGGATGCTGAGGTTCTTCTATGATGAAAAGAATTTCGACCAGGACCAGACGAGCAACAAGCAGAACGACAGGTGGATCTGCAAAGACATCGAGGAGGTTCCCGTCGTGAAGCATGCGAAGTTTCCCTCCTCCGTCATGGTCCTTGGTGTCATCTCCAGTGAGGGGGACTTCATGCCTCCGTTTTTCTTTCAAAAGGGCCTGAGAGTCACCGCCGAGATCTACTAGGCTGTGCTGAGGAGCGTGGTGAAGCCCTGGATGGACGAGATCGCCGCCGGACACCCCTACGTCTTCCAGCAGGACTCCGCTCCTGCACACAAGGTCAAGACGACCCAGGCGTGGCTGCTCAACAATGTTCCTCACCAATGGTCGCCGGACTTGTGGCCGCCCTCCTTATCCGACTGCAACCCCCTTGACTATTTCTTCTGGGGCGTAATCGAGGCCAAGACCAACAAGCACGCCCACAACACGCTCGACTCTCTGAAGGCTGCCATCGTGGAGGCGTTCGCCGCTATAGACAAGGACATAGTCGCCAAAGCATGTGACTTATTTCACGCCCGCCTTGAGATGGTCGTCTTCGCGGGCAGCGATTACATTGAAAAATAATGTAGTATGTAACTCTAACTGTTTCTAAATAAACTGTCGGGTCTCAGCATATACAACTTTTGTTTTTATTGCCTATTTCGTTTTCTTTTTGTCAAGTGTCGGATTTTTCTGCAACACCCTGTATATATATATATATATATATATATATATATGGTCAACGTTTATAGGGTTTGGTTCTGGCTATCAGACAACTGTGGGGACCAATCTTCTTGCATAGGATACTTACAATTAAAATTTTGATTACATTATCCCATTGACCTTTGGAATTTATTTATTCGTAAGTTCTACAGAATTTTATATTTTTGTGACTGTGCTTCAATAATTCTCCCAAGCGGAATTTCTGTTTCTTTTCAGGCCACATATACTCTGCCATATTTGAAAGATTCAGTAGGGATTGCATTTCTTTGGGTGTGCGTATTATTCGTACTTGAAGTGTAGACGCCGAGGCCATCGTCTCAATCACAGTAAGGGGCTTTTGCTAAAATCTTGACTTCATAAATTATTCCGATTGGGCGAATGGGCTAAAATTTGAATCTTGCGAAATAATTAGTTGTGCTTTTCATGGGGTCTTTTAGTGGTGATTTTATTTTGGGGTTAAGCAAAACCAATGTGCACTTCCGTTAGTGCTTCTAAGTTAATTTACTCGAGTGAATTAAGATTAAATCGGTTTCGACAACCCTGCTAAGATCTTTTGTGGTATTTTTTTTATATTTACGTAAAGGTTTGGTGAACACGACAGCATATCGCCTTTCGAAGTTTTCAAAGCACAAGTTGAGTCTCTTGGACTAAATGGGGAGGATCTAATGGTGTACATCTAAAAGGAAGAGAGAGCAGTAAGATCGGAAAGAAGGGAAAATGAAAAGAAAGAACGTGAAAAAGAAAGGAAAGATAAGAGAAAGAAAGAGAAGAAAGAGCGAAAATTCGTTTTGCATGAATTGGAAATGACCAGGGACAGGAACGAAACGATTTAAATTAATTAGAGGTCCGAAGTGCAACAAACCGCGTCCATATAATTGCCTGTTTTTAGGAAGGAGAAGATTTCTGGTCATAACTCACTCACTTCGAGAAAATCTTTAAAGTAAATCATTGGGATATTGAAACCGCAGTAGTAGCTAAGTTATGGCCTTTACTTAGTACCCAGCTTAGGGACATTTTCATCACGTTCCTATCAGAAGCAACCATTGATTATTCCACGTTAAAGCCGAATTGCTTGCTTCATATAAAATGACTAAGACTTTTCCCGTGCAAAGTTCCGGCACTGCTGTATCCAGCCTAATCAAATATCCCGTCAATTTAGATATTCCTTGCAGCGTAATTTTAATTTCTGGCTAAAGGCGTCCAAAATTTCCCAGGAATACGATGCTTTGGTTGACTACGTCATCAAAGACCAACTCTTGGCGTCACTTCTGTCGGAGATCAGATCCTTCGTTAAAGACCGGAAGTGCCTAACATTTAAAGATTGCATCGATGAAGCGGATGTATTTGCGGCTAGTCATAATTGCTATTGAAAAGCAGGAAAGAAAAAGAAACCAGACTCTCCCAAAGCAAAGGCTGATAAAACCAAATTCGATCGATACTACAGGAATAAGTTCATCAAGATGGCCAGTCTGTCTAAGCCTAAACCCTTCTCCCTGCCAGATAAACGTGAGATCAAACCCTTCTCTAATTTCCCTGCTTTGTCGTTCCCCAGGAGAACTTTGTATGTTATTCCTGTAGAGTTGAGGATCATGTAAGAACTAATTGCCCTCAGAATTCTCAATTTAAAGGCTACCATCCCTACCAGGTGCACAATATAAGTGCCACGCCTGCTCAACTACCGTTGCAACCAAAAGCCCCTCTTCCTTCAGGCGAACCAAGTCTTTCCGGCCACCAGGTGAACTTTCTGTTTGATAAAAGCACTTCTAGAGGCATCCAATTCGAAACTGGAGTGATGAACGATTGCCGGATCTCAACTCTCGTGCGGGACACAGGGTGCACGTTCATCGTGATATATGAATGATTACTTCCACCTGTAGCTCCAGATCACAAGTTTGCAACAATTTACGATTACCTGAGGCACTCTAACAAATTCCCTATTGTGAGATGCTACATCGATCGCCTACTTCACAAGCTGCGCCGAGGTCGTCGCAGAGCCTATCATGTTCTGTGCTGCTTTAATTGCCAAGAGTCAGCGGGTATTCCCCCCCCCCCCCCCCTGCGTGGCTCAGCCCGTGACCACCCGATATCAAGCGGTTAAATAATCAGAAGCGCCCGCACCTCTGGAAACCCCCAGTGCTTCCGATTGCTCAAATATCCTGAACGAAGACTTTATGAGAAAACAGAAAGAGTCCGCATATCTTCGCACCTATGGATAAAGGCACAAAACAAGACGTGAGAGTCCATTAGGGGCAACAAGATAAGCTCTTTCATTGTTAAGACGACCTACTTAACCACGTGTGCTCAGCAAACAATAACACATAGTCTCAAGTATTGTGTCACCCGCTCCCATGTGAAACTCATCCTTCGAACCGCAATAGTCTCTTCTCGGTTCATTTTAGCCACTCTAAAACGGCAAAACGGGTCTTTAAATATTTCTATTGGCCAGGTGCATCGGACAAGATCCTGCATCACTGTCATTCGTGCGACATCTGCCAAAAGACCAAGATTAGAGGGCGATTCAAGCCTGCACCCTTAGAGAAGGGCCCAGTAATTTCCGAATCTTTCTCCTGAGTGGCGATTGACTCAATCGGGCCGATTCATGCACCTTTAAGTGAGGGCCATAGTTATGTTTTAACTCTGGTGTATTGGGCCACCAGATTTCTCTGAGCGGTGCCACCTAAGAAGATTGACAGCATCTCTTGTGCCGAAGCACTCATCAAGATTTTCTCCCGGGTTGGGATGCCCAAAGAGACAATGGCGGATCGTGGCAGCCAATTCACGTCCCAATTGATGAAATATGTTGGCAAGTTGCTCATGATAAAACCCTTGTTTACGACTCCGTTTCACCCAACCGAAAATGGAATGTGCAAAAGGGTAAATAGTAGTTTCAAAGCCATTCTGAAGAAATTATGTGCCGAGCAGCCAAGGAAATTACACAGATATCTTTCATTAGCTCTCTTTGCGTATAGAGAAATTCCCCATTGCACCTTGGGTTTCGCTCCGTTTTAATTACTATACGGAAGGAATGTACAAAGCCGCCTTAGTCATTTTAAAGGAGTCCTTTACAAATCAAAAACTGGATCAGGAAATCTAATCTTCGTACTCGTATCTGCTCGAATTACGAGAGGTTGGAGAAATGCGCCGAAATAGCGTATCGAAATTCGAATGTTAACTTGGATAAATATAAAACTTACTTCCACTACAAATCTGAAGATAGAAAATTTAAGCCAGGTGAGGAAGTTTTGTTGTGGCTCCCAACTGAAAAAAACAACAAATTACTTAGCCAATAATAGGGCCCCTATCAGGTGATCGAGGAATGCAGCCCGTCGATTATTTGATTGACATGGCAACAGGAAGGAAGCCTTTCCACGGAAATCTTCTCGAGAAGTATCACTGATGTGCATAGACTAACCAGATTGTGGCTATAGATGAAGAATCGCCTATTGAGGCTAATTATCCCATGTACTCACTAAGTGTAGTAAAAGTTGCCTGCATAAAACTAGACAGCGAATACCTCCTACACGTCTTGCCATACGCAACTTAAACCTCGTCGGCCGAACTAAAATTGAGCGCCCAGCTGTCGCCCCTTCAAAAAACCCATCTACATGCGCTTCTGAAGCAATTCGGTGACGTCATCTCGGAAATTCCTGGTTGTGCAGCCCAATTTTAGCACAACATCCAATTGACCACCCAAGAACCCGTCCGATCTAATCCGTATCCGCTGCCCATATATCCAAGGTAAGTATTTAATGCTGAGGGTGACAAGCTATTAAATTTGAAAATAATAGAAACGTCAAAATCAGATTATTGCTCTCCGGTTGTTATGGGCAAGAAACCAAATGGATCATGCTGGATATGCATCGATTTTAAGAAATTAAATGCAGTTACCGTATTCGATGCAGAACCGATCTCCCTTATTGACCAGAATCTTCATCTGTTTGAGAAATCCAATTTTTATAACAGAGGTGAGCAGGGGCAAGGCTTATTATCAAATGCTGTTACGAGAAGCGGTCAAGAAATACACGGCTTTCCCAACTGAAAAGGGGATGATGCAATTTGAACGACTCCCCTTTGGTCTAGTTACTGCATGCAGTATTTATAATCGAATGATGAGAAGGATATTAAATGGATTACCAAATATATCATTCTATTTTTATAATATTTATGTGGCTACGAATGAATGGAATCAGAAACTGACTGCTTTACAAGCACTTTTACAAAGATTTCGGGAGCATAATCTAACTATCGGTCCCAGTAAGTCTCATTTTGCCTAGACTACAATTGAGTATATAGGCTTCAATATTGAAATTAACAGGCTAGCTCCGCAGGAGGATAAAATTCAAACCATTGTTGAAATGGCTCTGCCAGCGACCAAGAAGCAATTAAGATCCTTTATGAGGTCCGCGTCCTTTTACACACGCTATATTCAGAATTTCGCCTAATTCTTCCTTTTTTCTTTTTTATGATAATCCTTATTCATATGTACACCCAAGTCCCTCTAGGTGTTTTTTTGTGTTTTTTTTTTATTTAGTGGCATGTGAGGGAAAGGGACGTCAAGAAGAATACCCCCCTTCATTTGTTAAATGAATTCCTTCCTTCTGTAGGTCTCCTAAGTATAACTCCACGTGGAGTAATATCTGAATCCAAAAATAAAAAAAAAGAAAAAGAATTTGAATATCCGTCAGCAGCCTCATAGGTGCAGTTAATTAAGTTGGGCTTGTTAAAAGCTTTTACCTCGCCGATGAAGCGCTAATCTCTGTAGTCGGGAAACTGCTAAACGAAAGTTTCCCGTCAACATCGTAAAGGCCAACATCGCTAATCCGTATGGCCCTCGGAAGGGGTCAGCGAGTCGTCTGGTGAGTTTGCCAACGAAGAGAAACCCCAAAACTGGCCATCATATAAATACCCTAGGATTTCGATTATCGGCAGATTGAGTTTAAGAACCAGTTGCCTTTGGTTCAGATTGTGAGTTTGTTTTCCCAAGTCCCTGGTATTCGCTTATACAAACGAGGTTAGATCGCACCAGGCATATCCATCTCTTTTTTAAAGGCTTACTCTGTTTAGAGAAAGCCTCGAATCGTTTCATCCCCGAAGGATTGGCCGGGATTCATGTCGTCTCATCTGGATTCATCCCTCAAGGATCTCCTGTTTCCCGTGTGAGTCTTCACGTCATGCCGCGTAAGTTTCGATTTTTGGGTGTTGCACTTCTCTTGAGCAGAGGTGCCATCGTCCGTCTTCAAGGAGGATCGTGAACTCGTCTTCTGCCCCCCTCCCCTTCATCCTCGTCACCATTAGGATATTCGGCCGATAATCACGTCCACCCCTTCGCGCCGCCGACACACTAAAGGAATCCCCTACCTCGAGGTGACCTCAATAGGGTAAAATGAACAATGCTTTTATCTCCCGTTAATCGACCCACTTTCCGACATATAAATATTCTCTCTGTATAACTGATTTATAGTATCCCATTTAAAAGCTGATTAACGAGTAATTAACGATACCCGATTGCTAATTAATCTATACTCTGTTAGAATTGTCCTTATATATATTACCTATATTTCCCGTATGTATATATATGTTAACTAGTGACTTATTAATATTATATTTTGGAGTTTCACTCTTTAAATATATCCTTGAACTGCAAATTGGTAAAATCAGTAAACGCTATCGGCCTCTGTAGTAAATCGCACCCTTATAACTCGTAATCAAGGATTACTCTTACGAAGTGAGCGTACTTGTACGTAGCAAAGGACGCGTACCTACACTAGAGGATCCGATAGAACGGGTTGAGGCCACGTTAGTTTCAACCCCTATCACATATTAATTAAAACCACGATGCTCCCACGTGAATCTTCGCTTCAAAGCTTGGCGCCCTATCGCAGCCACCTGAGTCAATGTTTAACCAAGGAGGTTTATCTTCCCCCCGTTCGCCCCCTTACGCAGATCTCGCCAGATTGAGTTAGGCTTATGGGCAGATAAGGCTTTATTGCCAGGCTCGGCTGTGCATTCCCTCGAGGCTACCATTCCATTGTCCCCCACGCCAAGGGAGTGTCTCGACAATTTAGATGGAAACTTTACCACTAAGATCGGATTGGAGATCCAGATTTTCGTCGAGAAACATCACCCCGACTCTCTTTCACTTTGTGCGCCAAGGGACCTCGACCTCGAGATTCACCATCACTTGTCCAAAAGAAGGACAATATCCCTTGAGTGCCAAAGTTCGAGCCTTTCGCGACGCCAAGTCCACAAGGCTTCCCCCTTGTTGTTCAGAAAGAGAACAACGCTAGAACAGCCATTGTTCGTTCGAGCCCGTTGACAAGAAACGGTTCTCACCCCTTCCCCTGTTGTTCAGAAGAGAACAACGTAGAACAGCCATTGTTCTTTTGAGCCGTTCGCCAAGAAACGGTTCTCACCCCTTCCCCTTTTATTCAGAAGAGAACAACATTAGAACAGCCATTGTTCTTGAGCCCGTAGACAAGAGACGGTTCTCACCCCCCCCCCTGTTGTTCAGAAGAGAACAACGTAGAACAGCCATTGTTCTTCAAGCCGTTCGTCGAGAACGGTTCTCATTCCCAAGAAGCCACGTCAGGATCATTTTATTCCCCCCCTTCGGCTGCAACTCGCCAGCGGACCGAAAATTCCTTCACGTCGACTTCCTCTGCACCACTAGTATAAAATTACGTAAGCCGAACGTTACCTTTGAGTATTTACCCTTTTTGTCAATTCTATCCTGTGCTCTAAATGGTTTAACGAACCATCCCATCTCTTTAACTTATATTTGTTTTACCTTTTTTAATCTTTTAATCCTGGGATTAGCCCGAGCCCCCACGACCCTTTCCATTCTCTGTTTATGTCAATATTTTCCGTTTTGTGTATTGTTGATAGTTATTATTAATAAAACTCTATTTTATTAATGATAGCAATATTATTATCCTTGAGCTCAGTTCCACTTCTTAAGCATATTGAAGATACATAATATTGGCCTGCCAGACATCCACGCACTCTAAAGATAATTAAAGAAGTTCCCTCAACGAATAGTTATATATGGTATATCGTCGAGAGTCCATTCTACGACATATATATATATATATATATATATATATATATATATATATATATATATATATATATATATATATATATATATATACTATTTAAATTTGGTATCAGGTGTGTAAGGTTTAACGCTATATCTTTGCAAACACTGGTCTCAGTCGAGTAAAGCATAGTGTTATTCGTTATAATAATAGAGTATAGTAGTTCCCTTTTGTTTTAACGATTGCTATCCCCTTTTTTGAAACTTAAGAAGCTGGAGTAGCTCAAGGAACTGTTATAATAATTTGTTTGTGTTTTTTTGTGTGATTTTAGTCAGTGGTTATTTAGATCGAGAAACCAAGTACGAATAGGTCAGTGCCCATATTTAGTTAGGCTAATTTCTCTAGAAGCATAATTCTTGTTGCAAGGAATTTTAGTTAGGTGACTAGTGCGCCCCCAAGTGCAAAGATCACTTAGTTTAAAATCTTTAAAGCGCAAGGAGAATTCTTGGGAATTTCCGGAAAAGAACTAATTGAGTAAGTTCAAAAGGAGCAAAACAAAGAGGAAGGAAGAGAATACAACGAGAAGAACAAAAAAGAGTAATCCAACGAGAAGAAAGAGAAAGAGAAGAAAGGACAAGACAAGCAGAGCCTCCCTATCAGATTGAATTAGCTCATGTTGAAGCAGAGATACAGTCCGCCAGTTCCTGTTCCGAAGCCCCCCCCCAATCTCTCACTAAAGCTCCCCAATTTCAAGGATTGAAACGATTTCGGACCATTTTTAGCCCACTTCGAAAAGATCCTCGAAATTAATAACATGGATCTGGAGGCTGAAGGTGTAGTCAGATTACTTCCCCTGTTAAATTGTAAATGTCGCGAAATTTTTATATCTTTACCATCTGAGTGTACAATTAACTACAGCACCTTAAAAGCTGAGTTATTGTCCAGTCATAATATGACTCCCGATTTCTACCGCCAGGAATTTCGAGGAGGTCAGGTTAAACCCGGACAGACGTTCCGTCAATTCGGATACATTCTTCAGAGGAATTTTAAATTTTGGTTAGAATCCTCAAAGGTTGATCCGAACTACGAGTCCTTAACAGACTTGGTGTTGCAAGATCAATTTTTGGCGTCTCTCCCGACGGAGATCCGTGCGTTCGTCAAGGATCGTCGGTGCCAGACCTTTAAAGAATGTACCGAAGAAGCGGATGTCTATGCCGCAAGCCATAATTTATACCCAAAAGAGAATCAAACTTCTCACCAATCCCCCTACAAGGAAAGAAGAAAGGATTCGCGCCCCTTCACAGGAAAGCCGACGAAGTTTCCCAGCCCCGTAAAACCCCAAAACTTCTTTCCCTAAAACCAACAACGGGACTCCAAACCTCCCGTTAAGATTTCTCCTTCATCTCTCTTCCCGAAGCGACCAATCATATGCTTCACCTGTGGGGTAGAAAACCACATGAGCTGGAATTGCCCCCAAAATTCTAGGCTTAAAAGCGGACCAGCCCACCAAGTTCACCAGATTAATGCCACCCCGGCTCACCCGGTGGTGCAGACCCAAGCAGAAACTTCTCTCCTTCCGTCAGTCCACCAGGTAAATTTTATTTTTGATAAAAGTTCATCGGGAACTTTGAAATTTGAGGAGGGCAGCGTGAACGGCTGCCGAGTTTCGACTCTCGTCAGGGACACAGGATGTACGTGTTTCATCGTGTCCGACGAACTCCTCCCCCCAGTGGACCCTAACCGCGAAAAATTTGCGGTGATACATGACTACCTTGGGCGGGCAAACCAATTCCCCATCGTTAGATGTTACCTGCAGTGTCAATATTATGATCGCTGGGCTGAAGTCATTTCAGCACCCATACAATTCTGTTCCGTACTTATAGGACAGAGCCCCCAAGTAAGTTCTGACCCTGAGTTCCAGGCCGCCCTTCCTCGAGGCCGAGCTAAGAAAGAAGCCCGGGAGCCCGTCCCCATCAGAACCCCGATACCATCCGATTTCTCGGAGACCCCTAACCAGGACTTTAGGACGGCACAAAAGGAGTGTGAATTACTAACACCCTTAGGCGATAAGGCCCAAGACAAGGACACGGAGACTGTCCGTGGACCCAAAGAAAAAAAGAACCCCCAACGCGCCCATGGAGATACCTTCGTAGAACTGGACGAAACATCGGCGCTTGAAGAAGATTACCCCGCGGAGTCCCTTAATGTAATACAGTTAGTGTGCACCCAACCTGATGCCGATTACCCTCCTCCTTCCCTACCAGGTGAGTCTTTGGAACCCTCTGACCTGGATATTGACGCGCAGCTGACACCACATCAAAAGAGTCAGCTACAAGAACTATTTGAATGGAGTCACCATTTAACCCCCCTATTAGCTCTTTTCGAGCGACTGCGCGAAAATGGCCTCACCATTGGCCCCCGCAAATGCCATTTTGCCCACGAAACCATAAAATATTTTGGTTTCAAAATAGGACAAAGCTAGTTGGGTCCCCAAGAGGATAAGATTAAGGCAATCGCCGACATGCCCCTCCCGATTTCAAAGAAGCAATTAATATCGTTCCTAGGATCAGCTTCGTACTATCGGCGATTCGCTCCGAATTTTGCTGCAATTTCGGCGCCCCTCAGCTCCCTTTTAAAAAAGAATTCACTCGATCGTCTACGTTGGAATGATGTCGCTATTTCCCATTTTAATCAGCTCAAGAGTAAGCTCATTTCTGCCCCCATTTTAAAGTTGCCCAACCCGGAAAAATCCTTTGGGATTAAGCCCGACGCGTCCAACGAGGGCATTGGAGATGTACTCCTTCATTACGAGGATGACGAAACGAGTCATCCAGTTGCATATGCTAGTCGTCAATTATTACCACGCGAAAAGATATATGCCACTATAGAAAAGGAAGCTCTATCAATTATCTGGGTCATAGACAAATTCAAAATGTACTTGATAGGAAAGGAGTTTCAGATAGGAACCAACCACCGTCCGTTAGCCTATATTAGGAATGTGCGACACTCCAACGGCCAAATCATGCGCCGGAGTTTACTCTTGCAAGAGTATCAATTTAAAATCAAATATATAAAAGGTTCCGATAACCAGGTCGCTGACGCACTCAGTAGGAATGCGTACCGAATAGCGTAGAGTAATTGTATTCATAGAATTAGTATCTCCATGTATGTATATACCGTCTTGTACGACTTAAATTAAATTCTCTTGTAATATAATTAGTTAATGTATATGTCTGAATTTTGTAACGCTCAATGCCTATTTTTTTTTGTCTGTATATATATTTATACTTATTAAATTACGTATAAATTATTTTGTCCCATATGTACTAATTTTATATCATTTCATTGTTCCATACCTTTTTTTTTATTAAGTTTGTATTAAAGGTTATTTTCCCTTATAATCAAAAGATCAAAATAATCATATGTATTGAGGTAATACTAGTTAGGTGCAGGAAGGTACGGTTGATACAAGAAAACGAGTTCCCCACAACGGAGCTCTATCGTTGTCCCTTCTCTCTTTTTTTCGAAGTGAAAACTTCCCCCGGAATGGAGGGGTGTGATAGAACGGGTTGAGGCCGCGTTAGTTTCAACCCCTATCACATATTATTTAAAACCACGATGCTCCCACGTGCATCTTCGCTTCAAAGCTTGGCACCTTATGGCAGCCACCTGAGTCAATGTTTAAACAAGGAGGTTTATCTTCCCCCCGTTCGCCCCCATACGCCGACCTCGCCAGATTGAGCTAGGCTTATGGGCAGATAAGGCTTTGTTACCAGGCTCGGCTGTGCATAACCTCGAAGCTCCCACTCCATTGTTCCCCACGCCAAGGGAGTATCTCGACTATTTAGATGGAAACTTTACCACTAAGATCAGATTGGAGATCCAGATTTTCGTCGCGAAACATCACCCCGACCCTCTCTCACTTTGTGCGCCAAGGGACCTCGACCTCGAGATTCACCATCACTTGTCCAGAAGAAGGACAATATCCCTTGAGTGCCAAAGTTCGAGCCTTTCGTGACGCCAAGACCACAAGGCTTCCCCCTTGTTGTTCAGAAAGAGAACAACGCTAGAACAGCTATTGTTCGTTTGAGCCCGTTGACAAGAAACGGTTCTCACCCCTTCCCCTGTTGTTCAGAAGAGAACAACGTAGAACAGCCATTGTTCTTTTGAGCCGTTCGCAAAGAAACGGTTCTCACCCCTTACCCTGTTGTTCAGAAGAGAACAACATTAGAACAGCCATTGTTCTTGAGTCCGTAGACAAGAGACGGTTCTCACTCCCCCCTTGTTTTTCATGAAAGAACAACGTAGAACAGCCATTGTTCTTCAAGCGGTTAGTCGAGAACGGTTCTCATTCCCAAGAAGCCACGTCAGGATCATTTTATTCCCCCCCTTCGGCTGCTACTCGCCAGCGGACCGAAAATTCCTTCACGTCGACTTCCTCTGCACCACTAGTATAAAATTACGTAAGCCGAACGTTACCTTTGAGTATTTACCCCTTTTGTCAATTCTATCCTGTGCTTTAGATGGTTTAGCGAACCATCCCATCTCTTTAGATAATATTTGTTTTACCTTTTTAAATCTTTTAATCCTCGGATTAGCCCGAGCCCCCACGACCCTTTCCATTCTCTGTTTATGTCAATATTACCGTTTTGTGTATTGTTGATAGTTATTATATATAAAACTATATTTTATTAATGATAGCAATATTATTATCCTTGAGCTCAGTTCCACTTCTTAAGCATATCGAACATACATGATATCGGCCCGCCAGACATTCACGCACTCCAAAGATAATTAAAGAAGTTCCCTCAACGAATAGTTATATATGGTATATCGTCGAGAGTCCATTCTACGACAGAGGATTTATGTATATAGAACTGTATATATACACATTCTCGTGGCTTTTATCTATTTCTTTCTAACCAATATATATTTATATATATATATATATATATATATATATATATATATATATATATATATATATATATATATATATATATATATATATATATAAATATATATATATATATATATATATATATATATATTGACGTACGTATTGTCTGGGGAACTGACCTATTCCTCGACATGCCATGTATTCTTATTTTTTCTGTTTTGTTATTTCGAAATTACGATGTATACTTCCTTTTTATTATTATCGGATGTAACTTCTGTCTGAAAGTTCCATCTCTAGGGGAAAGTCGATGTCAAAGATAGATAGAGAGAGAGAGAGATTCGGGTAGGACGGAAAGAACACGCGATCGGCTTCTTTTTTAGGTAACTTCCGTTTGATAACACGCCCTATAGAGAGCCTAAATGTAATAACGAGAGCTTCCACGAGATGGATTGGAGGTCTAAATTCATTATCGTTGCCTCTATATAGATAAAGTAAAATCCACTTCTGGCGAATCCGTATAAATAGTTAAGCGTTGGCCTGGGTAAGATTAATATTTTGCCAAAGGGGACGCGACACAGAAGAATTCTTTCTCTCGCCCTACCTTACCTCAAGAGCCCAGAGACAAGAAAATTATATAAGAAGAAATAAGAACTAGGAACGAGGAGACTCCCACATTGCTGTATTCGACTCTGTTTCTCTACAGTTAAATACTCCCTTGATCCCTACTTTCGAGGCTAGTAGCAGTGGTTGTTAAAAGACAGGTTGTGTTCTCCTTCATAACTTTAAGTAGGCCGATTAATAATCGGCCAAGTACAAACTCAACCGTGCAGTTGAAATGTTATCGAGCTCGACGCTCTTACTTCCTATCCCCTTAAGCCCTTCTCTCGGGCAAAAAATCCTCGGGTGACAGATCCACCTGGAATGGTAGTTTCCCTTTTGTCGCTCGTGGACGTGCTCAAGGCTCCCGCTTGGAGACGACGTGTGTAAACCTTTTGCCCATTCAGTTTTATTTGTGTATTTCTATATTATATTTATTATTTTATTTTGTTTGTACAGTAATAAAGGTTATTTTGTTTCATCCAGTTTGATATCCAGAACCTCTTAGTTAGTTGATTTAATTCGGCCAAGGAGGAAATATTTAATCTTCCTCGATTTAGTGCAACCCACGTTTAAAGTGCATTATTCAGGGCAAAGCTAATAGCAGAGTGTCCTGTGGGCTTGCTACGTTCCCTTACGAGTTAAAGGAAGTAAGTGGAGGTCAGGAAATCTAACCTGACCTACGACAAATATGAAGATAGATTGAGGGTACTAAATGTGTTCTCATTTGAAAGGTGCGTAGGGGGAGATATGATTGAGCCATTTAAAATCTGTTCTGGGATGGATAAGTTGGATTTTAGCGAGTTATTTGATTTGGGAGGTAATATTAGGACTAGGGGTCACTACTTACAAACTTAAAAAACAGAGGTGCAGGTTGGATGTTAGTAAATATTTTGTAACCAATAGAGTGGCAGATTACTGGAATAGTTTGCCACCTGAGACAGTAGACAGTCCAAACTTGAATATTTTCCAACGTAAATTAGATGATTATATGGGCAGGGAGGGTTAACTTATGGTGGGATATGTTACTCTGGACTCATTCCTGTGTATGCTGTTTTTTATTATTGTATGTTATGATTGATTTGGATTTTGACTTTCCTTGATAATGATTTTTTATTTTTTTGGCACATTCCTGTGGATGGTTCAAATTGTATATTGTAGATGCATGATCTGACACAATCCTATGGATTGTTTAAATTTAATATTGTAGATGCATGATCTGACACAATCCTATGGGTGCATTTTGTGGGTGGGTTTTGACAGATGCGGATGAGCTTTGACAGGCCCTTGTGGATTTTATAATCCGTGAAATTATGTTATGTTATGTTTGTCGTGATGCTGAAAATGCCGAATGTCAGAAATGAGAGTATCTTTTACCTGCCTTCTGTGAGTTTTCCGCCCAGTTTCTCAGTAATGCATAAAAGGTCGTCTGCAAGTAGCCACCACCGCTTCGGATCCTCAGCTCTCATTTCCTTACCCTTTTCCTCACGCCCTCCCCAAATTTGCCCCCCCCCCCTTAAAAATGCAGTCCCCTGATTTTCCAAGGGGTGTTACGAATTTATAAACCCGTGTGGAAAAATGAATTAAAAGGAGGTGCCGTCCCGATTTGAAACTTTTTCACGCCTGGTAGTTTCCTCTTTTCTAAATATATATTTATTTAGAACTATCATGGCGAGTAATAGAAGAAATAAATAGGGTTTATAGGTGGTGGGTATGATATGGCACCCAAAGAGAGATTTTTCGACCCCACCCCAATTATTGACGCGTTTTTAAAAAAATAGACATAGGAAAACATTCTTTCGGATGCCTACGGATGATGAATGTAATGGCGATAAGAATGTATACACCTCTTTTGAAAGAAATAATTAAAAAGACAGGTGGGGGCCCGATTTGGGCAAACTAGTAGTTTCCTCTTTTATAAACATCCGTATATCTATTCTCAATAACACCCAAGGGGGACCAAATTGTCAGATGACTATTGAGCCTCTTCCATTCATCTACCACTCGATTCATAAACCACTTTCTACCAATCTCTTCCGTAACCTCCTCAACTTAAATCCATTGTTACGTTTCCTATTCTCTTCACTAAATAAGTTCCTTACTCATGTCTCCCGAATTATACCCTTTTACCCACTCGAAGAGTTCAATCGAGTCCCTTCGAACTCTTCTCCTTTTGAACCTATGAAGATTTAGTCGCCACAACATACAATTACAATATTCTCAAGTGGAAACAGTAAAAGAAAATACTTATTTAAACATCCTAACCTTTGCTACACTATCACTCCATCGGTAGTTGTAGGTGGGCCTATTTGATTTCTAGTCTTAGTTCTGTTTAATTGAACAAAACCTTTGGACCCTCTTTTGCCACCTTAATTTCATAATTTCTCTTTCCTACCCTAATTAACTTTTTAATGTCGCGAGTGAGTTAATTATAACTCGGCCTTAATTTAACCATACCCTTTTTCCCCTATAAATACCCTCTTTTTCCTAGTTGAAGTAGAAAAAGTGTAGTCAAAATCATCTCTTCGGGGAAAATAAAAAAATGTTCTTATCTTAATATTTCCGCCACGAGTCTTACCCAATTTCACTCTGTAACGGAAGAAGAGGAAGAGAGGTCTAAGATCACAAGTAATGGTCTAGTTTGAGATTATCTCCCTCCACACTTCAGCTGTACAAAGACAATATTTCATCCCCAAATTTATTCAATATATTGTTAAAACTCCGCTGAAAGGATGCTTCTATTGCACGACTCTTGAACCTATTCCATATAGCTACCACTCAATTTGTAAACCAATTTATTTTTCTTCAATCAATTATCGTCGAACTCTTCTTTTTAATCTATGAAGATTTAGTGTCCCAAGCCTTTCACCATAAGCTAAGTTCCTGAACCCATGAATCATCTTAGTCACCCTTCTTTGCACAGCAACATCCATCCTATAATTCGGTGAGCAGAATTGCACCTCCCAATCAAGATAAGGCCTAACTAATGCCAGGTAGTTTCAGAATGCTATCAGCATTCATATTTTTTTCACTCCTCCAACAACTGGCCCAAAGAATGAGAATACAAAAGAGAAAATAAAACGAGACGCAATATGCAAAGTCAAACGTGCGCAAGCGCGGCGAAGACGACCACGGAACAAGGAAGAACAAGGAACATAGCCGCAGGAACTAATGCAAAATCAGGAGGAGTTATGGAAAATGATAAGATTTCCATGTAAAGTGACAAAGGGGGAAGTAGAGAGAATGCAAAAAATCCAAAATAAAGTGGCAAGAATAGCAGTGGAAACCTTAAGGAGAGAAATGGGAGGGGGAATAAGGTATGAAGAGCAAAGTACAAAGATAAAAGCAAGTTATAAATTGAGGTTTAAAGAGGTGGGACTGGAGACATGGGCAGGCTATGGATATGGTGTCAATAATTATGCTTCATGGTCATAGGGAAATGAATCAAGTTGATAAGTATGGGCAATTATTTGATACAGAGCCCAACTCTAGTTTGAAAATAAAACTACATTTTAATGGTCGCTTTGTAGTTTTTTAATTAAATTTTAACCTTTTTTTTAAATACATAGAAGTCTAAAAATCTAAGTATTATTTTGCCTAGACTTCTTCAAAATAATTAATGAAGCAACCATTAATTGTACCATTAAAATGTAGTTTTATTTTCACCTTGCTTTCCTATCCTTACCGAACTGGACAAAATGTGTACAGTCGTATTATAAGTATCAATCTACAAGGTGGTCCTAAAGTCTTGTTACCCCTGTATATATTGTTTTAATTTTATATTTCTCACGTGTTTTATATTATTATATTTGGTTCTATTGAAAGTGAATACACTAAAACCAGTAGATGCGTTTGTTATTATTATATTATTCTTGTCAATTTTGGGTAGCGGTGACAAGATTTTCAGACTACCTTGTACATATCTCGCGAATGGTAAAGTTGAGCAAAACAAATTATTTTTCTTTCAATACCACCAAACGCACGTAAATGCCCATATTTCGATTGTTATAACTAGCGTTCATCTATTTCGACAATAATCTCATTTCTACCAACCTTGAATTTGCTTTTAAGCGAAAATTCTCAAACTTCTGTACGCATCAACTTCGGGTCGAACGAATACTTGTAAACCGATATCTAATTGCGCTTGGGATAATAATAACACGTAACTTACCGCATGACTTCACGTAAAAGGTGGCTCTATCTTCAGTAGCTTCCTTCGAGCAGCATTCCTTGAGGCGAGTGTGGCTTATAGGGGAGGATGTGGCTTATAGAGGCGTATGGAATTAGCTTAGGTCATTTAACTTCCAAAACTTAACCTTGTCTAAGGGGCGGGGGGCAAATTAAGACGTTTCTTCCAACAATCCAATTTCGTTAAGGGAGAAAGATGATTCCTCTCCTCCTTCATTTATCTATGTTCTGGACAAACTTAATCAAATGTTCACACACTCACGTCAAATTCTTTGTACTTGTTTGGAGTCTTTGAATTTCCTTCCAGTGGTTGACTGATTATTTCAAAATTACTGCCTCTCCATACACAGTTCAAAGCTACGCCATTCAACTACTGGAATACTTGACGGAACCAACGTGGCATTTCAACACAATATTTTAGTTCCACTCGAACAGACAGACGAACAAAAAACAAGCACAAATCACCCACTCCCTCCGCCAGATGCTAACTAAGTACAGCGGGAAAATAAAGTAAGAACGAATTAAAAGGAAAGAATACAGACATGTTAAAAATCAATAATAACTAGAGCAAAAGAAAGGGGATTATGCCCCTCTGTCCTCATTCTGCCCCAACCAAGGATCAATATATGGGTGCTAGTCAGCGACTAGCATCCATCTATTGATGTAGTCGGCGATTCACCTTCTATAATGAGAAAATCGAATAATAATGAGGGTAGACAATATAATAAAGATTGGGAACATGGAGAAATAATAACGTATTGTGCAAATGGTGGAACAATAAGCGAGGGCTTAAGCTCCCCCCTTTATCTCTGTCCTGAAACTCAAATGAACCGAGCGGGCTATTGCATCAGAACCCCCCCCCCCACACACACTTTCAAGTTAAATCAAAATAATAGATTTAATTTGATTTTAATAGACCCCGCTCTCGCACACGCACTCACACACGACAACAGGTATTTTCCATCGAATAAAATGGAATACAAAAGAGGAAGAACAACGAGGGGAATCCGTCTCACCCGTCTCCCGGTAGGGACTGGCGTTGACGATGGAAAATGAAATGATGGTCCCCTTAAGTACTCTCCTAGTTCAAACGATACTCCTAAAGAGCAATGTGTGCAAGTTCTTTGACCAAGATTAAAAGTGGCCTCAAGTAAGATAATCACAGTTAGAGACGGACACCCAACCTGGAAGATCACACATCGGAAAATAAAAAGCTCCTGTATACAGAAGTGGCAAGGAAGGCCATTGCCAACAAACACTGCGATGGCACAACGAAAAAGTGGCTCAATGCTCAGGGACGAGAACATCGCCCTATGGGCCTCAACCGCCCCAAGGGAAAGCAGCAAATCCTAAAGAGAAAAGTAAACAAGACGCGATTTGCGAAGTCACAAACATACAGACCTGCGGCGAAGACGACCACGGAACAAGGAAGGCCATAAGAGCATGGAACAGTTCTTGTACATACCCGGGGGAACTAGTGAAAAATTAGTTATGGGCGTAATACAAAATCATGTAGCTATCATACACTGCTTGGGCTCATACGGGGAAATCGTTATTTCCCTACTCAGGAAAAACAAGTTTCTCGAACTGAAGATCCCTAAGGACCCTAGAGTCTTCGGAGATCTTCGGCATGGTGATAATCAAGAGCGACTTGATTACCCTTCAGGACCCATCTTTCTTCTCCCGGGTGTTTAAGGGCAGCTCTGCCTGAAACTAAAGGTGACTGCTACTCCTATTTCTTCTGGGGTTCTTCTTGCCTTAGAGGAGTTTTTAATTCTACCTTTACACGGTTAAGCCATAGAATCTGCCAATGGTCTCTGCTATGGTCTAGAGGACTTAACAAACGGCACCGAAAGCTTTGAACTTTTCAGTGAGGAACGGAAGAGAGATGTTTGTTGTAAAGAAAGAAATGGATGGAGTTCATCTGAGTAGTAAAAGAGATGTTTGTTGGAAAGAAAGAAATGGATGGAGTGCATCTGAGTAGTAAGAGAGATGTTTGTTGGAAGGAAAGAAATGGTTGGACTGCATGTGAGTAGTAAGAGAGATCTTTGTTGTAAAGAAAGAAATGGGTGGACTGCATCTGAGTAGTAAGAGAGATGATTGTTGGAAGGAAAGAAATACATGGATTGCATGTGAGTAGTAAGAAGGATGTTTGTTGGAAAGAAGGATATTGATGGACTGCATGTGACTCATAAGAGAGATGTTTATTGTAAAGAAAGAAATGGATGGATTGCATCTGAGTAGTAATTAAGATGTTTGTTGGAAGGAAGGAAAAGGGTGGAGTGCATGTGAGTAGTAAGAGAGATGTTTATGGAAAGAAAGAAATGGAAGGAGTGCATCTGGGTAGTAAGAGAGATGTTTGTTGGAAAAAAGAAATGGGTGGACTGCATCTGAGTAGTAAGAGAGATGTTTGTTGGTAGGTAAAAAATGGATGGATTGCATGTGAGTAGTAAGAGGGATGTTTGTTGGAAAGAAAGAAATGGGTGGATTGCCTGTGGTTAGTAAGAGATATGTTTGTTGGAATGAAAGAAATGGATCGATTAAAACTAAAGAGTAAAAGAGATGTTTGTTGGAAAGAAAGAAGTAGATGGATTGCATCTTGGTACAAGAGAGATGTCTTTTTTGCAAAGGAAGAAATGGGTGGAGTGCATGTGAGTAATAAAGAGATGTTTATTGGAATGGACTTCTAGAATTGGCAATGAATTCTTAGAAAGTTTGAATGTATTTTAAGTTAGGGAATGGCTAGGGGCAAAATATAATTACAGAGGTTTAAGAGTCAGTTAGTTCTTCCAACTAATAAGCCAACCATGCAGTTCATAAACCAAAGTGGTAATATGAAACTGGAGCCACAGACAGAATAACCTCTTCCAAATTTATAAATATGTACATGTTTTCTGTGAAATGTTTCACACAAGGAAGAAGTTCTCCCTTGTGTGAAACTGGAATCATATTATTATTTTAAGCAAAAATATTTGAGGGGGCTAATCAGATTGTAGGGGGTGATAAGCCCCCCCATAGCACGCCCCCCCCCCCCCCTCGTGATTATGGGCCTGATCATGACTTTCACCTTTCCTCATCTTTTCTTTAAATTCACCACGATTTGCAGAAATTGAAGACTCTCTTAATAAAAATAATAATATCTACACCTCTTCTTTAATTGAAAATACAATAAAAAGTTATTGAATAATTTAGATTAGCTCCAATTTCCTAACATTATTGTACCATAAGAATTGAAGTTTCGTTGCTGTTCAAGATGATCTGCTCCCCGGCGCCGATTCTGTGCTTTTTTTTTAGAAAAAGCGGGTGGGGCGCAACCTCCACAATTAAAGGGGGCTATGGTTCGTCCCCATTTCGAAATTATCTTAAAAACGATAGATATTAAATACAATATGATGCGGCCGGGGAGCTCGTCTTGACCTTTACCAAAGTTTCTTGTTGTACATGAGAGTGGTTTCTATAATCGATCTTTGTGATAAGACGTTTTAAAACTTGTATCTAAATATTATTTGCAAACGGATTTTTAATGTGTGTAATCCAACGAGAACGCCATCGGTTGTTTATTTAAAATTAAAGAGGAAACTCCTCAAAGAATGACGCAGTGATGTCGTTTCTGATTATTCGGTCTCTGCCTAGTCAGGCCTAGTGAAGCGTAGCTTAAGGATGAAATATTGCTTTATAAAAATAAAGGGATCTTGATTATGCTTAATGGTGGATTTAAAAAGCCCTTTCCGCCCCGAAGGTCCTTAGTCACCTGAGGTCAACCATACACTATGTATGCCATGGTGTAAATCACATCAGCTATGGCAATTATTGGGATGGAGTTTCTCGATGTAACGAAGGCTGCCGTTATGTATCTGATTCATACACCTATTTAGTATCTTAAATTTTGTATTTCTAAAGAGCGATAAGTTGAGCGCTACATGGAGGAAGATTTAATTAATAAAGGAAGATAGATGTCTTTCAGCACACTCCTCACTATTGGTTTCCTATCACAACTTAAATTGAGGAAGGTCATCCCAAACCTCCTATTTTCGCGCCATATTCGAGACTTGGTGCGAACTCATTAAAGCTAAAATCGGAATTTGCTTGAACATGGCCGCTCTATTCACGTTTTCCTCATCTTCCTTAATTCCAAAATGTACAGTGAGTCACTGTACACTTCTGACTTTTATCCATTACGCCATGAATATGTATTAAATAATGAGATAAATAAAAAAGTGAAGATGAAATATTAAGAATGGAGGATAAAGTAAAGAAAAACAAATGAAAATCCGCGAGCGTACGAGGAATTTGGCCTGGCCCCTGCTACAGGGAGGAGCCAGGCCAAAATAAACTGTTCGCCGTAAATCCATAAAGCCCATATTTCTTTGCGCCCGATCATAGCTTCTTTTCCTTCCTATAAATTAACCAAGTTTATTGTCAAACTTTTGTCCCCAATTAACTATAATAGATTTACCATAAGCAACTCCTATACGAATCTTCTATATTCTATGCCATCAAAAAACACCACCCAGAAATGTTGTTTTGTAACATTTGATATAAATTCACTTCTTAATAATGTAAACCAAATTATTTAAATAATCATTAACAAAAGTTTCTATGATTCAGATATTTCATTTAGGAAATTCTACAGATTAACAAACTTTTTTTATAAAGGCATTCATTCCATTCTACAGGCCTATCTAAATAGTCTGATGCTATTTATTCGTCGAGGCAAGCACTAGTTCTTGAGTGTCTAGCACTTAAAAATAGTATTTTCCCATACATAAAACTCTTATGTGCCCCTGTCATGACGTCATCAGCTTCAAGGATAATAGTTTCATTACCCCGATTCAAGAAATCCATACAGGGTGCCCTCCACCATAGGGCCCTAACTATCATAGACTTCGTTTCTTAATTCGACAAAACATTAAGAAATGAAGCCTATCGAAATCTGGGCCCGTTTTGGGGGGATGTAGGAAGTAAGAGGCCCGGAATGGATTAAGCCATGTTAGGTCGGTCAACCGACTCCCGAAAACCTCGAACCCTTGGGGCTTATTTCATTTAAGCTTTGTGGGGGCAGGAAGAAGAGACAGAACGTCTAAATGGGGGATTTATTTAGAAGGAAAAAAATATGTCGACGTACCGAGAAGCCCCCTCCCCCTAAAATTCTCTGGTGGGGTTTGTTCTCGCTACCCGAGTGTTACGGCGCTGGATTTCTGACGTCAAGGCAGGGGGTTGAGTCCCATCGATGGCGGATAGGAAACTGTCCAAGGGGCTTTAAGCTTGGGCGGATCCACGGGGTAGGTAGTTCCCCCCCCTCATAACACCGCTGTCATTACCCTCCCTTTCCTCACATACCCCATCTCCCTTCATATGCAGTTCTAGCACTCCCCCTTGGGTACTCATACCCACAATCCCCTGACACAGATTGCGTTCCCCCTCCCCCCTCGTCTCACGAAGGGTCGACCTTGATTGAATGCACATATTTAAACCAAAAATATGGGCGTGCGTACATGGTATTTGGTGCACATGTGAAGACGAATTTTCTTCTATTTCATTTTAGGGGTTCGCCTGTAGGGTTATGCCCCCCAAACCTCATACATGCGCACATCATTCTCGGTCATTTCCCAGGGAGAGGAGGGATGGTGTAACAGTAAAACTATTGCTACACCTAAAATTTGGATGACCAGCGAGCCCTACTGACCCCATCACAGCCGGTAGTCTCGGGCTACCTGGGGTTGATTCATTCTAGGCATCTCCCCACCACCCCCACCCCCATTTTTTGTGTAGACTAGTTGCCGGGTAGCATCCATCTCGTCATCCTTGGTCGGGGCAGGATGAGGACAGAGGGACATAATCCCCGCCCTCTTGCTTTTATTTGCTATCATATTACGCCCCACTACCGGTAGCGTTTGGTCGGTCACCGATGGGGAGAGGCGGCTCCGAGTTTTGGTAGACAGTTCTACCAGATACTTTGAATCAGCGCTCCAAGTTATGGTGTAGTTAACACCTGGGGGTTCGAGCTTGTTCGTTTGTGTCCATCTCCAATTTTAAGCCAAATATTGCCTTAAAAAGGACAGGGCGGTTGCGTCAAGCCTTTCCGGAGTTGAATGACGTCAACCCCAAAAAACAAACAAACAAAAAACACTCCAAAGAATCGTTTCTTAAGTGAGCAGGGCTATAGATAGCTGGATCTAGGGTCCCCAACCGCATTTAAGGGATAATCCCAACAGATCAATGCCGCCTACAGTAAAATAATTGTGATCCTTGGATTAATTAATGCCAGGAAAATGACCACGTGCCTTTCCGTCCCTAGCATTAGGTTGATGATCATCGCTATTGAGGTTCTCTTCAATCTTGATAATTTTCATAACTCTCTTCTTTCTCCTTCTGTCTGTTTCACCCCTTTCCTTCTAACTGGCGGATAATGGCCCCCGAACGTGCTTGCAACTAGATACCCGAGAAATGGACGGAGTAAACAAGGAAATTCATAGGTATTGTCCCTTTTATTTACTTAAGTACAAATTAACTGATTTTACATGTTTATATATTTTTATTTTAATACACAAATAAAGACGGGATGATGAAATTCTTTGTTTTAGAGATGGATAATATCCACCTTACTCCCATTATATCATAGTTCCTCAGATATGATGTAAAATTGACCTTTTTGTCGAGAGACTATTTTTTACTCAGGCAAAAACAAAATGGTGCTGAAATTCAGGCCATAAGAGAACAACAGATGATTGTCAACGAAAGAAAGAATAAGAGGAATAGATAAACGATACAAAAGTGGCAAAAAATATCCCTCGCAGCGATATTTCCAAGAGCGGTCAAGACTAAAAAATGCACTCCTACCTCGGTTAACGAAGAGATTCGTACCAGAATGCCATTCGGAGGTCAAAAATATGAACCAGTTTATTATTGGAACGTTTAATTTTCTCAGTAACTCAAATATAAATATTTTCTTTCTTCTTTCAATTATTTTTCACGATCTATGACGGTTTTTGAAGGTTTGGATTGGATATGAGAGTCAAGAGGGAGTAAAAGGGTTGCGGCAATTTGGAAGGCGAATATCTGTAGAGGCAGGTCGTCGATGGTTACTTTCAGACCACTGAAGTCGATGTGTGGTTTAAGAATGATGGGTCGTGACAAGTTTAGTGGGGAATATTTTGATTGAAAAATATGTTTATGCGACCACCAAATGCTTTTGCTAGCCGAATGGAGACGGCGTTGGTCTGCCAACGAGCATCGTGGTTCGATCCCGGCAAGATTGGACACAAACTTCAACGCACTTAGAAATCTGGCCAAATACAACACTGCTTTCTTTCCTCTCCCATCTTCGCAGAACAACACACATACTGTGCCAAGAAAACCTGCCGATGGGTATCTATATCACATACCTCTGACGCAGAACAAACCCCCCCTGCCCCGGGGCGACCAAGGTTCCACCTGAACGCTGTTTGGTGTCAAAACATAATACCTCCTGGCGCCTCTTCCCAAAAAGGACCGTCCCTGGTACTCTCGGGCTCACCAGCGATTGTCATACTAACCTTTATATCTATTTCATTATCCGGTCTAGATTCGCCTGGATAAACGCAGGTTGTCGAACCAACACTACTACTACACGACCACCGCGCTCTGAAAGAAGGCTTCGTTCGTATGTCTGAGCCATGTTTCGGTGTAGACTATAACATGTAAATCTTGTTTACTTCGTGAGTTGCACATGTGTGACTGTATTGCTAATCGCTGGACCTGCAATGGCTATTTGGAACATTTCGTTAGTGATTGTTGAAGTGTGCGTGGTTGAGGTCGTCTTCTATTTTACTAATTATTTTCACTCAAAGTGTAAATCCCGGTTGGGTAATGTAATAATTACGGAGAGGGAGTACGGGAATGGATGGGCAGCGGCGGTCATTAAGGAAGAAGGGCTAGAGGCGCTGATGGCTGCGGAAAGACGCCATGACCTATGACCATAAACAATCACCATTGATATAAATTGAGCCATTTTCCATTATTGGGTCTAACCCGACACCATCTTTTACCCTTCATTAATGGTGCCTCAATTCTTTCACCCTAACGGTGTTTCTCTTGTTTCTCCACATCGTTCTCTCTTTCTTCCCTTATCAGAGAAGATGCCGGTTCCTTGGATATTTAAAAAAGGTATATTGAGTTGGTGGTTGTTGCCTCCAAAAGCTGGTGTCACCTAAGCAACATCCGGGCCTTCCTTCCACACATCATCCATAAGATAAAGTATTAATTCAACTTAACTCGAGAAATGGCTAAAAGTAAGGGTGCAGAAAATTCAATCAAATCAGCTTTTCACTTTTCAGAGAAACATTCGTAAACCGACGGATGGCGATATTTTAGACACCATTTAATGGTATTTCATAGACCAGGGGTGAAGGGGGGAGTGGTCTGACCACCCCACCCCACCCCGTCAAATTTCAGACCCGTTTATGTTTATATTTCTTTTTTAAACCATACTTGATTTTTGCTATTCGGAAAGACTTACGAGGAACAAAGAGGAGTGACCGGCGAAAGCGGCGGGTACAGATTCCTGCCCGTAGCTGATGGGGCGGGTAGGGGGGTATGGTGAGATAATTTGACTTGATCACCCCGTCGGGGCGTCCAAGTCGTACCCGGGAATGTAGCTCGGTGACCGGTGAAGCGGGGACGTGAGGGGCGGAGTGGTGCGATCGGCACATTCTTGTTGAATGTCCCAGGCTAGACGATCTCCGCGTACGTTACCTGTCCCGGGCATACGTGGCTTCACTTAACGGAAAGACCCTTCTAGCAGAGGTGTGAAGGCGATTCAAAAGGATTCGGGGAAAGTTCTCGCAGAACCCCCCTCCCGTTCTCCAAGAGAATGGGACCGCAATCTCAGACCACGCCCCCGTGACGGAATCCTTCGCGACCGCATTCTCTAGCCGGGATGCTGCTCCAACAGTATTTAATGCACGTCGTGATGTCGCGGAAGGTCGCCGACTAAACTTTACCTCCAGAGGCGGAGAACCGTATATAACAGGTTTACACTGAGTGAGTTGCGTTCGTCTCTTGCTTCGTGTTCTGACACCGCCCATGGTCCAAAGATGTCCCGTACGCCATGCTTTGACACCTGGGTGAGCAAGGCATGGACTTACTGTTAGATTTTTTTATCAGTATATGGGTAGAGAGTAACCTCCCGGACTTCTTGCGAATCGCTACTGTGCTAACTTTTTGCAAACCGGAGAGAGATCATTATACCCAATCCGACTCCCGCCCAATTTCCTAAACTCTTGCCTGTGCAAGTTGATGGAGAAATTGGTTAATGTTCGATTAGCTTTTTTTCTGGACAGTGGAGGACATTCGTGTTCTGCGCATTGAGGATTCCGCAAGTTGCATTCCACGTCGGACGCTCTGCTTCGACTGGAAAATGCTGTCTGCGAGGCCTTCTTTCGTAGACAGCACTTCGCCAAGGGGTTTTTCGATCTTGAGAAGGCTTATAATATCGCATGAAGATACGGTATCATAGAGACCCTCCACACGATGGGGGCGAGGGGACGTGTCCCTGTCTTTATATCTGAATTTTGCGAGATCGCCGATTCCGCGTACGAGTGAGGGGAGCCCTATCCGGCCTAATGGACAAGGAAGAGGTTGATCCGCATGGAAGTGTCTTCAGTGTCACATACTTTGCCCTGGGCATCAACAGCATCACATTGTTGCTGCCGGAAGATTTTCTCGCTATGCTCTACGTGGACAACCTTTCGATCTCTTTTGGCGCGGCCCAGATTCCAACTCTGGAGCGTCGACTTCAACAGACATTGAATCGCGTCGCTCGCTATGCCGGCGCGCACATGTTTTAGTTTCATTTGGCCAAGACTAAGGTGGTTCACTTCTGCTGCCATCCACTGCTCCCCCCACCCAGATTTGTTTCTTAATGGGATGCGCATGGAAGTGGTTGGATCGCACCGTTTATTAGGGTCTTGTATTTGACCGACACCTCATCTGGGAGGCTCATATTCGCATCTTTAAGGTCTCTTATACCCGCGTCATAAATATTCTCCGTTTCGTGGCGTTTAGCGCTTGGGGTGCTGATAGGGCAACTGCCTTTCGTTTTTAATGATGCTTTGTTCTTTCGAAGCTCGAATACGAATGCGAGTTTTATTTATCTTCAGCTGAGCGTGTATTGTGGAAGGTGGACTCGATCCACCACACCGGCCTTCGTCTGGCGACCGGTACCTTCTGCATCCCCCCCATTGAGAGCCTGTTGGTCGATGTTGGGGAGATGCTACTCGCTATACGCCGTGTACAGTGCATTATTCGCCTGTTCGCGCCAACCCGGCGTCTCCCTCAGTCGACAACAGCAATCACTGCATCAGCCGCTGATTTCAACGATACCTATGCCACCGAGAGACGCCAGTCATACCCTAAGCCCTTTGGGTTTAGGGCCAGGAAACTCCTTCAAGAACTAGGTATAGCTCTCGGTATGGTGGCACCCCTGTTTCTGACCAGGAGGCCACCCTGGAGGGTACCACCTTTGGCTATTTGTTGCCACGCCTCTGTTCCCAAAGCTTCTACAGCGCAAGGAGTAATGCATTCGACCCTTTTGGAGCACAACTCGTGTCACGTTTGAACTATGCCAGTGTATACGGATGGCTCCAAGTCCGAAGAGGGGGTAGGCTTCCACGCCGTGTCCCCTCTGTTTAAAGTCAGCGGAGCTTTGTCAGGCGCTGCCTCTGTCTTCACGGCAAAGCTAGTGACAATACACTTCTCGCTAAGAGAGATTACGCGACGTGCCCGGTTCTGAGACCGGATTGAGATCTATAGCCTCTCACAAAGCGCCCTGAGTGCTCTCGGGGGATTGGAATCTCCGCTTCCCCTGGTTTCCAATATCCGTGACGCCACGCTTTTGGCAAGCCGGGTGAATGTTAAGATTATCTTCTGCTGGGTTCCTGGATATGTAGGGATTTCCTGGAATGAGCACACCAAAGATTCCGCGATGACTCGACGAGCGGACCAGCGTTTCGCTCGTCCTCACACGGCCTACATGGCAGGAATACCGGCAGATCTTCGTGCTGCTTGTCAAAGAAGATGGGAGATGGTCGAAGTGAGCTTAAACTGGCGTGCCATTGCGCTGCGACTGTTCGCATGGACCTATCCCGCAATTTTATTATAACAGGTGAATATATGTAATTGCGTTATATATATAATGCTACAGTTATGTGTACAAGAATTTAATTTTTTATAATTTCCTACCCCCTCGATGTCTATTTGGGGGCGTAGTGAATCAAGAACAGCTGCGTCGATGCGAGTCTCTACTTCTTCCAGATTATCACCGAGGTAAGAGTTGAGTTCCGGGAAGCCGATCTTAATGATGGGAGCTGAAGTTGAATTTTATAGGATGTAGACACGAAGTGTAGCCTTCTTTTTACATGTCATATTACATATCATTATTGAATTACTTTTGTTCAGGTCTTGTCAGGATTTATTGCTTGATGTGACTTAAATTGTACATTCTTAAAAAAACACTTTTGCAAGTATGACTAAAATGTGAAGCAATCGAGAACATGTATGGAAGCTGGAAGAGAGCGGTTGACATTTTTAAAATGTTAAACCCCACTCCGAGTAGAGATCGGTGATTTACAGATATCAAAAGGCGTAAATAAAAGGGGAGCTTTTTTCCAAGAGTAAGTACCACCACGCTCTGATCAGTGAGGACTCCAACCCTCATCAGGAACAGGATGAATAAGATCAAGTAAAATTCCCAAAATGGCGGACAACTTGGTTTTTAAAACAAAAGGAGTCATTTGAGCGTCCTGAATTTGTGACAGATGATCTGAAATTTCATCCATTCAAGATAGACAAAAGAAACTTATTTCCAAATACATCCAAAAGAAGAGAGTCGAACGAGCAAAGCTACTCTTCCAAAGACTCATTGACACCTTACAGCTTCTAGTTCTGTGTACGGATGAGAAATTGTTCACTATCCAGGGTACTTACAACACACAGAATGTTCCGGTTTGGGGACAAAATAAAATTGTAATTCCAGTTCAACAGCGGTGCTGTTTCAGGTCAGGGACAGAAACCAGCTTCAGTGATGGTCTCGGCGGACATTTTATCAACGGGCCTTAAAACACCCCTCATCTATATTGAAGAGAGGGTAAAGATCAGTCTGCATGCTTCTTCGGATATTTTGGAGGAAAACGTCATCCTCTTTTTGGATGCCACCATAGGAAATGTCGGTGTACTATTTCAACAGGCTAGCCTAGCGAGACTTCACACCACCTCCATAAAAGTTCAAGATCGGTGCCAAGTAAATTTTAAGGGCTTTTGGTCAGCGGAAATTTAGGCCCCTAGTTCTTTACCCTTTAATTTGAAATGTGGTCAATGCTTGAGCAGAATGTTCGAACCAACTCTCATTATATTGATGAAATTCTAAAGTGAAAACTGGAAAATGGCGGAAGAAAATATGAGCTGAAACTCCGCGTTCCACTCCGAGACTTCGTCGTATCTTCGATGCAAAACGTCGTCACATCGAATATTAGTTACATCATCTTGTAGCATATTTTTTTGGTTTGTTCTAGTTTAGGAAATATGAAATAAATATTGTGTTCTGAAAATATAATCAGTGGACACTTTGTTTTCCATCCGATCTGCATATTTGATCCTCCCCCCATCCCTCACTGTGGTTCTACACTTTAAAGTGGGCTCGAGACCAGGAGTATATATTACGTTTGTTAGACGCCGATGAAATTCACTGGAATCACACTCCATCCATAAAAAAAAACATACTTGCTGTGATATAACATTTAAGAGCCAATAATACTACGAGGTGTAGGTCTTTAGAAGTATCTCTTCCTGGCCTAGATAGCATTTCGTATAAGCTGAATGAATTAATTTGTATTTCTACAGGAATTTATTAATAAAATCATTATATTCTGGTTAACTAGGAAGAACCTGCGATTTCTCGCATGAAAAGCCCATTCGTTACCACTGGGTTACAATGGACAAAAGAAACACTATCAGAAGAACTCTCTTAAGGGATCGTGCGTGAGGTCGCTAGTTCGAATCCCGGGGTAAGTTGTTTCTTGTTGTTGTTGTTATTTTTTAATTTGTCACGACACGGATGTTTATGCCTCTGTTGAACTCATGTTCAAATGGAATATAAGAAATTCACTTCACATTTTTCTTCCGAAGATTTTACCAGATTTTATGAACCTGGACTTCAAAATTCTCATGCACTAGTCTTGGAAATTTGATCTCTTGCAATTACCCTTGTGGGAGGTTGATGAGTGAAAAACGCCTCAATTCTGCTAACTTTATTCCCATACCAAAATCCAATGAAAAAAACAACAACTATACAATGCCTTCGAGTTTAAATTCTCTCTATATATATTTAAGAGAAACTTTTCTTTTATCTGTCATAGAGAAAAAGCGAAGAAAACAAGTACATATTCGGGTTATTTGCCTCCACAAAATGTGAGCAGGGCTTAATGCGTTGATTGAAGGTTTCTCTGGCGATGGTCCGTCTCCTTCTCTCCTAAACGTGGGTTAGTGCGCAAACATTGGCATGCACACTGCGCTCGTTGTGCAGGCGCTGAAATATAATGGGGGATGAGTTGCAATTGAATAGGGGTTAAAATGGATTTTAATAGTATATTCATTGCTCAAAATCACAAAAATCACACTTCTCGAATACTTTAGCAAAGTGAATTTGTTTTGGTGGTCTATGATTCATTTATATCGGGCAAAGAGGGCCGTTAGCACTTCTCACGGGGTGGTCGAATAAGCGACCGTTCTAAACTTATACTTACTCATTGTGGTTGGAGGAGACACACATTCATCGAGACAAGGCAATCGGGAATCTGCGTGGAAATAAAGATGGCAATCAGTTAATTGCGCCATCCCACACACCCCTTTTCCATCGAAGAGGAGCCCCCCCCCCCCCTCCTCTGCCGCTTTAATGAAATTCGCATAATAAAAAGTATGGCATCCGTTGGCAAGTATGTCGGGATTAATGGGGGTCGGTCACACCTTGGGGGGGAAGGTATTGGAAGAGTGGGAGTACATTTTTACCACCAAACAACTCTTCGTGGCCCAAAGAAGAGACACAGGTTGCAGACAGAGGAGTAAGGATAAAACTTTCGCATACTGGGCTTCTCAGAGAGAGGAGTGATGTGTTATGTGTGCGAATTATTATTATTTTTAGTAGGTAGTAGTATGTACATGATAATATTTATAATGGATTACTATCAAAATGTTAAGTACCCTACGTCTACTCACTTAAGCAAGCGCGGCCTGGAATTCTGGTCAAAATACAGGCATATGCGGGAAAATGAAAAGCAACGATTAAAAAAACTAACACCATCTTTCGCACATTTCGGGTGTTCTCCTGGTGGGTAAAGCAATGGAAAGCGTGGGAGAAATACTTGACCACCAACCAGTGAGTGGGAGTGCTAACCATTCCTCTGAAAGATATAATCTTTTTCAATGCTTAATAAGTTTACTTTTACCACTGGGAGTCACAAATTCACCTTCCCACTCAAATATCAGCGTTGGCCTAATTGAAAAAAACAAAGATTCCACCAAAATGTCCATAACCTCTAATTGGCCAGACTAAAATTATCCCTGACTTGAGAACACCCCTTAGCTAATCGCCATCATTATAAGATGGATTAAAGTAAGAAATAGCAGATTAAAGTGGTCGGTTTCTTTATTGGAGACGCTTGAAACATCTTTCCGAATAGAAACACGAAGCTTTATGTGATGTCGAGATTCACAACGAACAAGTTCAATACTTAATAAAAAAAGGCAAAGACCAATTTCAATCACTTACACGAGAATGCTGGGGTGCTTGTATCTGTGAAGCAACTTTGTAGGTTTCTCTCACAATTAGCTGGAGAAAAAAATATAGGTATTAGAAATAGTGAGAATCAGATGTTCAAAACCACATAGAAACAAGGAGAGACTGATTGTTACAGAACGAGTTGAGGCCGCGTAATTTCAACTACTATCACATGTTATTTAAAACCAGGATGCTCCCCACGTGCATCTTCGCTTTCAAGCTGGGCGCCTTATCGCAGCCACCTGAGTCAATGTTTAAACAAGGAGGTTTATCATCCCTCCCCGTTCGCCCCATCCGCCGGTCACGCCAGATTGAGTTAGGCTTATGGGCAGATAACGCTTGTTCTCAGGCTTGGCTGTGCATTCCCTTGAAGCTCCAACTCCATTGTCCCCCACGCCAAGGGAGTGTCTCGACTATTTAGATGGAAACTTTACCACTAAGATCAGATTGGATATCCAGATTTTCGTCGCGAAACATCACTACGACCCTCTCTCACCTTGTGCGCCAAGGGACCTCGACCTCGAGATTCACCATCACTTGTCCAGAAGAAGGAAAATATCCCTTGAGTGCCAAGGTTCGAGCCTTCGTGACCCTGAGTCCACAAGATTTCCCCCTTGTTGTTCAGAAGAGAACAACATTAGAACAGCCATTGTTCTTGAGCCCGTTGACAAGAAACGGTTCTCACCCTTCCCTTGTTGTTCAGAATGAGAACAACGTTAGAACAGCCATTGTTCATTCGAGCCCGTTGACAAGAAATGGTTCTCACCCACCCCCCTTGTTGTTTAGAAGAGAACAACGTAAACAGCCATTGTTCTTTTGAGCCCGTTCGCCAAGGAACGGTTCTCACCCTTCCCCCTTTTTGTTTAGAAGAGAACAACATTAGAATAGCCATTGTTTTTGAGCCCGTAGACAAGAGACGGTTCTCACCCCCCTTGTTGTTAAGAAGAGAACAACGTAGAACAGCCATTGTTCGTCAAGCCGTTCTTCAAGAAACGGTTCTTATTCCCAAGACGCCACGTCAGGATCATTTAATTCCCCCCCTTCGGCTGGAACTCGCTTAGCGGACCGAAAATTCCCTAACGTCGCATTCCTCTGCACAACAAGTATAAATTACGTAAGACGAACGTTACCTTTGAGTATTTAACCTTTTTGTCATTTCTATCCTGTGCTTTAAATGGTTTAGCGAACCATCCCATCTCTTTAACTTTATATTTTTTTTACCTTTTTAAATCTTTTAATCCTCGGATTAGCTCGATTCCACACGATGCTTTCCATTCTCTGTTTATGTCAATATTTTCCGTTTTGTGTGTTGTTGTTAGTTATTATTAATAAAACTCTATTTTATTAATGATAACAATATTATTATCCTTGAGCTCAGTTCCACTTCTTAAGCATATCGAAGATACATAATATCGGCCAGGCAGACATCCACGCACTCTAAAGATAATTAAAAAAGTTCCCTCAACGAATAGTTATATATGGTATATCATCGAGAATCCATTCTACGACATATATATATATATATATATATATATTTATATATATATATATATATATATATATATATATATATATATATATATATATATATACACTATTTAAATTTGGTATCAGGTGTGTAAGGTTTAACGCTATATCTTTGCAAACACTGGTCTCAGTCGAGTAAAGCATAGTGTTATTTGTTATAATAATAGAGTATAGTAGTTCCCTTTAGTTTTAACGATTGCTATCCCCTTTTTTGAAACTTGAGAAGCTGGAGTATCTCAAGGAACTGTTATAATAATTTTTTTTGTTTTTTTTGTGTGATTTTAGTCAGTGGTTAATTAGATCGAGAAACCAAGTACCAATAGGTCAGTGCCCATATTTAGGTAGGCTAATTCTCTAGAAGGCATAATTCTTGTTGCAAGGAATTTTAGTTGGTTGACTATTGCGCCCCCAAGTGCAAAGATGACTTAGTTCGAAATCTTTAAAGCGCAAGGAGAGTCCTTGGGACTTTCCGGAAAAGAACTAATTGAGTATGTTCAAGAGGAGCAAAGAAAAGAGCGAGAAAGAGAAAGAAAAATCCAACGAGAAGAACGAGAAAGAGAAATCCAACGAGAAGAAAGAGAAAGAGAGGAACGGATAAGACAAGCTGAGCTCCACCATCACATTCAATTAGCTCGTGTTGAAGCAGAAATACTGTCATCTAGTTCACGTTCTGAACCCCCCCCCCCCAATCTCCCACTAAAGCTCTCCAATTTCAAGGAGGAGAGGATTTCGGAGTATTTTTAGCCCACTTTGAAAAGATCCTCGAAATCAATAACATGGATCTGGAGGCTGAAGGTGTAGCCAGATTACCTCCCTTGTTAAATTGTAAATTGCGCGAAATTTTTATATCTTTACCATCTGAATGTACAATTAACTACAGCACCTTAAAAGCTGAGCTATTGGCCGCTCATAATATGACTCCCGATTTCTACCACCAAGAATTTCGAGGAGGTCGCATTAAACCCGGACAGACGTTCCGTCAATTCGGATACATTCTTCAGAGTAATTTTAAATTTTGGTTAGAATCCTCAAAGGTTGATCCGAACTACGAGTCCTTAACAGACTTCGTGTTGCGAGATCAATTTTTAGCGTCTCTCCCGACAGAGATCCACGCGTTCGTCAAGGATCGTCGGTGCCAGACCTTTAAAGAATGTACCGAAGAAGCGAATGTCTATGCCGCCAGCCATAATTTATACCCAAAGGAGAATCGAACTTCTCACCAATCCCCCTACAAGGAAAGAAGGAAGGATTCACGCCCCGTCACAGGAAAGCCGACGAAGTTTCCGAGCCCCGTAAAACCCCAAAACTTCTTTCCCTAAAACCAACAACGGGACTCCAAACCTCCCGTTAAGATTTCTCCTCCATCTCTCTTCCCGAAGCGACCATCATATGCTTCACCTGTGGTGTAGAAAACCACATGAGCTGGAATTGCCCCCAAAATTCTAGGCTTAAAAGCGGACCAGCCCACCAAGTTCACCAGATTAATGCCACCCCGGCTCACCCGGTGGTGCAGACCCAAGCAGAAACTTCTCTCCCTCCGTCAGTCCACCAGGTAAATTTAATTTTTGATAAAAGTTCATCGGGAACCTTGAAATTTGAGGAGGGCAGCGTGAATGGCTGCCGAGTATCGACTCTCGTCAGGGACACAAGATGTACGTGTTTCATCGTGTCCGACGAATTTCTCCCCCCAGTGGACCCTAACCACAAAGAATTTGCGGTGGTACATGACTACCTTAGGCAGGCGAACCAATTCCACGTCGTTAGATGTTACCTGCAGTGTCAATATTATGATGGCTGGGCTGAAGTCATTTCAGCACCCATACAATTCTGTTCCGTACTTATAGGACAGAGCCCCCAAGTAAGTTCCGACCCTGAGTTGCCGGCCGCCCTTCCTCGAGGCCGAGCTAAGAAAGAAGCCCAGGAGCCCGTCCCCATCAGAACCCCGATACCGTCCGATTTCTCGGAGACCCTTAACCAGGACTTTAGGAGGCACAAAAGGAGTGTGAATTACTATCACCCTTAGGTGATAAGGCCCAAGACAAGGACACGGAGACTGTCCGTGGACCCAAAGAAAAAAGTACCCCAAACGCGCCCATGGAGATACGTTCGTAGCACTGGACGAAACATCGGCGCTTGAAGAAGATTACCTCGTGGAGTCCTGTAATGTAATACAGACAGTGTGCATCCAACCTGATGCCGATTACCCTCCTCCTTCCCTACCAGGTGAGTCTTTGGAACCCTCTGACCTGGATATTGACGCGCAGCTGACACCACATCAAAAGAGTCAGCTACAAGAACTATTTGAATGGAGTCACCATTTAACCCCCCTATTAGCTCTTTTCGAGCGACTGCGCGAAAATGGCCTCACCATTGGCCCCAGCAAATACCATTTTGCCCACAAAACCATAAAATATTTGAGTTTCAAAATAGGACAAAGCAAGTTAGGTCCCCAAGAGAACAAGATTAAGGCAATGGCCGACATGCCTCTCCGGATTACAAAGAGGCAATTAAGATCGTTCCTAGGATCAGCTTCTCACTATTAGCGATTTGTTCCGAATTTCGCTGCAATTTCGGCCCCTCTCAGCCCCCTTCAGGAAAAGAATTTCCCCGTTCGTTTACGTTGGAGTGATGTCGCTGTTTCCCATTTTAATCAGCTCAAGAGTAAGTTCATTTCTGCCCCTATTATAAAGTTGCCCAACCCGGAAAAATCCTTTGGGATTAAGACCGACGTGAGCAACGAAGGCATTGGAGGTGTACTCCTTCAATACAAAGATGACGGAACGAGTCATCCAGTTGCATATGCTAGTCGTCAATTATTACCACGCGAAAAGAGATATGCCACTATAGAGAAGGAAGCTCTATCAATTATCTGGGTTATAGACAAATTGAAAATGTACTTGATAGGAAAAGAATTTCAGATAGGAACCGACCACCCTCCGTTAGCCTATATTAGGAATGTGCGACACTCCAACGGCCGAATCATGCGCTGGAGTTTACTCTTGCAAGAGTATCAATTTAAAATAAATTATATAAAAGGTTCCGATAACCAGGTCGCTGACGCACTCAGTAGGAATGCGTTACCGAATAGCATAGAGTAATTGTATTCATTAGATTAGTATCTCCATGTAGGTATATACCGTCTTGTACGACTTAAATTAGATTCTCTTGCGATATAATTAGTTAATGTACATGTCTGAATTTTGTTGCGCTCAATGTTTTTTTTTTGTATATATATATATATTTGTACCCATTAATTTACGTATAAATTATTTTGTCCCGTATGTACTAATTTTATATCATTTCATTGTTCCATGCCTTTTTTTTTATTAAGTTTGTATTAAAGGTTATTTTCCTTATAATCAAAAGATCAAAATAATCATATGTATTGAGGTAATACTAGTTAGGTGCAGTAAGGTACGGTTGGTACAAGAAAACGAGTTCCCCACAACGGAGCTCAATCGTTGTCCCTTCTCTCTTTTTTTTCAAAGTGACAACTTCCCCCGATGTGATAGAACGGGTTGAGGCCGCGTAATTTTAACCACTATCACATGTTATTTAAAACCTCGATGCTCCCCACGTGCATCTTCAATTTGAAGCTGGGCGCCTTATCGCAGCCACCTGAGTTAATGTTTAAACAAGGAGGTTTATCATCTCCACCCCCCTTTCGCCCAATCCACCGATCACGCCAGATTGAGTTAGGCTTATGGGCAGATAAGGCTTGTTCTCAGGCTCGGCTGTGCATTCCCTCGAAGCTTCCACTCCATTGTCCCCCACGCCAAGAGAATGTCTCGACTATCTAGATGGAAACTTTACCACTAAGATCAGATTGGAGATCCAGATTTTCGTCGCGAAACATCACTGCGTCCCTCTCTCACCTTGTGCGCCAAGGGACCTCGACCTCGAAATTCACCATCACTTGTCCAGAAGAAGGACAATATCCCTTGAGTGCCAAGGTTAGAGCCTTCGTGACGCCGAGTCCACAAGGTTGCCCTCTTGTTGTTCACAATAGAACAAGATTAGAACAGCCATTGTTCTTGAGCCCGTTGAGAAAGAAATGGTCTTCACCCCCCCTCCCTTGTTGTTCAGAAGAGAACAACGTAGAACAGCCAATGTTCTTTTGAGCCCGTTTTCCAAGAAGCGGTTCTCACCCTTCCCCCTTGTTGTTCAGAAGAGAACAACATTAGAACAGCCATTGTTCTTGAGCCCGTAGACAAGGGACGGTTCTCAACCCCCCTTGTTGTTCAGAAGAGAACAGCGTAGAACAGCCATTGTTCGTCAAGCGGTTCGTCAAGAACAGTTCTCATTTCCAAGACGCTACGTCAGGATAATTTAATTCCCCCATCCTTTGGCTGGAACTCGCCAGCGGACTGAAAATTCCTTCACGTCGCCTTCCTCTGCACAAAAATTATAAATTACGTATGCCGAACGTTACCTTTGAGTATTTAACCCTTTTGTCATTTCTATCCTGTGCTTTAAATGGTTTAGTGAACCATCCCATCTCTTTAACTTTATATTTGTTTTACCTTTTTAAATCTTTTAATCCTCGGATTAGCTCGATTCCACACGATCCTTCCCATTCTCTGTTTATGTCAATATTTTCCGTTTTGTGTGTTGTTGATAGTTATTATTAATAAAACTCTATTTGATTAATGATAGCAATATTATTATCCTTGAGCTCAGTTCCACTTCTTAAGCATATCGAAGATACATAATATTGGCCAGGCAGACATCCACGCACTCTAAAGATAATTAAAGAAGTTCCCTCAACGAATAGTTATATATGGTATATCGTCGAGATTCCATTCTACGACACTGATCAAAGCGATTTAGCCTTTTTATGATCAGACAAGGATTAAACACAGATCAAGAAAGACGCAAAAGAAAGAGAGAGAGAGAGTTACAAGGAGTTACAAGGAAAAAGAGTACCCTAGAAGACCTTACGGTCCATTTAAATAGGATACTTTTCGACTAGCAATCGAGCGGGCACATGGCTGCTCAATTGTTTTGCGTCTCTAAACTGCCACCTTTCAAGACTTTGTCTAGTTTTGACTTGAACTGCTAAACAGATTCACTGTTGGCAGCTTCCACTAGAAGTTCGTTCCACTTACCGCAAATACTGTAGGTGAAAAAATTTGCACACAGATTGCGGTTGTAACGCTTCAGTTCAGGTTTGAAGCCGTGATTGCGCGTTCTGTTTTTACTCAGTGTGAAAATATCCCAGTAGTCAACATTGTAGAACCCTCGAAGTATTTTGAAAACTTCGATGAGATGACCACGCAGTCTACGGGTTTCCAGCGAGAACATATTTAATTCCCTTAGTGAATCCTCATAACTCTTATGTCAGATAGAGGGAATCAGTTTGGATGACCTAGCTTGTACGCGTTCCAACCTTGCGATTCCTTTCGAAACGAAGGACTCCAAAATTGTACGACATACTACAGGTGTGGCCAAACGAGGGAGTTGTACAGACAAAGTATTATCTCCTTGTTACGGCATCCAAACTGGCGCTTTATGTAGCCTAATATCCTTTGGGCTTTCTTCTCTGCCTCGATGCACTGTTTGGAGAACTTCAGGTCGCTAGTGATTGTTACACCCAAGTCCTTCTCAGTGTCACTCGATTCAAGAGCAGTGCCCTTAAGGATATACTAAGATTGGGGGTTTCTGTGGCCGATATGCATTACTTTGCATTTCCCCACGTTAAAAGGCATTTGCCACATGTCCGACCACTCCCCAATCTTCCCAAGATCTTCCTGCAGGTGAGCAGTATTTCCATCCTTGGCAAGTTCATACCAAGCTTGGTATCGTCGGCAAATTTGAAAATCTTGGCAACCATGTCACCGTCCATGTCGTTGACGTAGATGATGAATAGTAGTGGTCCCAGGACAGAACCTTGAGGCAGCCCGCTAGTAACGGGCACCCACTCAGAAGCCTGTCCATTTACCACCACCCATTGCCGTCTGCCACTTAGCCAGTTCTCGATCCAGCCGGCTACTTTTCCGTCTATGCCCAGCACTCGCACTTTTCGGAGAAGGCGGCGGTGTGGTACCTTATCAAAGGCTTTCTGGAAGTCTAAGTACACCACATCCACCGCCTTGTCTCGATCGTGCTCACTGAACGTGAAGTGGAAGAATTCCACAAGGTTCGTCAGGCATGACCGTTGCCTTCGGAAGCCGTGCTGGGAACTCTTCAGTAGCAGGTTTGACTCTAAATACGACGTCATTTTGTCCACCATGATGATTTCTATGAGTTTACCGACTATCGAAGTAAGACTGATAGGTCGTTAGTTTGACGGATGGCTGGGGTCTTGTTTCTTGAAGATCAGAGTCACCTCCGCCTCGCGCCAGACTCTAGGAACGCATCCCGTCCGGATTGATATGTTAAAGATAGCGCACAGATGTCGTGATATTTCATCGCACACTTCCTTCGACACCTTGGATAGAAACCCGTCCGGTCCAGGGGACTTATTCGTCTTTAGGTCAGCGATCTTTTTCTTTATTTCTCCTTCGGTGAAGTCCATTGCCTCCAGCTTTTTTCCCGAGTAGGAATCCGTCGGCTGGAGAATGGGACCACACTCTTCAGTAAATAATGAAGAGAAGTAGTCGAAAGAGAGAGAAAGAGATAGATAGATAGAGAGAGAGCAAACAGATAAAATACAATTGTTATATTAATTTATCTGTTTGCTGTCTATCCTCTCCCCATTGCTCTTCTCTCTCTTTCTCTCTTTCTTGTTTCTAAATCTATGTTTGAACAATGATAGGTCTTATAAAAAGAATAAAGCGCATGTAATTTTGATGGGTCATTTAGCATCTACTGTTTCACGTGTGTATTATGATTTGCAGCTGATGAGATTCAAAAGATTTTTATTCGATTTGTAATTTCAAAATATTATTCAGATATTTGGTTATTATTTTCATTAGTACTAAATGATACTTACCGCCAGTATACCGGAAACAGGGATTAAATCCGCCGCCAACTGCAATGAAATCGTCACAAAGTTAAGGTTGGATTAATTTAATGGATTGCCACAGTATCGAATTTATGTAATGTTTTTTGAACGATGAAACAAAGTAAAGACTTACAAAATAAGGATTTGCTGGGAGATACCACGACGGCGAATATCAAAATGAGACACGCGAACATCTTCATCTTGGGTTATCTTATTGGACCTAAAAAGAAGCATTATGGATAAACATTAAACAAATAGAAGGTTCCACCATGGTAAAAAAAATATCCGGGATCTTTTATTTATATAAAGTGTAAGAATTAGATATAGGCTAAAGATTCACGTAGAAGCCCAGTGGAGTTTGATTTGTATACAACCTCATCGTTTGAAATTTGTCTCTATTTCTAACGATCGGAAAGGGTTCCTTTCAGACTTACCTGCGGATGCTAGTAAGCTTGATAAACGGGACGATGAAATCTGCTTTCAACACAGTAGTGGCTAAGCGAATGATGTCTCGGAAACATAAGTGTCGTAGAATGACTCCCGACGATACTATATATAACACTATTCGTTGAGGGAACTTCCTTAATTATCTTTAGAGTGCGTTTTACTGTCTGGCGGCCGATATTATGTATCTTCAAAATGCTAAAGAAGTGGAACTGAGCTCAAGGATAATAATATTGCTATCATTAATAAAATAGAGTTTTATTAATAATAACTATAAACAAAACACAAAAACGGAAAATATTGACATAAACAGAATGGAAAGGGTCGTGGAGACTCGGGCTAATCCAAGGATTTAAGGGATTAAAAAAAGGTAAAACAAATATAGAGTTAAAGAGATGGGATGGTTCGATAAACAATTTAAAGCACAGGATAGAATTGACAAAAAGGGATCAATACTCAAAAGGTGACGTTTGGCTTACGTAACTTTTCATTAGGGTGCAGTGGAAGGTACTTGAAGGAATATTCGGTCCGCTGGCGAGTTCCAGCCGAAGGGGGGGGATAAAAGGATCCTGACGAGGCGTCTTGGAAAGGAGAACCGTTACTCGACGAACGGCTTGAAGAACAATGGCTGTTCTACTTTGTTCTCTTCTGAACAAAGAGGGGGGGAATGAGAACCGTCTCTTGTCTACGGGCTCAAGAACAATGGCTGTTCTAATGTTGTTCTCCTTGAACAACAGGGGGGGGGGGTGAGAACCGTTTCTTGGCGAAGGGCTCAAAGCGAACAATGGCTGTTCTAATGCTGTTCTCCCTTGAACAACAGGGGGGGGGATGAGAACCGTTTCTGGGCGAAGGGCTCAAGACGAACAATGGCTGTTCTAATGCTGTTCTCCCTGAACAACAGGGGGGGATGAGAACCGTTTCTTGGCGAAGGGCTCAAAACGAACAATGGCTGTTCTAATGCTGTTCTCCTTGAACAACAGGGGGGGGATGAGAACCGTTTCTTGGCGAAGGGCTCAAAACGAACAATGGCTGTTCTAATGTTGTTCTCCCTTGAACAACACGGGGGGGGAAGCCTTGGGGACTTGACGTCGGAAAGGCTCGAACCTTTGGCACTCAAGGAATATTGTCCTCCTTCTGGACAAGTGATGGTGAATCTCGAGGTCGAGTTCCCTTGGCGCACAAAGGGAGAGAGGGTCGTGGTGATGTTTCGCGACGAAAATCTGGATCTCCAATCTGATCTTAGTGGTAAAGTTTCCATATAAATAGCCAGGACATCTCCTTGGCGTGGGGGAAAATGGAGTGAAAGCTTGGAGGGAACGCACAGCCGGGCCAGAGAAAAATGCCTTATCTGTTCATAAGCCTAACTCGATCTGGCGAGGTCGGCGTATGGGGGTGAACGGGGGGACGATAACCTCCTTGTTTAAACATTGGCGTCCGGTAGCTGTTGATAAGACTCCAAGCCTCGAATCGAAGATGCACGTGGGTAGCCTCATGGTTTTAAATAAAATGTGATAGAAGTTGAAATGAATGCAGCTCTGAACTCGTTCTATCACACCCCTCCATTCCAGGGGAAGTTGTCACTTCGAAAAAAAAAGAGAGAAGGGACAACGATAGAGCTCCGTTGTAGGGAACTCGTTTTCTTGTACCAACCGTATCTTCCTGCACCTAACTATTATTACCTCAATACATGATTATTTTGATCTTTAGATTACAGGGGAAAATAACCTTTAATACAACTTAATAAAAAAAAAAAGGCATGGAACAATGAAATGATATAAACTTAGTACATACGGGACAAAATAATTTATACGTAAATTAATAAGAACAAATATATATACATACAAAAAATTAGACATTGAGCGTTACAAAATTCAGACATATACATTAATTAATTATATTACAAAAGAATCTTAAATTAAGTCGTACAAGACGGTATATACCTACATGGAGATACTAATCCTATGAATACAATTATTCTACGCTATTCGGTAACGCATTTCTACTGAGGGCGTCAGCGACCTGGTTATCGGAACCTTTTATCTAATTTATTTTAAACTGATACTCTTGCAAGAGTAAACTCCAGCGGATGATGCGGCCGTTTGAGTGTCTCAAATTCCTAATATAGGCTAACGGACGGTGGTCGGTTCCTATTTGAAAATCTTTACATATCAAGTACAGCTTGAATTTGTCTATGACCCAGATAATTGATAGAGCTATCTTTTCTCTAGTGGCATATCTCTTTCCGCGTGGTAATAATTGACGACTAGCATATGCAACTGGATGACTCGTTCTGTCATCCACGTATTGAAGGAGTACACCTCCAATGCCCTCGTTGATCACGTTGGTCTTAACCCCAAAGGATTTTTCCGGGTTGGGCAACTTAAAAATGGGGGCAGAAATGAACTTACTTTTGAGCTGATTAAAATGGGAAACAGCGACATCATTCCAACGTAAACGATCGGAGAAATTCTTTTTCTGAAGGGGGCATAGGGGGGCCGAAATTGCAGCGAAATTCGGAACAAATCGCTGATAGGGAGAAGCTGATCCTAGGATCGATCTTAATGGCTTCTTTGTAATCGGGAGGGGCATGCCGGCGATTGCCTTAATCTTGTTCTCGTGGGGACCTGACTTGCTTTGTCCTATTTTGAAACCCAAATATTTGATGGTTTCGTGGGCAAACTGGCATTTGCTGGGGCCAATGGTGAGGCCATTTTCACGCAGTTGCTCGAAAAGAGCTAATAGGGTGGATAAATGGTGATTCCATTTAATTAGTTCTTGGAGCTGACTCTTCTGACGTGGTGTCAACTGCGCGTCACTATCCAGGTCAGAGGGTTCCAAAGACTCGCCTGGTAGGGAAGGAGGAGGGTAATCGGCATCAGGTTGGATGCACACTGTCTGGATTACATTAAGGGACTCCGCGGGGCAATCCTCTTCAAGCGCCGATGCTTCGTCCAGTTCTACGAAGGTATCTCCATGGGCGCGTTGGGGGTTCTTTTTTTCTTGGGGTCCAGGGACAGTCTCCGTGTCCTTGTCTGGGGCCTTATCACCTAAGGGTTTTAGTGATTCACACTCCTCTTTTGCCGTCCTAAAGTCCTGGTTAGGGGTCTCCGAGAAATCGGACGGTATCGGGGTTCTGATGGGGACGGGCTCCTGGGCTTCTTTCTTATCTCGGCCTTGAGGAAGGGCGGCCTGAAACACAGGGTCGAAACCTACTTGGGGGCTCTGTCCTATAAGTACGGAACAGAATTGTATGGGTGCTACAATGACTTCAGCCCAGCCATTATAATATTGACACTATAAGCATCGAGCTTTATATATACTATTAAGCTCCTCCCCAATAATTACAACCATACATTGTCTAAATTATATTTAACATACAACAAAAGTCTTTTGTGAACTTTTAAGCGCCTGATTTTCGAGGCCATTTAGGGAGAGAAAAAAAAGAGGGACATTTTGTAGCCCATTTCTCCCCCGACTCTCAACTTTCATGGCTTTATAGAATTAATTGACATTGCTTAAAATGAAAGAAAGTGACAGCTTTATTTACAGACCTGCACCATAGCCTATTCACCAGCATCAACACATACAAATTCAGTAGCCCACCACATATAAAACACATACATATTATATCCTCTGAAACTAAAGTTCCTCCACCAGGTATATATATATATATATATATATATATATATATATATATATATATGATACTTAAATTACTGTATAGGAGCCAAATGTTTAATTTACGAGACTAGTTTCAGTATATAATTTATCACACCCTCTTCAGTCGTATAGTGAGAATGCAATTGTTACAAAAGTCTATAACGGGTAAAAAGGTCAGTAATCATTGGGTGTGAGTCTAAGATCGTTGACTAAGCTGTTTAGGATGAGGTTACGGAAATGGGGGCTGCATTTCAAGTGCCCATCTGAGATATTAAATTGGCGAATTTCTCCTATTAATATAGATTCTACTATTTTTCTGTTACGGAAATCTTTACAACTATTTATGATTTGTGACTTTGAATAGTCAATTTGGTGGTTGAAATTGCTAATATGATTAAAAATACTGGATGTGGTACTGCCTCGTCTGACATCACATTTATGCTCATAAATTCATTTTGTTAAGGTTCTTCCGTTCTCTCCTATCATATACTCGCCATTGGTGCGCGCGGTCAATATTTACAATGATGTCCTTGGTTCTTCAGGAGGGCTTCAATTCGTTTTGACTTAATGGAGACCAAATTTGAGATGACATCTTACTGATATTGCTCTATTTTTGGTGCGCGCGGTCAATATTTACAATGATGTCCTTGGTTCTTCAGGAGGGCTTCAATTCGTTTTGACTTAATGGAGACCAAATTTGAGATGACATCTTTACTGATATTGCTCTATTTTTGTTCAATAACAACCCACAACATCTTATGTATTTTGTACGTTAAATACAAATTTGGTATTAGAATACACAAATTGTAAAGCATTGATATTATATCGACAAAGTGTTAGATTATTGCCTCAAAAAGTATCCAATACACCCACATAATTACTTTTAAGGCGATAATAAATAGTTCTCGAACATTCCAGAGTGGTTTACGTGACAGGAGTGCTGTAGAACTTTCTAGAAAAATAATCTACTTCATCCACGTGAAACATCGGACCTCACTCAGTGTCTGAGAGCTGCATGAGAAGGAGGTCATCGTTCAACACTCTAATTCTAATATGGTGAAGACTAAAGAATTCTCAAAAAGGAGCAGAGAACTAAATGTTCAGTTACATAAAAGTGTTTTGTGTCATAGAAAAATTTCATCTATGCTAAAAATACCCATCTCAACTATTGGTGACACGATTCGCCAGTTAATGTCATATCACTCCACTGCACGTCTGCCACATTCAGGGCATCCATCTTAATTTTCAAACCGTGCGGCTAAACAGATAGTCCGTAAAGTAAAGAATAGTCCTCAAGTGACTCGATCTGAACTTCAGAAAGATTTGGAAGCAGCTGCGACAAATGTATGCAAAAATACAATTAGAGCAGTTCTTAGGAACGAGGGATTCCATTCTCACACACTAAGAAAAATACCTTTGTTGAAACCAATTCAACATTTAGAGAAGTCTACAAGTTTGTGGAACGCTATACTATGGTCTGACTAGACGAAGATTGAGTTATTTGGGCAGAATAGTGTTAGTCACGTTTGGAGTCAGAAAAAAACAGTGAAGTTTGGAGGAAGTTGCATAATGGTATGGGGCTTCTTCTCCTCTGCGGGTCCTGAACGACTCCATAGTGTAGAATGTAAAATGAATGATCTGATCTATCGCAGGATTCTGGATGATAATCTCCTACAGTCTGCAGACGACTTGAAGTTGCCAAGAGGATGGGCATTCCAGCAGAACAACGATCCAAAACATTCAGCCAAGGGCACTGCAGCGTGGTTTCAGCAAAATAAATTAATGGATATGGGATGGCCGGGTCAGTCGCCAGACCTAAATCCTATCGAGAACCTGTGGCAAGATTTAAAACTAAAGATACAGAAAAGGGACCCAAGAAATCTAACAGATTTAAAAAAAATATACCAAGAAGAATGGGCCAAGATACCTACAAATATTTGTAAGAACCTCATAAGTAAATATTCCAAACGGTTGGAAGCTGTTCTAGCGATAAAATGAATTGTAAGGGAAAGGAGTGCCAAAAAAAATACCCCCTTAATTTTCTTCTTGAATTCCTTCCCTCCTCATGTCTCCTCAGTATAATTCCACGTGGAGTAAAGCTCTGTATACAAGGAGAAAAAATAAAAGAAGAAAGAATTTGAATATCGGTCAACGCCTCACAGGTGTACTTAAGCTGGGCACTAAAAGCTTCCACCTTGCCGATGAAATGCTAATCTCCGTAGTCTGGAAAAGGATAGGCGAAAGAACACACCCACATCGTTAGAGACGATTAAGACCCGTGTCGGGCGACAAAAGATAATCCCTCTAAACGCCTTAAGTTTTCTTACAGACGTCTGTACCTTCCAGCGATTGACCATTAACAAAATGTCCGTCATATAAATACCTTGGATTTTTCAAAGAGCGGCAGATTGAGTTTGAGATCTCGTCGCCTTCAGGTTAGATCGTGTGTCTGTTTCCCCAAGTCCCTGGTATTCGCGTATATCATCGAGGTTGGATCTCAGCAGGCGAGTCCATCTCTTTTGTGAAGGCTTACTCTGTTCAGAGCAAGCCCCAAATCATCGCTTAATCCCCGAAAGACTGGCCGAGTCTCCTCTCGTCTCATCTGGATCCCCCCAATCAGGGATCTCCTATTTTCTGTGTGAAATTTCGCCCAGAGCCGCGTCAGAGTCTCGATCTTTTGAGGTTGCACCTCTCTGGAGCAAAGGTGCCATCGTCCGTCTTCAAAGAGGATCGTGAACTCGTCTTCTGCCCCCCCCCCCTCCTCTCCACCTCCCCTTCATCATCGTCCCCATCAGGATATTCAGCCGAGAATCTAGAGGTGACTCTCTTTAAGGTAAAACGACCTTTGTTTTCATCTCCTGTTAATCGACCCTCTTTCCGACTTTTAAATATTCCTTCTGTAGAATTGATTCATAGTATCCCATTTAAAAGCTATTTAACAAGTAATTAACATTACCCGATTGCCATTTTTTTAATACTTTGTCAATATTATCCATATTTACATTTTCTATATTTACCGTATTTATATATATGTTAACTATTGACTTATTAAAATTATATTTGGGGGTTTCACTCTTTAAATATATCCCTGAACTGCAAAGTGGTAAACTCATTAAATGCTTTCGGCCCTTGCATTAAAATCGCACTCTTATACCTCGTAATCAACGGATTACTTTTACGAAGTGAACGTACTTGTACGTAGTGAAGGACGCGTACGTATATTAGAGGATATATATGTATGCAACTGTATATATATATATATATATATATGTATATATATATATATATATATATATATATATATATATATATATATATATATATATATATATATATATATATATATATATATTTATATATATAGTACAAGAAAGAGAAATTGGACGGGAATGAGCAATGAGACAAGAAACAGGAGTTTTTTAGAGGTAAGAGAAAGGGACATTAGAAGAAGACTAGAATCAAAGAGAGCAGAGGGCGGCACAATGAAGGCAATCCTTTACCGATAAGACAGAGATAACGCCAGGTTAAAAAAGTTTGAAATTCTTAGCCGGGACTCGAACCCAGGTCTGCTGATTGCCGGTCAGATGTTCTATCGCTGAGCTACAAGCACAGTGACTCTACTTCGTCCAAAGCGTTACCCCGTCAAACCCAATATCTCTCTAAGCTAGGAACCTCCAAGGAATTTTTATACCACATCTTCTTACTCGCTCACAATTTAAAGGCTCATCCCCAAGTCACATACAAAGAAGAAGGAGCAAATGCAAGTTCTGCGGCTGATAACAACCATCACAGGGCTTTCGCCATTGGCAGAGAGGAGGGTAAACACAGACGAGTTCGCGGGAAAACGTACTGTACCTCTGTTGAGAAGGAATGAGTGCTTTGGGAAACAAATCGAGCGGTTGCCAAGAGTCACCAACCTTTTGCTGCAACGTCGCACAAACATGGGTAGCCGACGCTTACGAATCAGCGCTTATGGAAGCTCCTGAGTACGGATGGGCCAGGGAAACAGCGGAAGCCATAGCTTATTTCGTGACAAAGAAAGCCTCGCACGCTTCGGAAGACAATGATTGAGGAAGGTTCTTCTTAGATTTTTCAAACAGGTCGTATAGAGGTTGCATGATGTTAGGAATGTTGGGAACGAAACTTTGGTACAAGTTTACTATACCACAAAATCTACAAAGTTGCTTGAGTGAAAAAGGTGGGGGAAAATCCCGAATAATTACAACTTTAGCCTCGAGACGACGAATTCCGTCCGCGGAAATGTGTTGTCCCAAAAAATAGAGTTATGTGACACGAAAAAGACACTTAGAAGTGTTGAGTACGATACCATACTATTCTAAACGAGCGAAAATCTGACGAAAGTGAGATGTTACTTTAAAAACGAAGATGAAATCAGGAGCTCGTCTATGTATCAAAATACGAGGGGAAGATCACTCAGAACCTGATCCATAAACTGTTGGAAGGTCTGACCACTGTTACGAAGACCGTAAGGCATTCGCTTCATGTGAAGGAACCGAATGGTGTGTTGATAGCCGTTTTTCGGACGTCATCTGGGTGAATAGGGATTTGGTTAAAAGGGCGAGCCAAATCGAGTCGCGAAAAGATTGAATAACCGAAAAGAGCAGATTTATAATCAGACAGGTAAGGAATAGGATATCTATCTGGAATGGTAAAAACATTGAGTAGCCTGTAATCACGCACAGCCCTGAACTCACCTGTCGTTGTCTTTTACACTACGAGAAGCGGTAAACCCAAGGGAGAGATAGATGGAAAAGCTGTTCCGGCCTCCCCCATAAACTTGAACTCCTGTTTCATTAGAGCGAGTCTATCCGAGGCCAGTCAACGGAGGCGTGAGAATACAGGCCCTCCTGTCGTCTCTATCCTATAAACCACATCGTGCTTGATAGGCCTGTCCTTTGAAAGTGACAGACTGAAGCCAGGAAATTCCCGCAGGAGTTGTTGGAAGTGTGGGGCAATTGTAGGAAGACAAAAAGACAGAAGAGAAATCTGAGAGGGAAAAAAAAACGAACCAGAAACGGTCAGAGTAGTGGTTTTGTCGACAAGCTTGCGATTGTGAGAATCGACCAAAAGGTCGTGAGCCGAAAGGAAATCGAGGCACAAAATTGGAATGTCGACCTCGGCGACGATGAAGGTCCATGGAAAAACACGACGTAACCCAAGAGAGAGCACGAGGTTATGCCTTCCATATCTCCTTATATCCGAAGAGTTAGCGGCTTTAAGGACAAGGTTAGACAGGCAAGTTTGTCGCCTGGAGAGGTTGGAATGACACTGCATTAAGCACCGGTTTCAACCAAAAATGAAAAAGCGAATACTGGGTCGTAACTACTAAAAGGAGGATCGACCTGGGAAAAACTGAGCTTGCAAAGGTGATAGACCCACGAATCCCTTGTGTTTTTAGTTTAAAGGATTATGCTGTGCTGATAAGCTTGAGATTTAGATAAGATAACCCGCAGAGTGTTGCTGATTTTGCGCATTTAAGGTAGGTAAAATAAGGGTATTTGAAGAAATTGTAGTTGAAAAATGTATATGATGTTGGCGTACGGCGTTGTTACCATATTTAGAATGATAACAGCAGAGACCCTGGTAATTATTGTCAGGATAGGCGGAATTGGGACGAGAATTTAAATGATTCTGCCATGACTCACCCCTTGAGCTGGAGTTCCCTCGTTGGATTCTTTTTCGGGAGAAAGAACGGCGTCGTCCTCCCCTTATACTCTGCTCACGACTGTGCTCTCGCTGCATCCCTTGTCGCCACTTTAGGGCACGAAGATCACTCTCTATCGTCTCCGACACAGCAGCAAGATTCTGTGCCGGGGGTGGGGGGAGGACTTACGTGCGAGTTCTGGTCGGTTGTCTGAAGACTCCTTCGGTAAACGAACCTGTTAAATAGACACATTTGAACATGGTTCTTGAGAGATTGAAATTTATCCCCAGCTTACGTATGGATTATTGAACAACTCATCGGCTGCCTTTGCCATTTGCTCGACCTTAGTGGGTGATGTCATTAGGATGAGTGGCCTAATATTTTCAGGAATCCCATGCATAAATATTTTTGTGAGCAGGGAGTCGAAGAATTCTAACTGAGCTCCTTTATTTCGAATTAAGTCTTTTAAATGTTTCATAAATCGCGTGGGACGCCGGTCACCCATCTCCTGAGTATTTAATAGAATCCTTAGATCTTCGACTTGCGATCTCCCAAACTCCTGCCTAAAGCCTCTTCTAATTTGTCCCAAGCCCAAATTCTACCACTTTCTAGCAAGATGTTTTTAAAAAGCGAAAAGATACTCAATGGTAAACTCTAAGTGATGTATAAAATCTGGTTTTGTTCAGAGATGGCGTGATGCATCATTATAATCTCTGCCATTTCTAACCAGGCAATGGGGTTGTCCGAACTTATTTTGGGAGGACAATCGAGGAAGGAAGGAATCGAGATCGATATTCTTGCATGGATGACGAATTATGAAGGATGCTTGCGAAAGTGACATTAGAGATACTCGTATTGGTAGAAGCAGTAAGGCCAGCCTGCGATGTCGTAATGGCGTGAGTTGGCAACGAAGCTGCTGATGCAACAATTGTGATTTTTAATTAGTATGACGTGTGTCTAAAACTCAGTCACGCGAATGAGCATAAAATAAAAAATATCGGAAAAAGAAATATTATTCACTCGTTGTATTTATATAGATATAATAAATTTAATAAGGATATTAGTAATTCAATTAAGGATGTAATTAGAAACTAACACGTGTTGAGGGTTACGCTCGGAAAATGAACTCGTGAGTAAGTGACTCAAAAAATATGAAACCATGAGACTGTGTTGAAAATTTATATTTGATTTTATAATTAAGATTGGATGAACTTACGGGAGATAATTAAACAAATTCTGAACCTAAATAAAAATTTCACAACAAACCTACTTATATCTATAATTTTTTGAGAAGAGTTATTGAATCGCCAAAAATTACTCGAGCTGCTAATCTTATTGCGAAGTTAGGCTGAATGGTTGGACACGAAATCGTTAAGGAATGGATGAAATACAACGAGGATACAACAAAATATATATTATTATAAATTAACGAAAATGGAACATATTTGAAATTATATTGGTTTAATTTGAATTTAATTATACAAAACCAAATGAGTTGAAGACTGAATTTTTGTGGTGACTAAACTTGGCGTAAGGTAGATAGGTAATTAATTATAATGTAATTGTTATTAATTAAAATGTAATTGAGATCATGAATTGTGTATAAATGTAATTGAAATCATAAATTGTGTATAAATGTAATTAAAATTACGAATTGTGTATAAATGTAATTGAAATCATTGAAATGTAATTGTAACTATTAAAATCACGATTTGTGTGTAAATGTAATCGGAATCACGAATTGCGGGTAAATGTAATTGGAATAATTGAAATGAAATTAAAATAATTAAAATGTAATTGTAACTATTAAACTCAAGATGGTAAAAAGGGGTAATGTATGAGAGTCTAGAAAAGAAAATATAGGAAATTAAACAGTATCTTTGTTTGTAAAATCTAAGGATTATATGGCGAAAGAATTCAACTGATCTTGAGTTGGAGAAGGCGAGGGCACAAGTGAAAATTATAGTCTCGCATGCAGAAAATTTGGAAGCGTTAGTCGTGCGTGTAAATGTTGTATATATATATATATATATATATATATATATATATATATATATATATATATATATATATATATATATATATATATATATATATATATATATATATATATATATATATATATATTTGTAGCTTCAGAGCTGTTACACATTCTCGTTTTTCTTTTGTGAGACATCAAAGTTTGTTTTTGTAAAGACCAGCAATAGTCCCACATCATATTTGGATTAAATTTTCCTTAGTACCTCGTCTCCAATACCCAATTTGTTGATGAAAACGTTTATCATGTTCATCACTAACCACTCCCATATTTTCAGGAAAAAGACGAGAAGGCAGAAAATTCATTTTAAGTGACATTCTAATCCTATCTTTTCATTAGCTTTCAGCATATTGTTTACTATTTTTCTGTAATTTGGGGATTTAAAATTACTGAGAAAGTTTTCAGTGACTTCCACAAAGGATGTCCATGTTTTGCGTTCCTGTTCATTGACACACAAAGTGAGGGAATCATCAGAAATAACTACGATTTTATGGTCCAGTGAAAACTCCACCTTCAATTTTTGCATCAGTTAATGATCCTTTGAATTTGTTATTCAAATATTGAAAGACTTCACTTCTTTGATCCATCTCCTTTCAAAATTTCTGATTAACCCTAATTTAATGTAAAGAGGTTCCGGAAGATGAACTTTTTTTGGATCTACTAGAGCATCATGCTTAACATTATGTTTGCCAATAATGTGTTCTTCTCTGGCTGGCCATACTCGCTTTCTATAGTGATTTTTATCATCTCTGCTATCCCAGAGACATAAAAAAACACAATTACTTTGTGTATACCAAATGTAACCCTAAAAGATGGAGGGATGGGCAATTTGGATAAACGATTTTAGATTTGTTTTTTTTTCGAAATCCAGCCACATTTGTTAGGCAGATATAACAATCATCAAAGTGATTTGAGGGCTCACACCATATCTTGGGTAGAGCAAATAGCATTGCTTTCCTCTTCCCATTTAACTAAGCTGTCAACATCGTGTTATACTCCATGCAGCAAATATGAGGGGTGCTTTCTATGTGGTGCTTTGGTTTGCCCGGTTTAGGGAAATTTGGGGGTCGCTATTCTGGACATGGCAACTTTGGAGGTTGCCACTCAGGAAATAGAAACTTTGGAGGTCGCAATTCTAGACATGGAAACATTTGGAGTCGATATCCTGGACATGCGAACTTTTGGGGTCGCTTTCTCAACATTTTAACATTGATTTCTTATTCTAGACAGGATCCTAATCTACATTTTAACAGGATCCCTTTGAAATAATGTGTATTGGAACAGTTTGCATTATTCCCGTATTTATTTGGGCGTTTTCACATCATGTTCAGGGTGACATTAATTTCTTCACTACCAAACATTTCACCCCAATGATTTTTCTTTGCTAGTAATCGTTTCAAGCTTCAAAATGGAACGAGTAAAGGAGTGAGGAATTTTACTGGACATCACGTGACGGAAAAGGAGAAACAACCACCCCCTTTTGTAGCAAGTGACGTGCGGATAACAGAATTAAAGTGAAATCTAACTAGGTGTGTCATTTGTATGTTTTAGAACGAAGGTTTAAGGGGAGAAAGTTAGAATCTGGGATGTGTGGGAGCATAGTAGCCACGGTCGGAGACTAGTTAGAGAGCAGCGAGTGGTTTCTGGTAGGATTTTATCCTGCAACTCACGTCTTTTGTCTCTCCCAGTGTGAAGAGGGGAGGGGGTCTATTCGTTAATGTGGGGTCCAAACGGTAGCTTGACTCAGACTCCATCCAGGAACTAACAACCTTCGATGTGACTTAACTTCACTCATGTTGGAAATTGGGCTGCCTCTCAAATAAAGAATTGCGAGCCCTCCATGCCTCAGTAATATCTGCGGCTATATATTTCCCCGCCTCTTTCTGGACAAAATGCCTTCGTTAGTCTTCTCTCAAATTTTCGAGGGAAAAAACTTCTCTTCGCCTCTGTAATGGACCATTCGAAGTCTGTTATTTATGTGATTTTTCCCTCTTCAGCAAAGCCTGGGGATTTACCACAAGAGTAAATTTAAGCGGACACTATTTAGCTCGACCCAGTGGAGTATTTTAATTAGAATTGTGTCACATCCGCTTTAGAGACTCACAATTCCAATCCTGGCGACGATAAAACACCGCGTTTCGCATTACAATGAATGGATACAAATATTTATCATCATTGTCCTTCCCTTTCGAGCTTCTGCTAACCCGTCATCATTTCACTCTTGTATTACGCAACCCCAACCCGAAACATAGGCAGGCGATTGAACAATGAGTACTCCTTTCCGGTCTTTGTATGAAGACATTTGCTTCACCCTGTATCTAGAACAGTAAGGTTTATAGGAGGGTTGACTGTATTTTGCTAGGACCTAGCGCGCCACAAATTTCCCGCCTCGCGATTTCTTTGGGTCTTTAGCAGCACCGTAGAGGCGTTATCCACTCAGTCTTTCCTATGAACGTTTTCATGTGAGGATGCGATTATCGTGTGTGTACATCCATCCACAGTCTCTGTGGGAGGCTGAAAAACTCGCCTCCCATATGCGATCTTATCAATCTTAAGTAATCACAGTTCTGTCCAAAGTTAACAGAAGGTTATCCCTTTGACGCAATGATGGCCTATCTCTTTCCCCCTCCCTCCCCCCAACGTTGACTCTTTAATTTAGCAGCAAATAATATTATTTTATTGCATTATTAATTATTAATACAATTAAAATTGCATCTCCATACGTACACACATATATATGAGGTTGTCGATAAATTAATGTCGTTTTTCTAAAAAGAGTGAAATCACTTTTAATATACAAAATAACACTTTCAGCAAAGTAGCTTCCATCATTATTGCCAATGGTCCCCCTTTCTTTTGCATGCTCTGGCCGGGGCTTTTCTCCTTCCGAGAAAACAATAAATTGGTTTCGGTTTGGGAGGGGTCCCGGGGAGAGGTAAGGAATAGAACATTCACAGTCTAAATTAATATAATCTATATTGAATCCTCTAATTAATATAAAACTAAGATAAAGAATTAAAGTAATACTAAATTTAAACTGGCGAATGATTCGGGAGATTACTGCTTTAAATTGATCGCCGCGTCGTTTCTCGATTGAGGAGGGCGGGGGGATGGGGCGTTTCTGCTTAAAGACCCCATTGTCGTTGACCCTCGAAAAACCTCGATCGCCCATCGTGAGAAACCTTCCCCCCCTCCCCCTTTAAATAAAAAGTACCCTCAAGGTTTCCTGAAATTATGTCAGCGTTAAATCGTTCCAATAATGAGTTCGGGAATAATTCTCTATACGGATCCGGAGTGTATATTCAAATTCCTCCTTTCCTTCCCTTGAGAGCAAAAGCCATTTACAAATCGATCCGTCTACGAATGAAGAGACATCGATTGGAGGAATGGTTCTAAATAGTTCGGTAATAGTTTTATACAGATCCCGAAATTGAGGTACCGATATACTTAGTTTGGTTTAAAAAAAATTGTTTAACACAAAGGAACCAACGGGGAAATGAAATGTGGCTACTGAGGCTTAATCTAATGAGGTTCTCAAAATTTCCCAGCAACACAAATATAATGGACATACCATTGCTTAAAAGGTCAGTTGGTTTGGCGTATTGGTCTTCAGAGAGAGTAGGCTTCTCTTGGTCCCACAGTGAAGGACTTATACTGGCGGATCCTTAGTTTGCTTCGAATTAAATTGAAGAAAGAGCGAAGCGATCTCTACTCGGATTTTGATCAGAGTTGGTCCTCAAGTGATGGACGAACTCCGTTCTGGTCCTTGATAAATAGGAGCCTTCTGAGAGGTGTTATTGCTTTTTATAAGTTTCCTTGCTAGAAAAACAGTCCAACAAGGGTAATACTGCAAGGCAGCTAGTAATAATAATAGTTTAATGTCCCAATTTGTGACGCTTAAGGGAAGGTTAGAAAACAAAATTAGAGGACAAAACAGCCTCGAAAAGTGAGTAATTATTCGTGAGCAAATGACTTCGTGAGTTGCAGAGTAATGGTACGAATAACCTATCTTCCTCATGCCGAGAGGTTGAATCCAAGGCAAAGTGTGTTAATCTCTGGACCATCTCAGAAGTTTCGTGAGATAGAGAATAACCAAATTACATTACCTTATTGCAATTCTTTTCTCAGATCTCGGTTGCACTTTGCAATTTTGTTTCTATTACCCTTCCATAATCATCAACTATCGTTATTCTAGCATATATCTCTTTATCCCCATTATCTAGATAAAACAAGTGCTCTCCTTGTGACACCCTCCTCCTTAGTGGAAACGGGAGCATATAACGCTTCTCTGCCAACAGACAGTTCGGGCTTTTCTTTCCCCGAGAGGATGGGCTTTTCGCTATTTTCCTCAAACCCTGATCAGATTCAGAAAGTTCCTCTTTGATCTCTTGAGACGGAAGATACGATAAGTTTTTTAACATTGTTAGGATGTTTCCCATTAAAAAAAAACTTTTTTCTGAAATGTCGCAAACAGATTTGTTTTTCAGCACAAAAGTTGGTTGGTTCTTGCGCAGAAAGACGAGTGTGGGCCTAGTATTAATTCATTGGCAGAAATGAACTCTTGTCCCTCCGGTACCGATCAATTCATAGCACTTAGCATAAAACTTAATTGAAATGGTAGATAGATGTGTCTGATTTAATTTTATATTTAAGTTCTGTATACAAATGCCCTTGGCGGTTTCCTTTTTTAAAGCGAACCAGAAACCTCCTCCTACACTTCAGCGGAATAAATTTTGTTATAGTTAATCCATTTAATTTTAACGTTGATTCCGAGCACCTAGTACCTACACTCGAATTAACAGGTGAAAGTGTGCAGGATAAAATCCCTGTCGAGGTGGTTTGATAATGAAAGGATTGTGGCTGTTTCCAAAACAGGGTGAGCCAAAACCGGGCCTCAACTTTCAAAATGTTCATTTTTTGAGTCGACAAAATATTCGATCCCGCTTTGGAGGGTCACCCTGTATTCGTTGTTTCTGCGAGTCTGATTTACATGACAAGTGATTTGATTATACAGTCCAGATCTGGCTCCTAGTGACTACTTTTTATTCCGCAAGCTCCAGGCTGCACTGCATCAGGGACAAGTGGCGCAGGTGCATTGAAGTCGCGGATAGTTATTATTGAAAAATAATAAAACACTTTTCCTTATATCTCGTTTCCTTATATCCGAATTGCAAAACTTATTGACCGCCCCTCGTATAAGCAAATAGTGTCGATTCAAGCAGTTGAACGAATGGAGTGTTTAGAGAGAGCGTATCACCGGTTGCATCCGCAATTTCACAACTTATATTTACACGATAATTACCCTCCTAAAGCCATTACAGATTCAATATATGCCGTGAAAGCTCACGGACTAGTCGGCCAAGACCAGCTTCTTCTGGTTTCTCCACGATTACACGATATAAATGGATGATACGGTTTTCATGCATATTTTCTCTTAAGGGTATAATTTTTACACGATAATTATTTTCTCTTTGCTCTAAAGGATGTTCTTGCGTATGAGGTTACGAAGTTCTATACGGTTCATTTACTTCTCTATCCCCAAAAAGAATGGTTTTGTTACCTGACCTATCTTCTATGTTTGAACATTCACCTTCTATTGCTTGTTCTACATCTTCATCGTCGGAGTTCAGTGTAATAACATCGTAGGTACCGTTCAGAACCTCGGTATTCTTTTTAAAAGAAAATCTTTATTATCCCCATTATCACCATCATAATTTTCATCGTCGTCGTCTTCATTAGGCACACTAGTTTGGACAGAATTAGCTCTGTGTAAAAGTTCCCCGAAAACACCTTCACTTGATGAGGGGTCCAGTAAAGAGGAAGAGGTTGGCTTGTTTTGGTAGATCTGCTGTCGATTTCAAGGAGGAGTAAACATCATTATGTTTCTTGATGATCTAAGAACGAGAGAAAGTGATGTATTTAGTTACCTGAAAGAAATTGCCTCATTCATTTTACAAAAGGAAAGTATGAGTGAAGGAAGTATGAAAACACACTGCCACTTTCGCATACTCCGTAATAGAGCTAAGATGTTTACTCAATGTGTTGATAAAATCGTCTGGGGTTAAACTGTATGGCAGAAAGACTATGAAGAATTTTAAAATGAAGCAATGATTCACGAAGGTGTGTATGATATGTCATCTTTGATTGGAAGAAGTCATACACTCCTTATTTTAGATGACCACAGTCAGTATGGAGTAGGGATTTGTATGTTTCATTTACTAGGAATATCTATAATATTACCAAGCCTACACATGCATTCAGAATTCCACAGTCTATCCCTGCTGCCTTGCAGGGTATGCCTCTTTAGGCAAAGGCTAGGAGAAGGAAAACTCTGAATACAAAGCCCTGTTGCCTTGTAGGGTATGCCTCTTCAGGCAAAGGCTAAGAGAAGAAAAACTACGATATAAAACCCTACTAGTTTGGATAGAAGGGACTCTTTAGCCCTGGTAGGCACTCTTCTAGGAGAAGGACACTCCAAAATCAAGCATTTTTCCCTCACTTTTGGACGGTGCCATAGTCTTTGTACCAAGTCCTTCCACAGTCCTAGGTTTGGGTTCCCGACTTGATGGTACAGTCAAGTGCCTGACTTTTATTTTTTTGGTTTATCTGATTTTTTCAAAAGGTGTGTAGGGCAGGCTGATTAGATGAGAAGCGTTGTTCGGTGAGGTTTTCAGGTGGACACCTTTGTTCAATTCTTAATCTTTTTCTATTAATCTTCTTTTTATTTATTAATTTTCAAAATCCATTCCACCTGTCCTCTCCTAGTCTTGTGGCGATTCTGGGGATATTTTTCCTTGCATGATGTCCCGGCTCCGCCATGTTGACTAGTTTTTCCGGTTCTTTTAGAGTTGCTTATGGACTTTTTGCTTCTCAATCCTTTGTACATATTGTTGCTACTGACTATATTTACTTTGTTGTTGGTTTTACCTTTGTTGCTTTATTAAATATTTTTGTTTTAAACCTTTTATCGGTGCTTTTGTTTCTGATCTTTCTAGAGATGTTGAGTTGAACCCTAGACCTGCTACTCATTTTCTTAGGAAGAAATGCAGTGTCCTCTTTTCTAATATTCGGGGTTTAAGATCTAATTTTCTAGATCTTTAGGCTCATGCAAAGATTTATGACATCCTTTTTCTTGCAGAAATCCTAGTGACAAGTAATAAATCTAATTCAGAATTTCTTATTCCAGGGTTCTCTAGCCCTTATTTTATTTATCGTCGAAATACGCCAGGAGCTCAGGGTATGGCAGTATTTTTGAGGTCTGACCTGTCAATTTATCGCCAAAAGAATTTAGAATGCAAGTCTCATGAAGTTTTATGTTTTAAGATTTATAGCAAATATTATAATAAATATATATATATATATATATTGATATATATTTGCGTTGTACCGTAACCCAGGACATGATGACTCTATTTATGACTGTCCTTAAGATGGTATTGCCTTGGCTCAATAAACAGATAGGAAAGCTTGTTTTGTAATCAGGGGAGACTGTAATGCAAAGCATGAAGCATGGCTCAATTCTAATGTAACTGATTAGCATAGTAGGTCATCTTAAGAATTTTTCTCTGCTGCTGATTGACTCCAGATGATTTAGGAACCCACCCATATTTCAGGTAATACATAGACTAGATTTTGTGTTCACAGATGCTCCAGCTGCTGTAAATGCAAAGGTCTGTAAAAACTTGGGGACATCAGATTATTGGTCCATTAGAATGGACATAGCTGTTAATCAGCATATCCCGAATGCCACGATAAAAAAAGAGTTTGGCTTAAATCTCGAGCTGACTGGGTTGGTTGTGAAGAGAGTTGTCGAGCCTTGAATATTTCGGATGCAATATCTGACCCACATCCAATGGCTAAGGTGAATGATATGTTATCTACTGTCTTTACCAGGCATGTTCCCAGTAGAATCATCAGGATTAATACAAACGACCCACCATGGTTTGATGAATCCTGTAGAAGACCCTACCATGATAAGCAAACAAAATTTAATTTATGGAGGCGTAATCGGACGCGAGAAAACTTCGAGATCTTTGCTTAATCTTGGCGTATTGCCAACAGAGTTTAACATTGGACTGAGAGATTATATAATGATAATCTGAAGAGTAAGTTGGCAGAGATCAGACAGCCTCATTTGTGGTGAACTAAATTGAACTATGCTATTTTTGCCTCTTACACTTCTACCATTCCACCACTACTTTTGTCAAATGGAAAGCTAGCAACTAGTTAAAAAAAGGCAGAGTTACTCCATGAAGCTTTTGAATCCAAGCAGTCAGTGTAAGAAGTTCCTCTCTCTGACACTTGCCATCCTGAGCCTCGTTTGACTGGGTTTGCTTTTCGTGCCAGGGATGTTAAAAAGATACTTGACAGTCTTGACAGCTGGTGCGGAGTTGATCCCGACAACTTTTTCCCTTTATTTTTAAACAAGTTGTTTACTGATTTAGCAACTAAGTTAAGTAGATTATATAGATCTTTATTTAGACGAAGAACCTTTCCTGATAATCAAAAATTGAGCAATGTTGTGCCTATTCTTGAGGGTATGTTATCTGCCGTTTTTAGTCAATACAGGCCTATTTCAATACTTCCTGTGCTCTTTAAGGTTGCAGAGAAGCTGATATATAGGCTTTTGTATAGATACCTGGAGTCGAATAGCTTACTGGCTAGAAGTCAGTATGCATATAGGAGGCAGTTGTGTACTTGTGATGCCCTTTTAGATTTGACTTGTAGTATGCAAGATAATATTTACAAGGGTTTTAAATCTAGAATAGTTCAGATTGATTTTACTGCTGCTTTAGATCGTGTTATCCATAAAACACTTGTTTTTAAACTACAAAACATTTGAATAGGTGGCTACATCCTAGAGCTACTTAACAACTTTTTAATAGATCGGCAGCAACGTGTTGTCGTAGATGGAGTTTTTAGTGAACCTAGACGTGTTGTGTCTGGAGTTCCACAAGTTAGTGATCTTGGGCCTTTGTTGTTTTTAGTATACACAGGTGATTTTGCACAAGGTCTTGAAAACAAGGTTGTTCAGTATGCAAATGATGCTACACTTGTTGGAGTAGTCATATCTTCAGCAATGAAAAACCAAGTTGCCATGAGTCTAAATCGTGATTTAGAAAACAAAATTAGGAAATGGTGTGATCGTTAGGGTATGAAGCTTAATTCAAGTAAAACTAAGACCCTCCTGGTAGGTAGATCTTTTACCAATGAGTCGCCTTATCCTCCACTCTGTATTGGAGATACACTTCTGGCTGAGTCGAAATTCCTAACGATCCTTGGCCTTACCTATGATTCTCACTTGACTTTGGAGAAGCATCTTTTAAATGATCTACTAATGCTGCCCGAAAACTTGGTATTGTACGTAAGGCCTCATACGAGGGGCGGTCAATAAGTTTGGCAATTCGGAATCACGTCAAAAACTTCACAAAACAATAGATGCTGACACCCTCTATACACCAAGAACAACATACCGAACAATCCCAGCACCAACATGGATTGAACCAATAAAAGAGAAGAGAAATTGGAAAACATCAAAGCCATCATCACAAAAAGTAGAGAAGGCAGGAACAACAGGGAAAGGTACAGACGCCTTGAAAGTTTAATGGTCCAAATAGGTGAAGTGATAAAGAATCATAAGAACTTAATAGGTAAAGACCCAATTCCCAAAATGAACGTAGAGGCAAATCTTAAAAGTTCTGGAACCAGTATAAAAGACTAAGATGCTTGGAAACCAAGGATAGGATAAAGTTAAAAGAAGAGTGTGAACTTGATAACCGATGAAAGAGATATCGAGGAGCGATTCCGGATACATTGGGGATTATGTTTTCTATCACTCCGGAGTAAAGCCAAAATTTTAAGCAAGCATACGAACAACAGACAACTAAAATAAACAGCAACCGAGCTCACACCGCACCTAGATGTAGATGAAGAAGGTCGTAGGCAGAGGCTTGAAGGAAGGCCACCTACACTGCAAGAGTGCACTACGGCACTAGCTAAAATCATTTAATCAGAATACTCCAGAGAGGGTCACCAAACTTCCTATAAATAACGAACCTAACAAGAGACACAGAATCATTTTTAAACTATTCAACGCGTTCCTAAACATGCGTTAGTTCCCATACGCGTTGAACGATCAGCATAAATGATTTTTTTACCCAAACCCGGCAAACCCAAACACCACATAGAGAGCTTCCCGTCCGATCTCTCTTTATTGGAAAGCTTTTAGAGAAACTCAAAGGACAGACTCGTGAACTACTTAGGTGAAAACGAGTAGCGAAACCCACAAAAACTTGGCTTCAGGAAACATCGAGGGACGGAAACAGCGATGGCGCTCACAATGGAAAAGATCTCTATTGAAATGGCAAAGGATAAAAGGGTGGACTTTACACTCCGCGAGGGTGCCAAGGCCTTCGATAGGTATGAGTGCCAGAACTGAAAGTCAAGTTAGTACAACCCAACAAGGATCCTTAGTAATTATCTAGATGTGCTTGTTAATGGTTAGAGTCAGATTTTGCGAATGTACGTATTTACTGAGGAACTTTGTAAGGTTGTTTTTGTCCTTTCGGCGACTTGACATTTCTTGAAGGAAATAAGACCAGGTAGTCTCTCTTTTTTTTTGTTGCTGGGTTGAAATTGTTATTTTTCAGTTGTTCGTAACCAAAGTAAATGAAAAAAAGTCCATTTTGATCCCCAAACTTTGCTTTTGTTGGTTGGGCACTGAATTTCTAAATTTACCCATTTGGAAAATAATGCTAGGGTATTATTAATTTCGGGAAAAAAATGAGAATATATAAAAAGCTGTAGGATTTCATTTCTTTCAAAGAATGGTAAAAAATTTTAAATCTTATCTTTTAAAAGTATTGGAATGTTGTAGAATAATAATATTTGCTTAAGGAAACCTTCCAAAACATTTTAGATTTAATGAGAAATTTCTAGAATTTAGTAAAATTTTATGAAGTTTCAAGAATGCTCCAGAACTAGCCAGAACACGCCTTTGAAAACTTCTAGAACCTTCTAGAATATTCTTGAAAATTACTTCGGAATATTTATATTGGGCTTTACAGATCTGCTATTATTTCAGCTCTAGCTCGTCTATCAATCAGTCGTCGAAGATAATGGTTGGTGAGCTAACATGCGCCCCTTTTCGGGGTTACAAACCCTACTGGGTATTTACACACCTAAACCCATGCTGAGGCGTGTGGGATGGTTCCTGATAAAATTTGTCATGGCCTTCTATGATTAATGAAAACGTTGTTACTTAGTTATAAAGAAAAATAAATACATGTACATATGGGAATATTTATTAATACTTTTCTATCAAAGTTAAATTAATGATATACGGAGGTGTTGGACCAACGTGTGGACACGCCCTGTTCCCTCGCCAACTCGTGACCCACTGCCTTATGGATGCCCCCCCCCCTGGACAAAGACTACGTGAGTCAACCCCTAATGCAAAATTTGCTGTTGCGACCCGCACTAGGCGAGCGTTAGTAGACCGACGACTCGGCAGTCTCCTGAAACACTCCACAATGGCTGGTTGTCTTGGACCACCAGCCCAACTATGGATTGCCAAAATGAGTAATGCACACTCCCTTCTCATTCTAAGCCTCTTTTGTACAAGTTTCTCTCTATGCCCAACTTATTCTATTTAAGGGCATGAAGTGACGTTATCGCCGAAACTGACGCACAACTAACTACTACTAAAGCGAACGCACGAAGAACTCCGAGATTGTATTATTATTATTACTTTAGAGTATGAGGTGGGTTTGAAACCTGTGAATTTGTACACCTGAAGATTGTTATTATAAAGACCGATAATTTATCAATTATATAAAAATAAAACCCTAAATCAATAGCTCCCAGTGACTCCCATGGAATTGCGGTGATTAGTTGAACATATGACACATGTAACAGACACATAGTTAACTATTGCCAGTTTTTGCTTGTATGTCTTCCTTCATTGTACTGGTTGTCGTTGCAAAAGATGTGGTTAGGATGCGTCTAGATGGCACCCCAACAGCCAAGTCGATGTCTGAAAAATATTTAAAAATTAAAACAAATACAATAGATTAACAATCAAAAAATATATCAAAATATTTAGTTAGGCTATCAATAGTCTAACGTTCATACAAATAAGATGAATGCGTTTTTTAATCACATAATATATAGGAAAACAGCATAATATTTGAGTTATACTAAGATGAAAGAAGACCCTTAAATTCATGTAGTTCAATTAGGCTCAATGGTCGGAGCCTATTAGCCACAAGCGAGAGCATCTTCTTTTCAAGGAGATCCTTACATAGAACATGCATGTAAAACATGCTTAGTGTTGACTGCTTGGCAATTTTGAAAGAATCACCATATTCCACCCCAAATTCCCAATGTAGTTATTTCTAAACAAGAAAATAACTAATTATTATCATGCAGAGAGGCCTCTTGAGCATCCTTTATAATATTTATTAGAGTAGCAAACTTGTAGTTAAAATTAATACTTAACAAGATTCTAAAATTGTATCATTAGCTAAAATTATTTTCGCCATGATCAGTGCATTTTTATCCTATATAAAATTGAAAGCTGAAGTTCGTCCTTCATTAACTATACAAAATGTATAGATATGGATCAGACAGAGAGAAAGACAAAGACACTATGCGTTTTATTATAGTTGGATATCGACAGTTTTTGTGGTAAGTTACTTGACCATAACACTATGTAACATAATTTTTGTTCCTGCCTAGTAAGTGTTATTTGTTGCAAACCAATAGGAAATATCCATTATTTGATTTAAACTTTGTTTTATTGTGGCTTGTATGATGAAATATTTACTAAAAATAAACAAATTATAAAATTTTATGGAAACTTCAACAATAAATATATAGAAACTGGTCAAAAAGGTTAGAAATGAAGTTTTCCTCGATTTCCCGTTGTAATACAAATCACTTTTCTGTAAAAGCCCCCGTATGTAGTCTCACATCCTGAGAGTTTAAAGAGAGGATTAAAGTTCTTGAAGATAAGAAGGTACCGAAATGGATTATGTCTCCATTCAATTCAGTGTGATGCAGACGATTTGGATCTGGAAATTATTCAAATGGAGATGGACTTAGAAGCAAATTCATTGCACACAATGGAGAGTTTAGGAAAATTTTGGACAAATGATGATATTGATACAGAATTGTATAAAACCTTTGCCCCGTTTATTATTGGTATTTCCAAATTCATACGTGGTAGAAGCTTGATTTAGTTGTGCTAACAACCAAATTTATCTAAGAAGGGAAATCATTTAGATCTATAAATTAATGGAGATTTAAGATTGCATCTCACAAATCTTGAACCAAATATTTCTTCACTTGTAATCATGCATCATCTCATCTTTCACACTCGATATGTGGTGTTAATGTTCATTAAATTAACTTAATATCTAAATTTAATTAAACTTATGGGTCTTGTTAATCCTCAAATTCTACCTAGGGGGTCTCGGCTCAAAAAGGTTGGGAAGCTCTAATGTAAACGATCTGGTTAAGTCACTGAAAAGGACCCCTTTTATTATCCGGGACGAAATAAAAGAGATGAGGATAAATGCGAGAATGAAGATGATGTCTGGATTAGGGGCCGCGCTAGACGGCTACCAGTTCGATGGACTAATAGCTTCGCCCTGTGTACATGTGCGTAGACATTCTGATAAATCAATATGACTGTATATATATATATATATATATATATATATATATATATATATATATATATATATAAATATATATATAATTAACCGTTATCATTAATTCCAATCACCCATATATATATATATATATATATATATATATATATATATATATATATATATATATATATATATATATATATATATATATATATATATATATATATATATATATATATACATAAATATAATTACTCTATGTCTTCGATTCAAACCGTATGATGGGAAAAAATACCACAAACACCCTACCCATAATTGCTTTGTGTGCACATTTGAATTAGAGTGCACGTACATGGATAGGTAGACGTGTAAGTTCGCGCAGAGAAAGCTACCCTCCATGCCCTACCACTTGTTAGGATTAATCAACCGTGAAATGAGGGATTAAGATATGGCCAACCAGTCAGGTGTTGAAGAGTATATTGATATATAAACCTAAATATTGATTTTCTCACAAAACTGTTGTAGGTATAATGCAGCTCTAACCTTTGAGTAATACTGGTAGGCTCGTGGTAAGGGAACTTTGACTTATGGGTAATTATCCAATAATTCTGGTAAGGCTGTCAAAAAATAGTGTACAGTGGCTAAAACTGTATAATTTTTTATGCTACAACCATCTCCCCCAAGACTATTTGTAGTACACCCAATATTTTTTGCGTAAAAAATTGACCTAAATAACTGGCACTAAACTCAAACCTTCATTTTTTTACTTTTCTTTTAAACTTTGTCTTATCTTGTAATTGTTCACATTTTTTCATACTCTTCATCTAATATTGTAAATCGCATTACTATTTCAACCTTTTAAATTAGAGTAAATATCCTGATTATGGAAAACTAGGTCTTTCATTAATCAAATATTTATCTGTACCAGTAGGCTACATTAGTCCTCATATTTGGTCAAACATAGGCTTCAATAGAACGAACGAGGAATTTTGTTTAGCATAATTTGCATGTCTCGTTTCATTTATCTTTAGAAAAATAGGATAATTACTTCTGTTTGAATTATCTCAAAATAAGAAGCTTTTACCTGGTGGAGGAACTTTAGTCTCATATGATAGAATATGGATTTTTTTATGTGTGGTGGGCTACCGATCTTGCCTGTGTTGATGCTGGTGAATAGGCTATTGTGCAGTTCTCTAAATAAAGAGGTCACTTTCTTTCTTTTTCAGCAATGTCAATTAATTCTTTAGAGCCATGAAAGTTGACAGTCGGGGGTAAATGGGTTAGAGAATTGTCCCTCCTTTTGTTATTTCCTCAAATGGCCTCTAAAAAACGGGTGTTTAAAAGTTCACAAAAGACTTTTGTTTTATGTTGAATATACTTTAGACAATGTATGTTTGTAATTATTGGGGAGGAGCTTAGTAATATATAGAAACCTCGATGAATATGTTCCCGAAAGATCATTCGCTTTGCCACTACTGTGTTGAACGTAAATTTCATCGTACAGTTTATCAAACTCACAGGCCTCTGCAGGTAAGTCTTAAAGGAACCTTTCCCGATGGTTAGAAATAAAGACAAATTTCAAACGTTGAGGTTATATATGGGACTCTACGTAAATCCTTAGCCTATATCTAGATCTCACTTTATATAGATAAAAGACCCGGGATGTTTTTTTTCCATGGTGGAAACCCTATATTTGTTTAATGTTTTTCCCTAATACTTCTTTTTAGGTCCAATAAGATAACCCAAGATGAAGATGTTCGCGTGTCACATTTTGATATTCGCCGTCGTGGTATCTCCAAGCAAATCCTTATTTTTTAATTCTCTACTTTGTTTCAACCTTCAAAAAACATTACATAAATTCGATACAGTTTTAATACATTAAATTAAACAAACCTTACTATTGTGGCGGATTTAATCCCTGTTTCCTGTTTACTGGCAGTAAACATCATTTAGTACTGATAAAAACACTAACCAAATTGTTGAATATTATTTTAATATTACAAATCGAATAAATATATTTTGTTTAGAATCGTCGGAAAATCACAATACACTCGTGAAAGAGTAGATGCTAAATAATAACCCATCAAAATCACAAGCGCTTTCGTCATTTTATATGACTAAACAATGATCAAACAGATTAAGAAACAAGGAAGAGAGTCACAAGGGGTCACAAGGGGTCACAAGGGGTCACAAGAGGTCACAAGGGGAGACAGCAAACGGATGAAATATAAACTTTTACCCGTTAATGAAATTGACAGCAAAGAGCGTTCGACAGCATAGGTTCGAACATAACTTTTTTTTTAAAAATTTTAACCTGAACAAGAGTTTATATTATTTCATCCGTTTGCTCTCTCTTTCTCTATTGCTTCTTTCCTGATCTACCTTTGATCCTTCTCTGATCTTAAAGAGACGAAAGCGCTTTGATCAGTCTCTCCTTGTTTCTATGGGGTTTTAAGCCTCTGATTCCCATATTTATAATACATGTATTTTTTCTCCAGCTTATTGTGAGAGAACCCTACAAAATTGCTTCACAGATACAAGCACCGCAGGATTCTAGTGTAAGTGTTCGAAATTGGTCTTCGATGTTTTTCAATAATTATTGAACTTATTCGTTGTGAATTTCGACATCACATAAAGCTTCGTGCTTCTATTCGTAGAGATGTTTCAAACGTCTCCTAAAGAGGAAACGACGACTTTAATCTGTCAAATGTTACTTTTATCCAATGTTAAGGGACGAAAGCGTGTGACCCCAAAGTCTCAAAAAGGTACACAAGTCTGTAATCCAAGCCGCTACTGTCGGCGCTGGGCTCGGGTACAATTGAAGTTGAGGATGGTAAATACCTTCTAACTAGAGTGCAATATTATTAAGGTTGCCTCTTTGAATGAAAATACGTTTGCCGGGTTCGTCTCAAGGGTTATTCGAAAGATAAACACCTCTACAAAAATAAACTTTAATAGAAATAATAATAAGAACAAGGGGCACATATAAATATGTAAATCTAAATAATAATTAGTACGACCAAAGAATATTATGACGGGCAAAAATTAACGAAACTAGATCCAGGAAAAATATATAAGTGATCTAATAAGTTGGATTGAGGGACAGACTTAGCCAGGTATATTGGCGTTACACAAAATGGGGGAATTCCTCTTAGGACTGTGAACGGAGAGGTGGGACTTACTAGGAAAGGACTCCTGGTTACCTCTGGTGGATGAACTGGCGAGGTGGAAAACCAATGGCCAGGTCTTCGTCGATGGGCTCACGATGCGAAGGCGTCCAGGGAGACTCTGAAGGGATGGGGGGGGGTGAGATTACCTCGCTCTAGGGAGAAGTAATCACAAATCGAGATTCGTCTGCGGGCCAGCAGAAAGTCTCAACCTATGTAGTGAGACGAAAGAAACCCAGGTCAATCTTCCGGAGTGAAAACGGGGTTTCTGTAATCTTCCTCTGATCAGGGCGGATTAAGCGAAGACGATCTCCTTACGAGATCAAAAGGGCGAGGGAACCACTTCACGGGGGGCAGATACTCTGATCTGGAATACAAGAAGCTCATGCCCTGTCTATCTGCTGAGGCTTTGCAGACATCACCTTAAATAGGAGCCACAGCCATGGTCGTCAGAAGGCTGTGCGCAGCAAGGCGTCCCAAGGGATATCGGATGCGGCTTAAACAAACATGGACCTTGATAATTTCGGAGCATCGAAATTATCTTCGCTTTGAAGCTGGGCGCCTTATCGCAGCCACCTGAGTCAATGTTTAAACAATGAGGTTTATCATCCCCCCTCCCCGCTCGCCCCATCCGCCGATCACGTCAGATTGAGTTAGGCTTATGTGCAGATAAGTCTTGTACTCAGGCTCGGCTGTGCATTCCCTCGAAGATCCCAATCCATTGTCCCCCACGCCAAGGGAGTGTCTCGACTATTTAGATAAAAACTTTACCACTAAGATCAGATTGGAGATCCAGATTTTCGTCGCGAAACATCACCACGACCCTCTCTCACCATGTGCGCCAAGGGACCTCAACCTCGAGATTCATCATCACTTGTCCAGAAGAAGGACAATATCCCTTGAGTGCCAAGGCTCGAGCCTTCGTGACGCTGAGTCCACAAAGCTTCCCCCTTGTTGTTCAGAAAGAGAACAACGTTAGAACAGCCATTGTTCGTTTGAGCCCGTTCGCCAAGAAACGGTTCTCACCCTTCCCCTGTTGTTCGGGAAATAGAACAACGTTAGAACAGCCATTGTTCGTTCGCGCCCGTTGACAAGAAACGGTTCTCCCCCCCCCCCTGTTTTTCAGAAGAGAACAACGTAGAACAGCCATTGTTCTTTTGAGCCCGTTCGCCAAGAAACGGTTCTCACCCTTCCCACTTGTTGTTCAGAAGAGAACAACATTAGAACAGCTATTGTTTTTGAGCCCGTAGACAAGAGACGGTTCTCACCCAACCCCCTGTTGTTCAGAAGAGAACAACGTGGAACAGCCATTGTTCTTCAAGCCGTTCGTCAAGAAACGGTTCTCATTCCCAAGACGCCACGTCAGGATCGTTTAATTTCCCCCCTTCGGCCGGAACTCGCCAGCGGACCGAAATTCCATCACGTCACCTTCCTCTGCACAACAAGTATAAATTACGTAAGCCGAACGTTACCTTTGAGTATTCAACCCTTTTGTCAATTCTATCCTGTGCTTTAAATGGTTTAGCGAACCATCTCCTCCCTTTAACTTTATATTTGTTTTCCCTCTTTAAAGCTTTTAATCCTCGGATTAGCTCGAGTCCCCACGACCCTTTCCATTCTCTGTTTATGTCAATATTTTCCGTTTTGTGTGTTGTTGATAGTTATTATTAATAAAACTCTATTTTATTAATGATAGCAATATTATTATCCTTGAGCTCAGTTCCACTTCTTAAGCATATCGAAGATACATAATATCGGCCAGCCAGACATCCACGCACTCTAAAGATAATTAATAAGTTCCCTCAACACAAAGTTATATATGGTATATCGTCGAGAGTCCATTCTACGACACTCCCCTATCTGCAACCTGTGTTTCTCCGTTGGGCCACGAAGAATTCATTTTAACCCCTATTTAATTCCAACTTCCTGCATTATCTTTCAGCACTTGCACAACGAGGGCAGTGTGCATGCCAATGTTTGCACATTAACACACGTTAAGGAGAGTAGGAGACGGACCATGGCCAGAGAAGTGTTCAATCAACGCATTAATCGCTGCTTTAATTTTCTAAAGGCAAATCACCCAATTAAGCACTTGTATCCCGTACCTTTGAATTGGATGGCCATAGTATAGTAGTTGTTGTTTTCATTGGATTTTGGGATGGGAATAAAGTTAGCAAAATTAAGGCGTTTTTCACTCATCAACCTCCCACAAGGGTAATTGCAAGAGATCAAATTTCCAAGACTAGTGCATGAGAATTTTGAAGTCCAGGTTCATAAAATCCCGTAAAATCTTCGGAAGAAAAATGTGAAGTGAATTTCTTATATTCCATTTGAACATGAGTTCAACAGAGGCATAAACATCCGTGTCGTGACAAATTAAAAAACAACAACAACAAAAAACAACTTACCCCGGGATTCGAACTAGCGACCTCACGCACGAACCCTTAACAGAGTTCTTCTGATAGCGTTTCTTTTGTCCATTGTAACCCAATGGTAATGAATGGGCTTTTAATGCGAGAAATCGCAGGTTCTTCCTAGTTAACCAGAATATAATGATTTTATTAATAAATTCCTGTAGAAATACAAATTAATTCATTCAGCGTATACAAAATTCCTTCTATGCTAGGAAAAGCTACTTTTGAAGACCTACCCCTCGTAGTATTATTTTCTCTTAAACATTAAGCCATAGCGAGTTGGTTTATTTACCGGATGGAGTGGGATTCCAGTTAATTTCTTCAGCATCTGCAAACACAATATAAACTCTGATTATATTTTTAGAACACAATATTTGATTACATATTTCCTAAACTATAATTTAAAAAAAAAAAACATTCTACAAGATGAGGTAACTAATATTCGATGTGACCGCGTTTTGCGTCGATGATACGACGAAGTCTCGGAGTGGAACGCGGAGATTCAACTCATATTTTCTGCCACCATTTTCCAGTTTTCACTTCAGAAATTCAATAATGTAATGATATTTGGTTCAGACCTTCCTTTCAAGCATTGACTACACTACAACTTACATATGGTTAAAAAGTGACGAACTGGGAGCCAAAGTTCCTCAGGATAAAACCTGTTAAAATTTGCCGGCCCTAGTCTTGAACTTTTGTGTGTGTGGGGGGGGGGGAGGGGAGGGGGAGGGGGAGGGGGAGGGGGAGGGGGAGGGGGAGGGGGAGGGGGAGGGGGGGAGGCTGTGTGTGAAGTGTCGCTAAGCTCTCTTGCTAAAGGGGTACACTGACGTTTCCTATGGTGGCATCCAATCAGGGGCTGATATTTTCCTCCCAAATATCCAAAGAAGCATACAGGCTGATCTTTACCTTCTCATCAATGTAGATAAGAGGGGTTACGGGGCCCGTTGATGATACGTCCGCCGACACCATCACCGAAGTTGGTTTCTGTCACTGACCTTAAACATGGCCGCTGTTGAACTAGAATTTGATTTTCTTTTGTCCCCAAACCCAAACATTCTGTGTGTTGTAAGTGCCCTGGATAGTGATCAACCTCTCATCCGTCCACAGAACTAGAAGCTGCGAGGCGTCAAGGAGTAGTTGAAGTAGTAGTTCTTTGCCCGTTCGACTCTCTTCTTTTGTAGGGAGTTGGAAATCAGATGTCCTCTGGCTATTTTAAAAGGATGAAGTTTCAGATCATTGGTCATTATTTTTTGCACGCTCAAATGACTCCCTTTCGTCTACAAACCAAGTTGTCTAGCCTGATCTTGTTCATCCTGTTCCTGATGAGGGTTGGGGTCCTCACTGACCAGAGCGCGATGGTACTTACTCTGCGAAAACAGCTACGCTTATATTTACGCCCCTTGGTATTTTTAAATCACCAATCTATGCTCAGGGTGGGGTTCAACATTTTGAAAATGTCGCCCGCTCTCTTCCAGCTTCTATACATATTCTCGATTGCTTCCCATTTTCTATATATTTGTAAATGTGTTTTTTTAAGGAATTTACAATTTGAATCACAGATTTTATTAAATCCTGAAAGAACCTGGAAGAAAGTAATTAAATAATTATATGTAGACTTATATAAAATAACATGTGAAAAGCAGGTTACAGTTCATGTATACATCCTATAGAATCAAAGTTCAGCTCCCATCATCGAAATTGGCCTTCCAGAACTCAACTCTTACATCTGAGATGATCTTGAAGAAGTGGAAACTCGCATCGGAGCCGTTGTTCTTCATTCACTACGCCCGCAAATAGATATGTATAGGCAGGAAATCATTGAAATCAAATTCTTGTATACATGACTCTAGTATCGCCTATCAAACGCCATTACATATATTCACCTGTTATAAGAAAATTATGTTCACTATCTCCAAACTTTTATTGAATTTGACAGAATGATTTTTTTTTGTTAAACCAGGATTTAGTCGAAACAATTAGAAAATGGCCTGGCTCATAAATGTGTTTATCAATCTAAATTCTTTATGTAGCTCTACAATGAGCACACGTGGGAAACGCGGCTTCGTATGCCTCCTCTCATGTAACGTAAAACTGCCAGCCTATTTTCGTCATTCTCCGTTTTAAGGTAATTTTCCAAGAATCTTTACTTGTCTTACAATACAGCTTGTAAGTACTTCCCTATTTAGGAAACTAAATGAGAACGTCGACTTTGACCATCTTTTTCCATTCTTATGTCCGTCTTTCGAGAGGCAAAAATAACCTTTCTACAATTGATTCGAGGGCCACTGAAAAGACTTGGCACGGAGAGACAGGTGTGTCCTCTGTAATTGTGCTTTGATCCCAAAATTTCATTCTCTTCGTTTCAATTGGCCTATGGTTCTGAGCGTTTTTTTTTATTATTTCAACATCTGAAAGAGACGTGAAAAATGAAAAGGAAAGAAGCAATTTAAAAAACAAAAGACAATTCCTGGTTTATTAATAGATTGATAAAGCAAATTACTATCGCTGACGTATTGTTATATTTATAAAAGAAATAACTTTAAAATTTTACCCTCAAAATATTTTAAACTTAATTATTTTTTTTTAATTGTGGAATATAAACAATAGATTGTGGCGGCTCTAACTATGTGCAGTCTTCTTTTGACTCTCATCCAATTCAGTGTACACAGACAACAAAGTGCCGTCGAGAAACATGAGTAAAATAACCTCTACATCTTTTATCTCACTAAGCTTCATGAGCAGGTCGAACTTCTCTAGCCATTCCACAAAACTGCCGGTCCCGTCAAACGGTTATCTAAGTGAATGCCTACATAGCATGTGGAATATAAACAATAAATTGTGGCGGCTCTAACTTACCGGTATTTCTGTTGATCCTGCACGTCGGACTGAAGCACAACACAATCCCATGCCAGACAAAAAACAAGAGCAATTAAATTAAACAAAGACAGAAACAACAACTAAAATCACCACATGCAACAAAACAGGGAACAGAAAAAAAGACAACACTGGTAACACAAATGCGTAGTAAAACAACGGTGCATCGCCAGTGCCACCCACGAAGTGAATTAGCCGCTAACCACCCGCCCACTAAACCTATACACACGCACCTTACGTATTTCTCCTCACAATCCCATTGCCCCTCTTCCTTTCACTCCTACAGCACGGCTCCCCCTCCCCCACTCCGTGATCTCACCATCACTGCTCGTAATCGCAAAGCCAGCCTGGGGGTCGCCTGACTCACTCCAACCGCCTCGAATCAACTGGAACCTGTTCACTCTAAGCCGCATCCCCTGCATCATCAGAGCCACCATCCTCATTAATGACGCCATCATTCCCATTAGATGATGCTTCATCGAGAAAAAATCGTCGGATGTCACGTACATGACGCGGAACGCCATCAACTTCTCCCGCTCTCTCTGACGGCACATCAGTCACCACACCATCTGTCCACCGAGAGGTACACCGGGGCCACCCTACCGGCTTTACTACCCCCACGTCCCCCATTATGAACTCAGTCTGAAACAGATCTCGCTGCACCTCCCGAATGCATGCTGGATGTCTCCACTAATATCTGAAAAGTATAGAAGCAGGCGCGTTATGATACGATGCATCCGCTCAGCAATCCCATTTCCCGATGGACGCTAGACTGCTGGAAACTTCTGGGTCACAGTCCACTCCCCCAGACATCAAATAGCTGGACATTGCCTACACGCTCTCATAATGCACTCCACCTTACTTTTCTCTATCGTGGGATTAAGCAGCTTAGCTAAGTACAAAGTTTTCTCCACGCGAAAATGGTGTTTTGAGTGTAAACCTTCAATGCCACATCAAGTTCCACTGCAAATCTTGCTTCCTCAAGCCAAACCTTGTGTACTTTGGTAAGGATATCTACCTTGTTTTCCTCTGGGGGGACAAAGCCTCATGTCTTGCAGAATAGATAGCCTAGGTCTGACCAACATCTCTGACATACCGGTTACCTTCGCCCTACCCTCATCATGGAGTGCACTCTTCAACCACCGGAGGACAGTTATCAAATCAGTCGTGATTTCAGCATGTCTCAAATACCACTTGAGACCTCGGTTCAACCCCTTGACAACTGCATCCAACTCAGCAATGTTGATATGAGCAAGTCATTACTTTTGCTTATCCAAACAACATCCTCCACAATTTTCCACCCAATTTCCAATGCAACTCAAACAGCAAGACTGCTGGCATCACACCAAATGTGCCCCCGCCTGTAAGGTGCTACATGAAACAGCCCTCGCACTGGATCCTCCGAGTTTATCCGAGCGAGCAGATCTCTGATCAAATCCGTAGCTAGGTCTCCCACATTATCATCCCATCTCTCTCCCTCACTTACCCTCTTTATGTAGCTGCTGACAACCCTTAACCACTCACATAGAAGGTAGTGGCCCACAATCCTCACACACAGAGAGAAGAACGCACGTCTAGATAGCCGCCCAACATCACCTTGGCCTGGAAACACATTACCCTTACTAGAAACCAACTCTCCGTTTCGATTTCTCTGCAGAGCTAAGCCAAGCACCTGACCATCTACCATACTCTCAGGCCCTATGGCAGCAAGCCCGTAACGTGAAAGATGTTCCACCACCTCCTTTTCTGTTATTTTCTCGTGATTCACAATCACATCATCTATATAATTCTCAGACCCCATCTGCAATCGCTCATCCTGCTCTTACCCTAGGTTAAGAATCTTCTTCAATATCTTGGGAACACAGTTCATACCAAAGCCAAGCCGAGTCTGATGGTTCAAAACCCCATTGATGTGTTGCAGAAGGACTCCATAACGTCGATGAGGTCGCTTTTCACAAATAGCTTCGGCGAGTCGATACATTTGTTGAACGTAGAGTTCTGCATTGACAATCTCATTGTTCACAAGGAGCTCATAAAGAATGATGCCTTCACAATCCCCCCCCCACACAGCATCGTCTTTCGTGGATAAAGTCCTTGCTTTAATCGGGGAAGTGTTTTTTTTTATTGGGGCTAAGCCATTGTTTTCGATGGTTCATGTTGACATAAACACACTACAATTCATCGCCAGTGATGATGCGGTGAAGAAATCTGTCCTTATATCCACGAGTAGCCTCGTGACGAGCAAGCAAACCTGTGGCAATCGTGGAGCATTGGAGATTGTTGCTTTCGCTCAAAGCGCGCGGAACCCATGCACCGAGTTTTTTAACTTTCTCCATCGAATGAAGGTGATTAACTACAGTTTTCTGATCACACGCCAATTGTACAGCCATTTCTCTAGTCGATTGACGAGGATTTTCATTAAGAAGGTCGTTCAATCGATCTTCATCCAACTTAATGGGGCGACCAGAACGTTCTTCGTCATTAAGTTCGAAATGACCGTTTTTGAAACGTGAAAACCACCATTGAGCTGTCCTTTCTAATAAAGCATTTTCTCCGTACACAGCACAAACATCGCGCCAAGCTTTGGCTGCATTTGCATTGTTCCCGTCTCGATTGAAAATGAATAACAAGTGTCGAAAATGCGCCTTTCTTTCAACTTGACATTCCATCTTGAGGGTACAAAACAAAAATTAAATTAACACAACTTTTAAATAAACCGCAATGCCCTATTACTCAACTTCAAGACGTAGACTAACCTTTGCAAATTTTGCTCTCATTATTTATTATTGTTTCTTAATATGTGCACAAATCACGTGAACAAAACTTAAATCAACACAACATTAAAAAAAAACGCAAGAACTTATTCCTCAACCTAATAAGATACATGTCTTGGGATATCTCGCTGAAATTGGGCATTCTTCTTAAATCAAAGAAAATTTATGTTGAGGATGATGTTCTTCGCAAGTGTTTCTTTTGTTTTATTCTACTTCATTTTGAATATTGCTCTGCTGTATGGAGTTCTGCTGCAGACTCTCATCTGAGATTGCTTGATCGTGCATTTAATTCTGAAAATTTCACTATTAGATATGGATTTAGACATTGGGCATCGTAGAGATGTTGGAGCTCTTTCTATTTTATTTAAAGTAGTGAATGATGTGAATCATCCTCTGCATAAATATTTGCGCCGAGATTTTATCAACCAGCCAGAGTTACTAGGTATCCTGAGACTGTAAAATCCATGGCATTCGAAAATTGGTCGTGATTCTACATCTCAGATTTCTTAATGCTTTTTACCGAGCATATTTAGATTGTGGAATACCTCGCCCACAAGTATTGTGACTGCTCCTACGCTTGATAAGTTTAAAAGATTGGCTAATATCTTTTTGTTGCGTAACTGTGGGGCTGTTTAATTTTTTCCTTTCTTTCTTGCTGTGTTTGACATGCACTGACATCTCTTGGTGGTGTAATTTCCAAAATTTTCGGTGTCGCTCTTTGCATAGTCTATATAATAATAATAATATGGCATCATCATTTTTTTAAATATGAACCTTCTCCAACTCGTTGTAGAAAACATAAACAGTCGGTGTTGAGCAAAGTTGCCACTAGATGGGGCTTAAAGAAAAAAAAAATTACATTCGCATAGCGCCATATGATTTAAGAATCTGAAATTAAATGGGATATTGAAGTCTAAAGTGATCAGCAAGATCGCAAGAAATAGAGTGATCTTAGATCAAGATTAAGATCACCATAATTAAAGTGATCTTCAGGATCAGGATCTGATCTTAAAGATCAAGATCGTGCCCATCTCTGGTCATACCGCGTACGTTGAATGACTCTTACTCCGCTCTATACTACCCACACGAGAGAATGCTGGTCTCACCAGCAGGATCGAAGGTGACCCGAAGGGGACCCAGTCTGATTGCATGATATGACACCACCGTTCATCCATCGCGTTATGGAGCGAGGCCCAGCCATAATGTCTTTAAGATTGCCCGTGGCTGTTTCATGATACAACAGAAAATTAGAATAGTACATAGAAATCAGAATGTGTATGTATGTTTGCAGGTGCACATAAGAGTTTGTGGAGGAAAATAGAGATAAATAAGAAAGTCGGTGGACTCAGTAGAGATGGTAGGATGCTCCCCCAATCCAAAATCATAGAGCTTATAAACTTGGGATTCCCAAAGTGGTCGATACCGATCCCTCAGGCTCTATAGGAACTTCTGCTGTGATCTGTAGTTCCTTAGAAACTTAGGTGTGTCAGTAAGATTATTTTAGGGGTTTGTTAAGTAATATTTGTAATATGTCTTTGAGGAGCAAACGAAATAATTTGCTTACCTCCCGATAATAATATTTAAAACTAACTGTGTACGTCGTAAATTCTCACAACTTTCCTCTTTATATGGTTACATTATTGATTCAAATTACTCAAATATTTATTATTCAGAACGCTCATTGAAAACTATTTCGAACGCAATAGTTACGTATCTATTCTATTGACATTTGGCATCTTTTCGCTTATGCTCCGTTCAATTCATTAGTGTGCTAGGCTTAAAGACTCAGTTACGATCTTTTTTTATTTTACCGAGAGTTAATAAAGTTCATTGATTGCATTATAGTAAAGGATAATCTAATGTAAATATCACTATTCATTTCAGAATAGTATGAAGCAAAACTCAAGTTTGTCAATAATTAAAAATTTAAAGCCTCTAGTGGCCATGGCTGGCGCAAAGAAGTGACTTCAATATGTAGTGCCACATTGCGAAATAGGATTAACAATGAAGCCTCAAAATAAGTGTCATGTTTCCTATAAAGTTTCGAGATGGGCACGCACATAATTCTGAACATCAAATAATTTAATAGAATTGTATATCATTGTATCTTGAAATCATCTATATACTGTATTTGGGTAAGGGTCACATAGGCAAAAGTGAATTCAAGACACTTTCACACAGTCATGCACTCACACAAGCAAAGGCGGTTCCAGCATTATCTTTCTATCCATTTCGGGTCGCGCAAAATTCTGGGAAGCGACATAGTTTTAGAAATAAACCCCGAAGCAGGTGCAGTCATTGACACCGAGCTGAAAACAGGAAAGATGCTTGACCTTTCTGTACTGTCACGGAGCTGCGAAACATGAAATCTTATTTCCCAAACGTTCTTATCGTTTTCTTACTATAAATTCCTTTTCTCACCATCTATTTATAAAATTCCTTTGACAGGCATTCTCTGCTCTCTCTCTCTTTCTCTCTCTCTCTCTCTCTCTCTCTCTCTCTCTCTCTCTCTCTCTCTCTCTATCCCTTGCACACACAAACAAACTTCCTATTCAAGAAAGCTCCACCCCAAACCGTATGATTAGTCAACGGCGGGACACGACAAAAAATGTTCGACTCCATAAATAACCATTCAAAATGAAGTCCAAGCTTATTGACGGCCGAATATTCGACTATTACGCTCTGCTGACAACATACGGATAAAGTATTTTTACTTGCTTAGTGACGAATTTTGAGCACTGCCAACATAGACGAACGCCTATTCTGGAAGTTTTACGGTGAAGCCCGCTTCAACCTTCGAAAAGAGAGCTATTTATTTTTTCGTCGAAGACTCATAATTCAATGAGGGCTTAAGGACCTCACTGCTCCCGTCCATCGCTCTGCGTGCGAACCTGCTCGGATGTCTGCTATTTATTGATTTCGTCTTAACTATGCCGGCCACTTGGACTGACATAATTAAGGGCTTATGTGAAAACTGGCTTGAGGCCTAGCCCACAGCGAAAGCTTAAGTCAGAAATTATCTCGATATTGGGGCATAACTGCGAGTCCCGGACGGAGGAGAAATCCTCATCGCCCGGGGGACCCGGCCAGAATTATAGAAGGAAGTACATTCGTTTCTATGTAGTTGGATGTAGTTATGGCGTATGTACCCGTGAGGGGTTGGCAAAAACTTAGCGGTCGTTGATTCGGCCGCTATGCATTAAATCCACCAAGCTCAACCCTCTGAGGTCCCCATTCGAGACTCACCCCATCCATCTATCACCAATCATTCTGGCAACAAACGAGCGGGGGAAAACAGGGAAATGGACGGGGAGGTTTCTCACCATTTATTGGACTCGTACCCAAACCTACTTCACCATCCTTCACCTCCTTTACCACGTCATAACTGTTTTTTTTACTCCCAAAACACAATAACTACACTTTGGTTTCAGGAAAAGAAGGCATCACAAGAGGACATCGAAGACTATGGAGGCCCTCACTAAGAGGGTCTCCCTAAGGACCATCCCCGGAATGAAGACCCCGGCCAAGAAGAACCTATGCGAAACCCTCTACATTGAATTGAAAGTGGCACTAGTGAAACTTATTAAAGTTTCAACTGGATTCATTGTCATGTGTGCTGAGACCAAGGACGTGGACCAGCTCCTATCAGAAGAGGGATTGAGGGTCCTAAGGAACACCGGCCTAAAAGCCAAAACCCTTCCACAAGTGGCAGTAAACAGAACCGTGATCTGCCGCAAAGTGGAGAGCTGGGTGGGTGAACATAAACCCGAGGAGCTCAAGGAAGAAATTACCAAGAGTAACCTATGGGCCCAAGTTCGCGAAGTAATCAAATTTTGCGAACATACCCACGTCTTTAAAATAACTTTCTTTACGACAGACATGGCAAGGAAAGCGACGCAAAATGGAATACTGGTATTCAATATGAGAATACCAGGCGAAAACATCCAGCAAGAGAAATTCAATAGCATACAAATGTGCTTTGTATGCTATGAACTCGAAGAGCACACGACATTGACATGCCCGGATAAGAACAAACTGTAGTGCAGTGAATGCGCCACAAAAGGTCACAGATTCGACAAATGTGAAAAAAACATGAAAAGATGCTTAAATTGCAAAGGGGAGCATAGGACCATGGCCCTGAACTGCCCCAAGCGCCGCGAAATTATCAAAAGAAAGAAAGAAGAAGAGAGGAAAGCAAAATAAATTACATAGGCAAACGCCCCTAATAAGAATGTAGAGGTAAAGCCTGCATTGGACTTGCACAAATGAGTATACCCGGGATTTGAGTGCAAAAATCTTAATCTGCATAACCCACGCAAATGTGGCAAATTGAGTAAAACCTGGCTAGCTACAATCAAGTACTTAACGTTCTCCTGAAGGCGAACAATCTCCCTTCAGTAATTATGCCTGAGGACCCCGAATGCTCCAAGGCACTCAAGGACTCAGTCATAAAGAACAATAGCGTCAAGTCTGGACTAGAGGAGATTATTGAAGCTCCCTCATCGGAATAATCCGAAGGAGAAGACGAAGAGGAAAAGGCTGAAAGTGATGAGGGATCCTCCTCTTCTGACAACGAAGATGGCCCCTGCACTGGTCTACGAGCTACGAAGAGCAGGTCCAAAACACCGAGTCCCCCTCCAAAAAAAGAAAACCCTGGGCCGAGTTAAACCGCCCAGTCAGCCCCCAAGAAGAATAAGAATAAGAAGAAACATAGGTAAAAACAACTCATTATGTTACGGAACGCACTGAAGATAATGGAAATTAACACCAACGGCTAGACGATGAAAGGAATTCTTTACGGAAATGTATTCACAGAAATTGATGCGGACATCATATTGATTTCAGAACACGGGATCAACACGCGTAGAACAGAAATGAAAATCTGGAACTACGATGTGTTGATCACAAATTATTCTCAGGAACGGTACGACGGAGCCGCTATTGCAATAAAGAAAAAGATTAAATACAAGCAGATACGAAACCTAGAAGAATCCTACCTCGCGATTGAGGTCGAATTCGACTTAGGAAAGTTAGTCATTGCTACCGGATATCAACCGCCAAGGAGAGATGTGTTACCAATTCACACTCTCACTGGCCTATTTGGCAGAAGAGCTTCGACTATTTTAATGGGGGATCTGAACGCCAGATGCCGAAAATCCGGTTATAGGACCTATAACGGTATAGGAAGAAGCCTGGATCTGCTGCTGGACAGAAATATTGCCCAGCAAATAGGCCTGACTTCCCCACCTATGTCAGAGCACGAGGTGCCACAAGACCAGACATCTGTCTGACGAACCGTCAGCTGCCGTTCAATTACTACATGGAACCAGTCCAAGTACCATGTAGTGACCATATAGGGATCCTAATCCCTATCAACAGTAACCCTATACAAGTTCCAGGTGTAGTCAGAAAGAACTACAAAAGAGCAGACTGGACACGGTACGCGCGCCTTCTCGAGGCCTACGATCCGCCCAACTTGGACGAGGCAATTCTCGAGGAGATTGACAAGGCACTCAACGACCTCAATAATCATCTCATCCACGCAGATAGGGCTTGTATCCCTAAATCCGAGTATAGGACCATTTCTACCCACGAGTGGACCGAATATATGAAGGAATTATACAGTGAGCTGAAGTTATTGTATGAACTCAACATCGTGAATGCATCAGTTCACTCAATGCAGCGAAGTAAAGAAGTTAAATAAGAATTTATTTAACCAGTTGATCCTCGAACAGCAGAATAGAAGATGGGAGGACGCGATCGATAGCCTCGATCACGAAACGACTCCAAGAGAATTTTGGAGAAAGATCCGAAATCTCAAAGGATCGACTGGGAAGAATAAGCATAAGATCGAGCTACAGAAGGAAGATGGAAACATCGAAACAGAAGAAGGAAAAATTGAAGAGATATTCCGAAGTTATTGGGAAAAGATCTTCAGTATAACTGAAGAGGATATCGAAGACTATGACCTAGAGTTTGAAAGCAACATAATCGACGAGCTTAACAAACAAATACACAAGACGCACCCTTATCAACAAGTGGATAGACAGCGCGACGGAGACGCCGAGATTACCGAAGAAGAACTACTCGGCGCGCTCCGCTCATTCCAACAAAAAGCCACAGTACAATCGGGGCTTAAAAAGATTAACTTAGAAAAGGCACCAGCCAATGTCATTGAAGTGATGAGAAGAATATATAACGCCTGTCTCAACACGGGATACTTTCCAGATGCTTATAAAACGACTAGGATGATTTCTTTGCCTAAGCACGGACCGAACCCAATGTTGAAGGAGAGCTATCGGTCAATTTCACTTCTAGAATTGGGTGAGAAGCTCTTCGAGAAGATCCTCAACAAAAGAGTGGTGTCTCACCTGAAGGAGAACTCACTCTACAACCCACACTAATTCGGGTTTAGGAGGAAGCGAAGTACGGAGATGGCGATTAACGTCATCACGAAAAAGCTAGCCCAAGCAAAACGAAAAAAGAGTTACGTGGACATTGTTTGTCGAGATGTATCAAAGGCGTTTGATAAGGTATGGCAACAGAGAATGCAGTACAAGATCTTACGACTGGGCCTAAGTGAAAACTTAGAAAGAACTCTCTGGAGATAGCGGCGTACATCAGTTTAGGGTGCACGGACGGACCAAAGTTTCCGCTCACTGCAGGCCTCTCACAGGGGGGGGGGGGTGCCTGTCCCCCACTCTCTACTTGATTTACACCGCAGATGTCCCAGCCCCTGTAACCCCCACTTGCCTCAACATTCAATTCGCCGATGATTTCACCCAGATAATTACTTGTCCATGGAGGAATACGCCTTGGCAAGCTCGTATGACAGCAGCAGAAATTGAAAATCTTAACACCACGAGGCCCAATGAAAAATCCGTACCAATCAGGAAAAGTTCAAAGTATTCCCCATAAACAGGAGACTATGGGGATAGACGATATCCCTACACCACGGAGTGCAATGTACTTGGAATGAAGATTACCTCATCCGGGTACAAGAAGCACACCCAAGAACGAATCACCAAGGCCACTGCTGCAGTCAAGAATCTATATAGGGTCAGAAATCTTCGTCAAAGCAACAAGAAAAATATTTACAATGCACTTGTAAGATCCACGCTCCCATAGACCGCTTTCGCCCTCTCGTGTGTCTCGAAGACACAGAAGAGGGCATTACAATTGGTGCAGAATAAATGCACGTACCTAATTACAGATATACGCAGAATAGAAAGAAGACGACAAGAAGAGCTGCACCGGGAGGCGGGGTCAAGTCTCATTAACATTGTCATAAAAGAACGGACAAAGAATATGCTGGAAAAGGTTAATCGTGAATTGGACGATGAAATCGTCCAAATGATTGACCAGAATAGAAGAACAATAAGTAACGCCAGATTTCCAAACTCCACCGGGGTTTTAGCTGGCGGAGCAGAAGTGCTGTTCTACGCATGATGATAGAAACGTTTTTACCTCAAACCAAGAAAAAGCTAACCTAACTGTGAAACCTCACCGATTTCTACAAACTCACCGAGGAAGACACAAACCTACCGATCAAGACTCAAATCTACCGATCAAGACCGAAACTTACCGAACAAGACATCCACGAAGAAACAAACTACACACATTACGAAATATACGAAAAAACAAAGACACTAAGAAAACATTAAAGTAATTAATAATGCAATTATCACCATAACAGCAAATGCGCACATCATATCCAAAGACATTAATTGATTTGAAGACGAATGGATGACGCCATATTATATATATATATATATATATATATATATATATATATATATATATATATATATATATATATATATATATATATATATATATATATATATATATATATATATATATATATATATATATATATATATATATATATATATATATATATATATATATATATATATATATATATATATATATATATATATATATATATATATATATATATATATATATATATATATATATATATATATATATATATATATATATATATATATAAACAAACTCAAAGACAACAAAGGAACTACAAAACAAAACAAAAATTTGAAAGCGATAGGCCTGATCACCAGGCTCTAGCATAGCTTTGCACCCTTCCACACTTCTTTCTCTTTTCACCACTGGTCTACTTTCCGCTGTCTGTCCACACAGACCCCCTACCTACATATACTCTTACATCATGTCCAAGCTTATTTTTAAGTTATCAGAATTCCGTCTCTCAATTACGAAGTAAAACAGTCGGCTTGAAAAAATAAGTGTAGGCCATCCGTAGACCCGACATAAGTAAACCCGCCTTAAATACCAGACACATCAAACGAGTTTCTCTTTGCATCAATGGCTTACCGAGCTTACGTCCGAATAAAGAGTCCAAAAATCTGCCCTCGTGGATTTCCCTTCTCCATACGTGCATTCAACCGATCCTCTTATCCCAGCACACAACGCAGAAAAGTAAAACAAATTTGAGGTCAGTCAGCACAAAGTCAGCACCCGGTAACTCAATACCACAAAAGCGCTACATCGAAGTCAAGCAACATTGGGCCTTGTTAGTATTTGGATGGGAGACCCCCAAGTTAATCTCTACCGGTGAACACTTAGGCAACCGTTTCCTGGCTAATAACACCCTATAAATAGTCGATAGAATATTTAGAATATTCCCAGCAATGAAACTAAACCAATGTGGCCTTTGTGTGAAAAATAATTGCAAATGATACTATGAAGCATTTGACAATGAAAGAGAATTTAACAAAACAATATGACAAAAGAGAGAAAGGCATTGAATGTTTCAATAGTCTAGGGTTGTCAATTTAGTCGTTTCAAGTCCCATCTCGCCAGAAATCCACCTGATTGTAATACATTTATAGCCGAACTCTAGCTATTTTAAATAAAAAATAATGTTTTTTTTTAATATAAAATGTATACAAATGTTATATAGTTGAATTTCTGACGTATTTTTATACAATTTCACAAAATGATTAACAACTTCATAGTGATTTTTTACAGGCGTGCAACATGTTTTGAAAACGTTCCGTATCTTGCTCTTTCTAGTGTATAGCGCGGAAAGGTTGCAACATGTTTAGAACATATTCGAATGATTAATCAGCTGTCAGGCAGCTGCACGATTACTTCTCACTGACTGACGTCAGTTTACAGATCGTTCTGAATATTGCTACTCTAAATAATATTTAAATAATTTTTTTTTTCTATAATGCCGAAAGTTAAACAATATAAACACTATTTTAGGAGTACGTGGTTGAAGATGAGTGAATTTAAAGTCTGATTAAAAGAAGGGAAAAATGACTAGACTAAAGCACAATGCTGCATGTAAAGCTAATATTAATGCTACGTATTATAACTTAGTGAATCACACGAAATACAAAAAACACGTTGATGCAATCGGCACTCCATTGTCCGATATAACCAAATTTATTAATTAAAAAACTCTAGTGAAGGTGAAACATCTTGCATTATTTTTGCCTTGCCATTCAGCAATTATGAATTGTGATCATTAAACAGATACACTGAAAAACACAATTGCTGACAGCAAAATAATTTTACAATTAAAAATGCATAGAACCAAATGTTCTGAAATGATCAAAAATGAGTTGTGTCCTCATTTTGAAACTGTCTTAATTAATAACATTGGAGAGAGTAGGTACAGCCTTCTTTTAGATGGCTGAGTTAGAAGCGTGTAATGCTGAAGCTATAGTCAAAATTGTAAGGTGAATTAAGGGATAAAAAGCTTGATATTAATAAACTTGTAGCAATTGGTGCATATAGGGCAAGTGTTATGGGAAGGGGGGGCGGAGGGAATAATGGCGTATACCAGAAACTCAAGAAGTTTCGCATGCATCATCGGATGCTCTCCCGAGAAATCTGGAATTCCTTATTTCTGAAACGGTGGTTCTCTGCGTCATCAATGAGACAGATGTTTCATAAAAGATTGTATAAAACTATTAATGATGGTAAATTACCACGGAAAATTCCATCCGATTGCAAGACAAGATGTCTTTCCATTTAGCCAGCTGATGGTCGCATTATCCCTCAGTGGAGAGACTTAAAGACCCAATTTGATATAATGAGGTTAGATGATAAAATGTTATGCATCCGAAATATTATCGGAAATGTATAAAAGTGAAAAAAAAGGCATTTCCTTTGTTTCTGCATCCTATTCTTGGAGAGATACAAAAGTAAATAAAATATATGAATCGAACACGATCGACAAAGCAAAATTATTAGATGATTTAAATTGGCTCTTTAAATCGATTGCCAGTAAACTCATAACTCCAATCACTAGAGTTGATCCCTTTGCTGTTAATATTGAGGAATATTTGGATCCTAGGCCAAATTCAGGATACATATTTTAAAATAAAGTTCAAGAACTAAAAGATAACCTGAGAATTACAAAAGATGAGGAAAGGTGTTTAACAGAAAGATGTCAACATTTTCTTCTATCAATTAAGGCAAAGGATGTCTGATAATTTAAAAATATTGGCAAATGTATCACTAATATCTGTGGGAAAAATTGTGCATCAAAACAATGAACCCATTACTAAGTAAAGGAATTTATGATAGTTGACGAATATCATATATCTGCTGCTGAAGTTTGGTACAATAAAATTCACCTAATTAACTGGAACTCTACAAAAGATACCGAATAATTTTGGAGTGAGTGATCCAATATTAGGATTCAGCAGGTTTAAATCGATTGAGGCAATTAGCAGAGTTTGCAATTTCTACACTAATTTTACCTCACTAAAACGCTGATGTTGAGACGGTGCTCATTAATATGAAAATAATATATAATTAATTAAAAATTAAGAAATAAAATGCATTTGCAAATGATTACGTCAATACTAACCGTGAAATCTGATTTAAAACAGCACAATAAATTTTGCAAATGTTGCAAAATTAGTCAGCAAATCTATTGGAAGAGTGTCATCGTATTCTTCTCAATTAAAGAGCCGAGAACTCATCTGTTTTGCTCGAAGATATTATTCATCTCTTACAATAAATAGAGTTTTAAAACTTGTTAATAAAATAAAATGTAGATATAAATCTAGCGACATATGACAAAAATCTAGCCGATCGTAGCTGTTTTTCAGCTGTGCTCTAGCCGAAATTGGTCTTTTAGATTTGACAACCCTGTTTAATACACGGAAAAATTCAATTTAAGTTGTCCCACGCCGAAAGTTTATGTAAAATCATCTGCAGTACATTCTGCTAATTATGGATTACAATCATTTTATGAGATTTCTTTCCTAATTGCAAACAAAGGAAATACACAGCCTTTTGTCGAAGAAATAATACTCCCTTCTATAAAAATAACAATAGAAAAAGTTATAAAAACGGATGCTAATACAACTTTAAAGAGCATTTCACTCATTAATAATACTATACAAGGGAGAAGAGCTGAGATGGTAAACGATGTTCAAACCATAGTAAATTCAGAGTTGAAAGAGGTTAAGTTTGCTTTGCAATTTTATGAGACAACATTTGGAACTCAAACCTTTTCTGATCAATTCAGTAGTACAAAAATCGCCTCTTCTACTTTGCTGATATATTTCGAAAATTTATTAAAGCACAAATTAGACTGCAAGTTAAACATATCACATTAAATAGAGTTCTCCAATGATTTGGAGATTCCAAGAAGAGTTAATTCTCTTCAAAACTATTCTGAGTCGTAGAATTTATTTTTATTTTTTTTTAAATATGTCATCCTTAGAATAAGGAAGTGCAGATACCTATTTTGATGCTTATATACATATTTAGATTGTTTACCTCGAACGCTAAAAAAAAAGATAGAGCATAAGAGACAATCAAAGTTTTTGAAGAGAAGAAGGTACCATAATGTATTATGTCTCCATTCAATTCGTTGTGATGCGGACGATTTGGATCTGGATTTCCAAGAGGAAATTATTCAAATGGAGATCGACTTAGAAGCAAATTCGTTGCACACAATGGAGAGTTTAGGAAAATTTTGGACAAATGATGATATTGACACAGAATTGTATGAAACCTTTGCTGCCCCCTTTATTAATGATATTTCCAAATTCATACGTGGTAGAAGCTTGATTTAGTCGTGCTAACAACCAAATTTGACTAAGTAGGGAAATAGTTTTGATCTAAAACCTAATGGAGATTTAAGATTGAATCTCACAAATCTTGAACCAAAGATTTCTTCTCTTGTAATCCATCAATCTTATCCTTTATACTCGATATGTGGTGTTAATGTTCATTAAATAAACTTAATATCTAAATTTAATTGTCCTTAGTGATCTTGTTAATCCTTAAATTTTTCCAAGGTGGTCTCGGCTCAAAAGATTTTGGAAAAACTGATGTAAACGATCTGGTTAAGTCACTGAAAAGGACCCCTTTTATTATCCGGGACGAAATAAAAGAGATGAGGATAAATTCGAGAATGAAGAAGAGGTCTAGATTAGGGGCCGCTTTAGACAGCTGCCAGATGGATAAGGTTCGCCCTGTGTACACATGTCAAAGTAAACATTCTAATAAATGTACACTACTATATATATATATATATATATATATATATATATATATATATATATATATATATATATATATATATATATATATATATATATATATATATATATATATATATAATTAACTGTGATAATTTCAATCACTCATATATAAACATAAAAGGAAAAAAAATACTCCAAACACCTTACTCCTAATTGCTTTGTGTGCGCATGTTAAGGGCCTTAGCAACAAAGGAACTATAGCATATTTAGATGAAACGGGAAGCCCGCCTCTCACTTGCATACTTAGGAAACAGACATTTCTAACTACCGACCTATCAGTCTGAATTCGAGAGTCGGTAAACTCATGGAAAGCATCATGGTGGACAAAATGACGTCTTATTTAGAGTCAAACCTGCTACTGAGGAGTTCCCAGCATGGCTTCCGAAGGCAACGGTCATGCCTGACGAACCTTGTGGAATTCTTCCACTTCGTCTTCAGTGAGCACGATCGGGACAAGGCGGTGGATGTAGGCTACTTAGACTTTCAGAAAGCCTTTGATAAGTTACCACACTGCCGCCTTCTCCGGAAAGTGCGAGCGCTGGGCATAGACGGAAAAGTAGCCGGCTGGATCGAGAACTGGCTAAGTGGCAGACGGCAACGGGTGGTGGTGAATGGACAGTCTTCTGAGTGGGTGCCCGTTACTAGCGGGGTGCCTCAAGGTTCTGTCCTGGGACCACTACTATTCATCATCTACGTCAACCACATGGACGGTGAGATGGTTGACAAGATTTCCAAATTTGCCAACGATACCAAGCTTGGTATGAACGTTGCAAAGGATGGAAATACTGCCCGCCTGCAGGAAGATCTTCGCAGGATTGGGGAGTGGTCTAACACGTGGTAAATGCCTTTTTACGTGAACAAATGCAAAGTGATGCATATCGGCCAACGAAACCCCCAATCTCAGTATATCCTTAAGGGCACTGCTATTGAATCCACGGACACTGAGAAGGACTTGAGTGTAACAATCACTAGTGACCTCAAGTTCTCGAAACATTGCATTGAGGCGGAGAAAAAGGCCCAAAGGATGCTAGGCTACATAAAACGCCAGTTTGGCTATCGGAACAAGGAGATTGTACTGTGTTTGTACAACTCACTTGTCCGACTGCACCTGGAGTATGCCGTACAATTTTGGAGTCCTTCATTTCGAAAGGACATCGCGAGATTGGAACGCGTGCAAGCTAGGGCAACCAAACTGATTCCCTCTATCACACATACAAGTTATAAAGATAGATTGAGGGAATTAGATCTGTTCTCGTTGGAAACCCGTAGATTACGTGGTCTGCTCATCGAAGTTTTCAAAATACTTCGAAGGTTCGACAATGTTGACTACAGGGATATTTTCACAATTGTTGAGAGTAGAACAAGAAATCACGGCTTTAAACTTGAACTGAAGCGTTACAACCGTGATCTGTGTGGAAAATTTTTCACGTACAGTATCTGCGGTAGTTGGAACGCACTTCCAGTGGAAGTTGTCAACAGTGAATCTGTTGACCAGTTCTAGTCAAGACTAGACAGGGTCTTTAAAAATGACCGTTTAAGGACGTAAAGCATTTGAGCAGACATGTGCCCGCTCGACTGCTAGTCCAAAGGTACCCTCATTGAATGGACCGTAAGGTCTTCTAGGGTACTTTCTTTCCTTGTTACTCCTTATTTGCTTATAATTAGATAGACAGATACGAATTAAACGCTTTCTAGTTCCCAAAGTTTCCTTTTTCTTTTTTAAAGCTCAGCTGTTCTTTGTATCCAACTCTCTCCTATGTTATCCAAACTCTGTAATTGATCTTTCGACCCTAAAGGATATCACAGCAGAAATCGTGGATCTAAGCATCCAAAACCAAAACACTGCTCAAAAGGCTCAGCTGTTCTTTATATCCAATTCTCTCATAAGTTTACCAAAGTCTAAAATTCATTTTTCCACCCTCAATGATATCGCAGCAGAAATCTGTCATGTAAGCAGCAAAACCAAAACACTGCTGAAAATAAAAAATCTTAAGAATCTGTTATACGATAAAAAATCATTTTATGTTTGCCAGTGCCACCCACTTCTAATATAGGTTCGGAAAAGTATATGTCCACTCACTGGTCCTAAAAGTATCAAATAAACAGGCAGTTTGGGAAAGTGACCTGCTCTTCTTAGGTTAGTATTGGTAGACCCAGTTTAAAAAAACAGTGAAAACTCCTCCCACGCTTTATAAGATTAGGAGACTTCCATTAAATTAGTCAATAGCTCCTCCTAAGTAGTATCCTATCGGTAAACCCCTTTGGAGATGATCCTTATCTCCTATCATATAAACCTTATATAAGGCCCTTGTAACCTCTAGTTCAGGATACAGTCTGAGCAAATTTGTATTTTTAATAAAGCTAAAAGTCATACAGTTTCTTTGCTCTCCGTCACTGCGTCGTTTCAAAGACGGGCAAGCAAACACTCCAGGTGCCATTATCACTCAGGGTCACACGAAGCATTACTTCGAGTTGCTGTGACCACTTAAGGTCACACGCTTTTCTACTACGAATGAAACCCCTGCAAAAATCATCCCTCAACGTCAGATTGCATCGTGTACCAAACTACCAGCCAGTCCTTTCTCACAAAGAATGATTCAGTTTCGTCGCCTGCCTGATCTTCTTGACTGCGTGATCCATCTACTAACTGAGGGTCATTGGCGCCATAGCTATAGTTACAAGGCCAGAAGGTAGCACGTCAACACTGCCGACCTTGCCAGGATCACAACAGTGAGGAGCTAGCTCAAAACACTTTGTAGGGCTACCTCTATTAAGCCATCGTGGGACATAGTGACCTTCTACCAGAGCACGCCACGAGTGCGGACTGCGAAACAGCTTTATAAGAATCTCCGAGGACTGAAGATTAACGAAATCAAGTTATCACGAAACCACAGTGATTGAATACGTCGATAAAAACAACGCATCTTGCAAGTACGACCCTTGGGCGTAAAGGGCATTTATGCTGTTAGTTTTATTTTGTGGTGTCACCTTAATACTTCATATTGACGTACAAATTTTCATTTACTTTTCAATGATTAGTGAATTTCTACGAAGTAATTTTCGTTTAGGCTGTAATTAAGAGCAAACCCTTATAGTTCGGGTATGATATTAAAGACGGGAACTTTAGGCTTCATTTGAGCAGTTTTAATGCAATTATTCGGGCACTGAGGCTTAAAGAATTTGTAACACGATATCTTATCGAAATAATTGAGCTAAAAATACATTTTTTGTTTATTTCTTGTGGAAACGGGCAAATATTGGTCAGGCACTTAGTGCTTTTAATAAATCAGCTTGAGCTTGCCCCTTGGTTACTCTTAGTCATCATACTGCAGTGGCGGCTCGTGTATAGGCACTGCGGAACTGCAGCACCCCCTATTTCCACTAGATATTATCGATAACATTCAATGTAATGAGTACTTTTTCTTTATTTTTTTTATGCCTGTAGATTATATAATCCTTAAGCTTAATGTCAGTAGCTATCCCCTAATTTATGAAGAAAAATACAAAAATCCTTGTATAGAAGAGTGCGCTTTACAGTTCCAGCGACGCGGTGTTTGGCTGTTGTGCGCATGTTCACGTGTGCGAGAAAAGAAGCTGCACGCTAGGGAGAGATCACTGTGACTCATGCAGTGCTGACCCTGGTATGATAGTGGAAGGTAGTGTTTGCTTTTTACTCCGCGTGTGTTGTGCTTAAAAGCGTGTTTATATTCTTGAATGTGATAAAGTGTAGAATTTAACTCTTATTTTTTTCGGTTCTTTTATTAATAAATTGAGCTGATCAAATTGATCTTGTAAAATAATCTAGATGATGTTGTTAGTAAAATTACGAAACTGATAAAAATCCTCTTGACAATTCTCATGACTATATCAGAGGTATAACGCTGCTTTTTAACACTAAAAAGAATAAAAAAAAGTCTAAGGAGCACTACAAATTCCAAAAGACTAAATGCACTTACAGTGCCTTTAATAGAGTAAAAATCCCCAGTAGTCATCCAGACATCAAGGAGAAAATAATTAATCTTTTCGCGCAAATTAAAACAAGAAGAATGGATTTCGTTTTTAAATGAATGGATCAAGCTTGAACTGTAACAATTTTAGGCTATATTTAGTAAGTAAAAAAAAAATTGTTCTCTTCAGGATTTTATATGGTTTATCTATAAATTTTCTTTTTGTATGTATCGTGGTATAGGTAGGACTGAGTGATGGAAGGAGTTGGTACTTACGGGTTGTTTAAGTACTACTCCGTGATTAACGTTATATCTCTCTAAGAGTGTAATATATGTTTTATTATTATTATCTTGATTCTTGACTTCTTTAAACTTTAAAGTTTCCTTGAGCCATACGTAGCGATTCGTGGATAGAATAAAAAAAATTGTTAACACAAAATAAAACTTTAATTAAAACACAAAAACAAAATAAACATGAACCACAAAAATATTACGACTTAAATACACGGTAGGGTCTTCAATAATTTTTAAGTAAGGCTTTCTGACTTGACCTACTTGACATTATATTGATGGTTAACCCACCACTCACTTCAATATAAAAATACAGTATGCTAACTGTCTCTACTGGAGTTTAAATACCTTTGTCCCTCCGGCGACGGGTTTGCGTCTGACCTTGAACTCAATGAGCCCAGACACCTCAGGAATCTTGTGGGTTCTTTGACGCGAGCCTCGGCCAGATGGTTGATGCGGACAAATAACTTGAAAGCCACAAGGGACTTTGGCGAGTGTGGCAGATAGGGAGCCACACGGGACTCGTCGGGGGGTCTTATTCAAGGGCGAGGACTATCCCTGTGTTTTAGGATGCACCAGGATAGGGGGGTCTCTCTGACGAGAGTAAGTTGAAATTAGTTCTTAAACCAAGTTAATTTGACGTTCGGTGTGACCACAGGGGAACGGGCTTGAGGAGGAGCTTTTTCTTCTTCGTTTCGGAATTCCTCAAGGGCGAGGACTATCTCGGTGATTTGTGCTACACCAGGATAGGTGAGGGGGTTCTCTGACGAGACTAAGTTGAACTTGGACGAGTTAACTTAAAGTTCGGTTTGATAACCAGGAATTAGCTTGAGGACGAGCTTCTTCTTAGTTTCAGTCTTCCTCAAGGGCGAAACCTATCTCGGTGCTTTGAGATACACCAGGATATAGAAGGGGGGGGGGGGGTTCTGGCGAGAATAAGTTTAACTTGAACAAGTTAACTTAATTCGGTTTGTTAACTAGCTCGAGGATGAGCTGCTTCTTAGTCCCTTCTCTTTATAGCCCGGCCTCTCTTGCCAGGGACTTCGTAGCCTTGTTGACTCACGTATTCTACCACGTTTTTCCCAAGTTTTTGGTATATATACCGTCACCCCACTGGGGTAGGAGAGGGAGGTGGCTTGTGGACGGGCCGCAGAAAGGTTCTTACTCCAACGGTTTTTCTCAGAAAGTCTTACCTCTGGCACCGCTGGACCTTCGAGCTTGAGAGAAACGCGTCTCCAATTTTGTACTTGAGGTTAAATTGAATACACACTCGTAGGGGAGATCTTGCAGTTTTAACCGTTCTGCTTTTCATAGGGACGAGGGGTGAGGGGCTGTGGTTACGAGATTGACCCAAAGTGCCTACACGGCCCGGATGTTTTGCGGTCAACGTCCCGTGTCTCAACTGAGAGAGGAAGGAGAGGGTAGATTCCCCTACAATATGTTTATTTCCTTTTACACAATATTAAAACAATGCTAAAAAAATTCTGATGCAGCACCCTCACTAATTTTAGCTACGAGCCGTCACTGCATCATAGTAACAGTGATGATGCCATTGTACCGCATTCCCCCCATCCCCCCCCCCAACTCCCTCTTCTTCTGACATCAGAGATTCAAACCACCTTTTAAGACGATGAACTAAACCCCTACAAATCTACCAAATCCCACACCTCCTCTCAACTCAGCAAACACTGTGTATCCACACACTTTGAACATAACACGTCTACTATCATTACCAAATCCAGTTCGCAAATTAAAAGGAACAGTAAATGGCGTATGGGTAGAACCTCACTTAAACACATGGTCTAATGAACTAGAAGAATACTGGCGCCGGGAACTCACATTAGTTCCAACCGATCAAGACAAAATCACAGAGGCAAAAGGGTTTGTACTCGAATCAGTGGGAAATGCCCATCTGGCCGTTGAATACCAACCTAATTTCAAAAATGCCACAACATGGCAAGCTGTCAAAGAGGCGCTCCCCCATCATTACAAACAAATTAGTGAAGAACAGCCCTTGACTGAATTAGCTGCAGTATTCGCTCCGAAGTAGAATAAAGACAAAAAGAGGCTATACACACTTTTTCACGAGGGTACATAAAACAGTCGGGGAAGCCCTTAAAGCGGTAGAAACCTCATTAATCTTCCGGTGTAGTAATATAAAGGAGCTATGGATTCTATTAGCTGCAAATGCAATTTACGCAAACATTTCACCTGCTGCACAAAAGAAATTCCAGACTCAAATTAAGTTAGATGAAGATGTAAACATTGCTTTAAGCAGAACGAGAGAGGATAAATCGGAGATCTTTGGCCAACAACGGCCACAGGAAACCAACAGCCCTATTTACCTAGCTCCAAGTACTCGATATACAGAGGTTGCCAAAAGTCACCCGACAGTAAATAAAAAAAATCCCATAAACACAATACTACAAATATGGTAATGCACAGACAGTCATTGAAGAATAGATAAACGCTCAAGAAGGACTTTAGTTTGAACAATTTTTATGATTTTTCATATTTAGATGCTTTTATAAAATTCATTCAGTTGTTAAACATTCATAAATCTTGGAATTAAATGGTTTTGATTTACTGCCGTGTGACTTTTGGCCACCTTTGTATACATGCGCAAGCTCATACACCCGCTCAACGAAACCAAACCAGATACGAACTCGGGTGTGCGAACGGTAGAAATGATAAGCGGAGGGATAATCTACCTAGGAATGATAAACGTGCCAACACTCCCAGGGTAGAGAGGTGTTTTAACTGTGATCGAGTTGGACACAGGATGATACAATGTAGAGAAAGTCCTAGGTGTCATAATTGTGAGGTCAAAGGACACTATGCTGCTGAATGTAGGAATCCCCCATACTGTGTTGTATGCCGTGAGGACGGACACAAGAGAGGTGAAACCACCAAATGTGAAAGTTAAAGCCAAGCACCTGTAGCACTGATGAATGCAAAGGTGTTTCCATCGAAACCAGCACAACGAACCCGTACCAATCAAACAGGGAATATATTTGTAGGGTAATGTACAAAGAACATTCGTGTGATGGGGTCCGAACGAGACGATATTCCCACTGCTTATGAAGAAGAATTGAGGTATCCTTAGCTTTACCCGGAGGTTGAGGGACCTTACTATACGGAACTTTTGGGGGGAGGAGAGGCCCTCCGCCAGACGAGGGACCTCCTCAGTATTAAGTAAATCCCTTCCCATTAGGCTAGTACCAATAAACTCCTTACAATAAATAGTAGTAAGAGGAAGAGTAATGCAATTGCTGACTACCGCTATGTTTGTAACTGGAGCGGCAAGTTCCTTAGTAAAACAAGCTTTTGTGACTAAATCGCTAACTTGGTACCCAGGGAGGTATCATATCACTAAATCTCGTGTGAGATTGACCGACGCGCAAGGAAGCGAAATCCCTCCTTTTGGTAAACTAGAATTTTATTTATGTGTGGATGATGCTGCGTACCCAATCTTATTTCAAATTTTAGATGGTAGGGTTGCCTTTTCGAATGATTTTTTTTTATTTGGGATGGACTTTATGAAACAAAATGCTTGGGAAATATACCTAGCCTGTAAGCGAGTTTGAGGTAGAAGAAATACACATGCGTTGACCGACGCCAATGGTCAAGCACAATGTTTACGCGAGTCAAGTGCATCGAACCCCAAGGAGGAGGAGCTATTTAAGGGGACAAAGGCACCCCCGTTGAGTGATGCTTTTTCAGACAGTTTTCCGGATAAAGAGGTCCCACAAATGTATAATGATGAAACAAACAGTCGTGTGCGACGACTAAACGAGATAAATGTGTTGCGTGATGAGCTAAGAGAGCCATCACTTTGTTCTATAAGCGATGGGGTACGAAAGCCATCAACGAGCCTTAGTGAGTCTATGGGACAAATTGGAGTCCATGAGTTGAATCACAGAGGAAATAAAGTGTCACATTCCTCAGATGTAGGGCTGAATCAAGGGAGTCGTGGGATGACTCTTATTAATACGAATATAGAAAATTACGGTCGTGTTACGAACTCTGACAAAGTAGATTATGTGTTTAAAAATAATTTAGCTTATAGTTGGGTGCAAGTACCAATAGAACTCACAGTGGCAACTAAAACAGAGTAGAATTGTTTGTCCCAGAATAAATGGAGAAAATACTGAACCTGAGGATGGGTTATATGTTATAGAAAAGGGAGGCCTTTAACAGAGGATTATTTATCGCAGAGACAATCGGTCATAGCGAGGATAGGTAAATCTTTGCTGAGGTATTAAATAGCGGATCGAGTATAATTGATAGCAGAGAGTGAGCTCTGCGACCAGAGTAGAAACAACCATGAAAAACCAGGAAAGGGCTTCCCCAAGAATCCTTAGTTTAAGGATGGAAAGCCAAGAAAGAATTGCTTCAAAGATTCCATGTTTAAAAGAGGAGAGCCAAATAAATGCTGCTCCTGGAAATTTAAATATATTTGGGACCGGCAAAAGCGATGCTCTTCCAAAAGATTTATTGTTCTCAAAGCCGGTGATGGCCGAATAACAGTTTAATTTAGAGACAAGAAACGCCGAAGTCCATGAAAAAGATGCTCTGTTCGATAGTGGTTTAGATGTTTGCAACCATAACTATTTCCCCCTAAATGATTCAGGATTAACCTCCAATTGTTCATTGTTTAATGACATTCCTGTTCATGAATAGTTAGCACTCTTTGTTCCTATACACACGGGATGGGTACAACCGTATGAAAGAAATTCTTTTTCCGAAAAACTAGTTGTTTTCGGCTAGGCTAAGTAATCTTTCTTACGCGATAAATTTATCTTCTTTTTCTTTATTGTTTCTAATTCAAATTATATTCCCTTACTTCAAGGAAAATTCCACATGTATCAGTTTTCTGCCCTAAAGTTTATTCCTCGCCTCAGTGTCTCGTGACCTTGAACGATATATGTTCGTCCAATTATTTTCTCTAAGTTTCAAAGCTGAGGAGTCGTTATCTTTTTTAAAGGAGTCCCCATCGACTCTTTTATTCATTTCTATCCGTCTGTTCTCCTTGCTGTAAGCACAATTTAGGTCATTCTACCCGAGTTAATCTCCCGTTACTATCTTCTTTTACTAGCATTATCCGTGATTATTCGTTGTTTCAAAAACTAATAGTTATCTTAGGTTTTTTTACTATTCCCATGAACACATTTACTGATTATAATTCATTATTCCTCCCTAATATCATACTTTATATGGCCGTTTCCTTTGTTTGTTTTGTTAGTCGGTTCATTATCTAATAATTGTTATTCATATGTTTATTTTAACATATTTTATTCAAACACATGATTGGAAGTTTGTCCGTCGAGTTTTTTTGTACTTGAGTCACCATTTTAGTGACCTTGGTACATTCTATTCCCGCCAAGTTCGTTCATTTTCCTTAATATTCATGTTATTGACCTTCTCAGTTCAAAGCGTTCGTTTACTTAAAACCACTTTTAGCTCTTTTGCTACAATCAAAAAATGAAAAGAAATGCCAATTGCATATGCTAGTAAACTATTGAATGGAGCGCAAAAGAATTACAGCACAACGGACCGCGAAGCGCTAGCTGTAGGCTGGGCTTGAAAAAAAAGTTCAGAAACAGAATATACGGGTATGGTATTATCATGATAACTGATCAAGAACCCCTTGTGTATATATTTAAAGCCAAATTATTAGAAGGTAGATTAAGTCGTTGGGCGTTACAAATACAGGACTACCACCACCCAAAAGTACAATATAGATCAGGGAAACTACAAATTATTCCAGATGGCTTATTAAGCATAAAACAGGTGAACAAATACATGCATCAGAACCATTCTACTATCAGTTGCTCCTGTATTCACAACAACAGGTCAAACGAGTCGGAGACATCTTCGCTCAATTAATATCAACGCCCAACTCAACACTAGCCAAGGAATACCAAATCCACGACAAACTAGTCTGCTATAAAATGCGGCTGGGCGACTGTTAGTCGAAATCCCAGACGATTTAGTTAACATGTGCAATTGTGCATTGCTTTAGGCCATGACACACCCCTCTTTAGCCACATGGCCTCAGAAATAACGGTAAATCACTCGCAGGAAAGGTATCCTTTCCCAAATATGGTTACCAGAACACAACAGTACATCTAGGAATGCTCTATATGTCTTAACCATAAAGGAAGTCTTCCAAAAACAACGTAGAAGCACCTATATCCACTTCCACAAGAGGCCTGGAAAAGGACCAGCATGGATATTTTAGGACCTGTTAGGAAGACACCAAGTAACAATGAATATATATTAGTATTTAGTGACTATTTTACTCACTATAATGAATAGGTACCGATTCCTGACCAAATAGCTAAAACAGTTGCCAAAGCTCTTGCAGATCGCATCATCAAAACCCGCAGCGCACCCGAAGTACTGATCTCGACAACGCTGCCAACTTTACTTCAAAATTAATAGAAGAAATCTGTAGGTTGTGCAACATAGCCAAGGTGCACATAGTTCCCCACCACCCTGCCTCAAATAGGTTAATGTAGCGGCAAAATCGGAAAATTTTGAATCTTCTCCGATCAATAGTAGAAATCTCACCCCATTGGGATGAATGTCTAACCCTCGCCCAGACTGCCATCAACGGCGCTTATCATGTAGCAATTGGGGATACACCCCACTTTGCAGTATTTTACTATGACAAACGCTTCCCTTATGATATAATTGAATCTGGTGTCGCTTTAAACCCTGACTACGGTGGACGATCCTACAACACAGACGTCGCAAATGAATTAACAAAACTTGCTTTTAAAATTTTTAATTTTGTTCGAATGGGACTACTAAATCACCAGAATACCCAAATGGAGCAGCAACAACACCGAAGGGCTTCACGCACACGTGCTATCTACATCGGAATGCGATGCTATATTAAAAGCATCGTACCCCCAAATACTAATGCGAAACTATACCCCAGATGGGATGGACCCTATAGAATAATGAAAGAGTTCGGCATAAACAGGTTCGAAATCCTCGATCTTGGGACCTAAAACGCATAAAACTAGTGCATGGAGATCATCTAAAAATAGCCCCTGAAGCGACCATTTCTAAAAGGGGATGCCCCAATGCTCGATCCACATATCCCCAATGAGATTCATCTCCAGTAAAACAGCCCACCACGGAACCCGCCTCATTAGAAGCGAACCTACCTGTTGACCCAACCTAAATGTCAAAATCTTGGTTCCCTTAAATCTCTTGAAAATGATACACCCCAAGTCCAATCGCTCAATCCGAAAATAGTGGGACTACCTTCACCTTTGCAGGAATAACTTCTCGGAGCAGTAGGTCTTATGGGGGGGGGGACTCTTGAAGGTCTTTCCTAATTATGGGGAACCTTGAAGGTAATCGTGAAGACAGCCCAAGAGCCTTGGAAGGGGAACGCTGGTTGACAGAAATGGTGATAGATTACCGAATTATCGCGTAATCTTTTGGCAAGGACTCTGGTTGATACTGATGCTCCGGTTGGTTTGCGTTGCCCTTCCTTATTTTCCCACGAGAGTTATTTGTTGATTGTTATGGGGTGCCCTAAGCCGAGGGGCGGTCTTATTCTAGTGACGGGGTCAAATAGCCCGGAGTATGGGGATAGATCATACCAGGATAGAACACCGGTACTTTGGGAGTTATGTAATCGCGAGGAATTGCGATTAACGAGGAGAATGTGCAACGGCTGTTTTCCCGATTAATAAGGCCTCGAAGCAGGAAGCTTGAGGAACATCAGGATATTAAAGTCACCAAAGCAAAATATAGTTATTATTATTAAACTAGATCCTATTGCACTTTGCAAAAGTTCTTTAATTAAGTTTTAAGTTATGACATAAATTAAGTTCGAGGTCAAATGCGGGCAAGGTCTAAAGGAGGCCGGACGAATAGAGCCTTTAAGAGTTACACCTTAATGTCTGCATTATGTACACAACTATATACAAAGATGAATTACGCAATATATTGCTATATAAAACAGTAATCCTAATCCTCTTTGTTCTGGCTTCACACAGTTATATATTCAGTTTAAGCCACGCCCTAAAAGTTCCTCGTCTAACTAAGCCCCAGCTCCCTCTTATGTACCGGCTTGTTGATTTGACGGTATAAACATAACTCGACTTTTGATTGGTTATTGCCGTACATATTGATAAGGAAGGCACTCCGACTATTGGGTAAAATTCTCTGTGGGGGGTGGCATTTTGCCATTGAGACAGCTTCCTGACCTGGCTTCTATTTGTTTAACTGTGATAGCTATCCGGATTATTTTGGATTCCACCTTGATTATAATGTTTGCCTAAGATTGCCCCTCGACCAACTCTAACAGAGATAACTGTGCTCCGTCTACTACCGTGTAACATTCTCGTAAACGGCGCTAACTTTACTTTTCTCTCTCTGTACTTTATGTGTGTAGTGACTCTTGCGTGTGTCGTATTTTGGACGTACACGCTGGTCGCTATAGTCTACCGCTGTATATATATATATATATATATATATATATATATATATATATATATATATATATATATATATATATATATATACTTTAGTTGATGGGAATGTTAAGGCTAGATCTTAGGAATGAAAATAGAGGAGTCAGGTGTTAGATTCTAATAGAGTAAAAATGAGAATATTTCAGGGAAAACTAAGAGTGGAATATTTCTATATTTATTTACAAATTAACGAGAAAGATATGGAAGTCAAACAAAGAGCAAGAAGAAAATAGGAAATACACAGAATGAGAATAATGAATTTGATCGAATATAAATGTACATTTAGGGTAAATTATATATTCGAATAAATATTTATATAAATTTGAGTTAGAAATTTTGGAATGATATATTGGATATCTTTAATATAAGTTTTGGTCGATATAATTTACAGGATATATGATATATTTAATGTATGGATGAACTTGGGAATAGTTTTGGACATAGGATAATTGCTCGAATTATAATCTCAAGGGAGGACTGGAAATGGAGAGAAAAGAGGGAATTATATTTTGAATGGTTAAGATATTCGATTGAGTTGAATAATGGTAACATTAATTCTACTGACCTTTGCCTGACAATCACGAGAACACGAGTGGACTATATTTGTCAGCGAACATTGGGAAGAGGGAGGTTGATACTAATTAGTCAGTTTAAAATACGTCAGACAAGGATTTGGATTGGTTGAAATATATATCGTATAACGTATAAGATAATTATTATCGGACGATACGTAGGGTAAATTTTGTTGGAAATCGTACGAGTTATATATGATTGGAATTGTCGTACATGGTAAACAAAGTTTGAATGTCGTACATGAATATGAATTAAGGAAGCGAGATGAGTAATCTCTCAGACGGGGAATTATACTTTGGTAGGAGCTAGCAAGGATGTTAGCTGCTACAATACTCCCCCTAAGAGACTTACCTCTCCCGTTACAAAAAAAGGTTAATTTGGATATCTCCTAGGTCTCCTTACAACGCGACCGGACCGTGTTATGACGCCGATGGGCTGTCTATGATTGGAGGAAATGCGACCAAATGCGGACGAGGCGCTGTCACAACTGAAGGTGGACAGATCGATGGTAATCCGCTTGGTTGTCCTCTCTAAGCTGGCGTCCGGTGATCTTAGGACGCTTTGATTCTGGCCTGCTGCTTACGGGGCGACCAGAGGTGGAGAGATGGATTCCTGACTTTGCAGCTCTGCCGACGAGGTTTCATGCGACAAAAGAGGAGGCGGCAACAATTGGGAACGAAATATGGGCGGGGTAGAGGTGATTGTGGGTGAGGTTAAATGATGGCGAGTTAGGGGAATCACTGGACCATTTTGAGAGATAGTTGTATAAGAAAGCGATGGCTGTTCGGAGTGAACAGCATCAATAAAGACGGGTTTCAAGCGATCCAAAGAAACAGTATCCTGCTTGGTGCCAAACTGTAGGACAAATAATTTCTGCTTCCTAGAGATGACGAGAAAGTGTCCATCATAAACGGGTTGCAAAGAGGAGCGAGTTGAATCGCGACAGGCAAAGACGTGGGAACAGGTTTACATCCCTTTTGGCACGAAAGGTTTCTGGGAAACAGGCACTCTTGGGGCGGTAGGCCTAACTTCAGCCATCACACGTACCAAATTGTGTACGTATGAAGCGGGATCGAGATAGAAAGGTAGAGTGTGGTAAGTAGAAGAAAAGAATTGACTTGAAAGACGGAGTTGGGTACCGTAAACTAGTTCCGCTGTAGAGCAGGCCAAATCTTCTTTCAAGGACGAACGAATGCCCAAAAGAATTAAAGGTAGCTTGTCCACCCAAGTGATATTGGGATCGGTGGAGCGTAAGCTTGCTTTGAGCGTCCTTGGTTTGGGGATGGTAGCTTGTGGTAAGAAAGCAAAAGGAACCAATAACTGCCATGAGCACATCCCATTGGTGGGACTCAAATTGACTACCACGGTCAGTTTGATTGTGAAAGGGACACCAAAACGAGCAACCCAGCCTGAGATAAAGGCTTAAGCGACGTTGTATGCTCGGATGTCTAGAATGGCGACAACCAATGGCCAACGAGTGAAACGGTCGATCATCGTGAGAAGATAGGTGCAACCATGAGAGTAAGGCAGAGGGCCTACAAGATCGACGTGAATGGCGCTAAAGCGGGAAGAAGGCAGTGCAAAAGGAACCAGAGGAGTCTTTGCGTGGCGCTGAACCTTAGCACGCTGACAAGGCACAAAAGATCTGATACATTTGGCCACGTCGGCCTTCATATCTGGCCACACAAAACGTTGTACAATGAGCTTCCGAGTAGCTCGCATGCCAGGATGAGAAAGACTGCAAGTTTGGTGAAATATGTGCCGACGGTAAGCAAAAGAAATAAGAGGATGATGACAGTCAGGCAATTAATAATCGACTAGGATACGCCTAGAAGGATTGTCTGGTAAGTCGACCTCGCGAACGATGAGTTGAGAAGAGTGACGCAGTGTTTGCGTGTCTTCATCCTGTTCCTGACCCAACGCTATTGTCGCATAGTCAATGGGCGCCTGAGAGAATTGCGTGCCCGAAATTGAAGAAATGCGAGAAAGCGTGTCCGGTACGACGTTAGAATAGCCAGGAACGTATTGAATGTCACTTGTAAGCTGCAATATGAAGTCTAGATGACGAGCATCGACTGCATAGTGCACGGAAGAAATGCTATGGGACGAAAGTGCACCAACCAATGGTTTGTGATCCGTGAAAACAGTAAATTCATTTCCTTCCAAGTATTGTTGGAAGTAACGGAGGAAGAGATATATCCCGAGCAGCTCTCGTGAAAAAGTGCTCGATCTCTTTTGAGAAGAACGAGAGAGGTTGCCATGACTCACCAACCTTTTTTTTCAAGGTTTCACCTACATGGATGGCTGATGCATCCGAGGAAATGCTTGTATGGGCCGGCCCTTGGGCAAGGATGGGCCAGTGAAACAAAAGAGGTCATAGCCTTTTTGGTGCAAGAAAAAAAAGATTCGCACGCCTCGAAAAAACATGATAGTGGATAGTTCTTCTTGGTGATTTAAGGGAGAATGTAGAGTGGTTGCATTATTTTTGAAACGTCGGGAATAAATCTATGGTAAAAGTTAAAAAAGTTAACCAAATCCACGGAACCGACGAAGTTGCTTTAGCGAAGAAGGTCGAGCGAAGTCCCGAATAACAGCAACTTTATCCTCGAGAGGACGAATTTTGTCAGGAGAAACATGATGTCCAAAAAAGGAGAGTCGTGTAACACCAAATAGGCACTTAGAAGTGTTGAGTACGATACCATACCCTTCAAATCGAGCGAAAACCTAACGAAGGTGAGATAGATGCTCCTCTAAAGACGAAAATGCTATCAGGAGGTCGTCTATATAGCAAAATACCAAAGGAAGACCTCTCAGAACCTGATCCATAAAACGTTGCAAAGTATGACCACTGTGACGAAGATCATAAGGCATTCGGTGCATGGCGAAGGAACTAAACTAAATTGTGTGGTGATAGCTGTCTTTGGGATGTCATCTGGGTAAATAGGGATCTGGTTAAAAGCACGAACCAGATCGAGTCGAGAAAATATTGAACAACCGAAGAGAGCAGAGTTGAAGTCGGACAGGTAGGGGGGAGTATATCTATCGGGGATTGTGGGGAAATCGATATCACACTATAAAAATAGATGCTCAGTTCGGTTACACCAGCGTCAAGACGCTACGCGGCATGTAGGCCGATAATATACCCCTTCCCCCCTCTCCCCTTTTGACCCGCTGGCAACAGACTCGATATTCATCGCCAAGAAAGTCAGAATCAATAGATTTCTTAGCCAGGTTGCATAAACAAACCAAGGGGAGGAGAGCAGTTGGAATAAAAATGTATAAACAGGCTTACTGCTCCCTCTAAGATTTGAGATCTAGTTTCGCCTAATAGACGAAATTGTAGGAGCGGCGACGAAAACCAGAAGATGCCTTTAGGGCTAAGGGACTACCCTCTGAAAAGTGACGCTATAGGAGAAAGGCTTAAACATAGGCGCTCATCCCCCCTTCCCCTACCCCAGGGGCTAGGGGAGCAATATATACAGCTAGCTGGAGAATAGGAAGGGAGATCAAGTTAGCTATCGAAACGACAAAGTCCGGCGGCAGGGCCCGGCACAAACGGAATCGAGCAGGAGCTAAGAAGAAATTCATCCTGAGGCAGTTCCTGGTGGTCACACCGAAGAGTAGACCATCTGTAGAGAGAATTACTCTCATACATCTCTCGTCAGAGAAACACCCTATCTCGATTTTCAAATAAAACCAGAAATATCCCTCACCATTGAGGAATACCCCAGAGTGATCCCCCCTTTCCTACTCGTAAAAAGATTCACTTTTTGGTCATCACTCGTTATCGAGAAGCACCTCAAGAGTAACTCGAAGATTGGAATAAGCATACCTCCACGGTATCGTTGCTTAAATCGTCAGATTAAGATACAGTGCCAAGTGTCATCCGCACCTCTCATCGAAGGCAGCAGTTTTCTCCCAGTCTGTCTCCCCGCCAAACGATCAGCTGGGTGTCCGATTCCACACACCAGCGTCGAACCTCAAATCCCTTTCTCGGCCTCCATAAGATCCACAGCCAAGGTCGTTACTCATCCGGCGTCGCTCGTTTTTAAAGTTAAAACAATCCCTATTTAATTATGTGTGTCAATTAGCGCTCAGTATTAAAGTGAGCTTGGATGTCAACCATCGCATAATATTCATTTTTAAAGTAGTCATTTTCATTTAGACCCTTTTTTTATACTCATTGTACATGTAAAGTGTGTTTTTAATATTTCATTTTTTTGTTGTAATTAAAAGTATATTTTGGCTAGAGTTGTCTAACTAAATCCTTGAAACGCTGCACATGGCAATATTTTTTTTTTTTAGGAGCCTATCTGGCGCCTGCCTACTTGGGTATCCACGTGGCAATAGATATCCTCCCTGATCAAAGTATCAAAGCAAAAGATTAAATAAAGAAAAAAATTATCGCACTCTGAGAGAAAACAAAGTAACGGAGTTATTTAAGTACGTAACAAACCTACGTACATACTCGGCCCTTAAACCACTACAGGGATAGTACAGGCATTTAGTCGCCTGTAACCTCCTAAGCTCTGTACTAATCCAGAGTGGATTTGGCCACTCTTTGAGGCGGAGAAGCCTAAAGAGAAGTAGAGGGGCTAGTTATGCCAGCTTCGACCATGAAGGTGAACTCTTGCTTCATTAAAGCGAGTTTATCTGGGGCTAGTCGACGGGGCGGGAGAATACAGGCCCTCCAGTCGTCTCTATCCGGTGAATAACGTTGTTTAATAGGCTTGTCTTTTGAGGAAGGAATAATAAGGCAAGTAAATTCCTGTAGAAGGTGCTGAATTTGGGGATCGGTTGATGGAAAACGGACAAAGACGAGAGAACTGTGCGACGGGAACAATGAACCTGAAACTGTGAGTGAGGTAGTGCGATCGATAAGCTTGCGATTACGAGAATCAACGAAAAGGTCGTGGCAGAGAGAAAATCGAAGCCCAAAGTAGGAACGTCAACATCAGCAACAATAAACGTCCATCGAAATACTCTACATAGGCTGAGAGACAATTGAAGGATACGCCTTCCATACGTCTTTATATCCGAGGAATTAGCGGCTTTAAAAACAAGATCAGAGGAGAAACAATCATTATCGTCCAGAGATGCTGGAATAACATTACATTGAGCACCAGTGTCTACTAAATATGAAAAGCCAGAAAGTGGGTCGTAAATGCGAAACGGTGGATCAACCTGCGTAAGTGAAGGAAGGGCAGAGGCGATAGAACCAATGATCACTGGCGTTTTCAGTTTAAAGTAGAATTGGACTTATTAGGATGAGAAGATTGAGGTCGAATGGAGCATTAGATTGAGAAGAGTGAATTGGTTGTTGAGGAGATGAAAGTGGTGGATGAGCGTTAGAGGAAGGAGGCACTGGTAGTAAATATGTGCAGGGCTGTAAGCACTTTACGGCTTGTGCACCATGTTTGTTGTGGTACTAGCACCAATTAGTTTGTTGGATGAAAGTAACAGTAGGAGTAGTACGACAGTGAGAAGACCGAGCATTTGATTGAGAATAGGATAAGTGGTAATATTGGCAAGGCTGTATACAGTGTACGGCGTTACCACAAAACTTCTCATGGTACCAGCAGATACTCTTTGGTTGAGAGTGGGAGAGATTAGGTGGAGAGGGATAGGCGGAAGGAGGATGAGTAAATGAATGCTGCGCCTCACCTCTTGTGCTGGAATGTCCTCGTTGTCTTCGTCTCCGAGAGGACGAACGGCGCCTGTCGTTCCATTCACCCTTGTGACTGTGCTCTCGCGCGGTCCCACATTGGAGTTTTAAATGTTTTAGCTCCCTTTCGATCCTCTCCAACGTGGCAGTTAAGTCCCGCGCCGGGGGGAAAGAGGCGTTACACGAGTCCGCCCGGGTGTCTGCAGCCTCCGTAGATAACCTTATCTGTGAAATGTTTAGATTAGGGAGAATTGGGTTTTGTGGGACAGTCCCCCAATTAACGTAGGGATTTAGATATATAATTTCGGCAGATGCGGCCAATTGGTCCACATTGCTGTGCTCCCCGATCATAATAAGGGGCCTAATGTGGTCGGGAATCCTACGCATAAAGATCTCTGTTATGAGAGGATCAAAATGCTCACAGTTCGCACCTTTAGCTCTGATTAACTCTTTTAGGTGTTCGAGGAAACACGTGGGACGGCGGTCACCCATCTCTTGCGTATTTAAGAGCTCGCGAACTCCACCTTAAATGCATGTTTCAAATCTTCCCATACACCGCTCCTCCCACTTTCGAGCAATATCCCCCGAAACAAAGTAAAAATACTCATGGGGACTCTTTGCGATTTGTATATTATGCGTTCTTGGTCGGATATTGGTTGATGAGCCATAAGAACTTCGTCAATTTCGAACTAAGTGAATGGGCTGGACGCATCAAAATCGGAAAGCATTATGGGAGGGTGGTTGGTGTTTTGGGCGCTGACATCATGGTTACTAACCACTGGATGGTTAATTACCGTCGGCAAGCTACTCGTTGATGAGTTCGAAAAAGAGAGGCATGCTTGCACAGACGAAGGAGGCGTGGCCTTCAGTAGTTGAAATAGCAAAATTCTTACTGGTCCGTGGGAAACTATCCATCCTATGTGTTTTTATTAAGAGGTGTGTGGTCTTAAATTATTCAGGTTGTGGAACTAAATTTTGAGGAGATTTAATAAGAGATGGAGTACTAAGGAGAATGAAAAGAAAAGTTAATTCAAGGTTTGAGTGAAAGCAAAGGGACAAACTCAAACTTTCCTCGAGGCGACTGAAATGGGTCTGAGGGCACCAATAAAGCGGGTATATGTATATATGGAGAGATGGATGGATGATATATGTATATATATATATATATATATATATATATATATATATATATATATATATATATATATATATATATATATATATATATATATATATATATATATTCAGTAAGAAGGACAAAACGAAGAAGGCTGGTCCCATCTCTAATTCCAACGTTTCGGGTTATTACAAAACCCATCTTTAGGAGTTAAAAACAAATTCCAAATGAGTAATCTAAGCCTAAAAACATAAATAACAGCACAAGTTCAAAGTTAAAAACCACAGATCAGAGAAAATCACAAAAACGACGTTAAAAATATAAAATGAACGTTACGTTAATGAACAAACAAAATCGTGAGGTAAAGAACAGCAAAATATTTGTAAATAGATACTATCAATTAAGGACAAACAAAGTAAACGTAATATTACGAAAAATAAACAATTGAAATGGAAAAATAGAGAATTGGATACAAACAAAAGGTAAAACTAAAATATAGACACTGAAACATTACCTTACATGGTCGGATCACAATGACGAGTGAAAACAGGAAGGAATTCAAAGAATGAATACCGCTTGGTTAAGTTATAAACAGAGGAAAGGATGGCGTGTCCTCATTTAAATTTGGGTGGTTGTATTTAATACAGAGTGATTCTTTAATGCGGAGAGATGAAATAGATTTAGCAGATTTTAAGACAGGAAAATCATTTAAGGACACGTCTGTTTTACAATCAATAGCATGTTTCCTGATGGAAGAAAACTCTTTGTTACTTAATGTTTTACCGGTTCAATGGCTAATTCCCATGTGAGAACAAAAACGCGACTGAAGAGTACGTACTGTGCTTCCTATATAGGTCCCCAACTTACAGCTAGGGCAAAGAAATTTATATATGTACAATGCACGAACTAAACGGCGTGGGAATACTGTCCTTCACTTTAAAGAAATTACCAATATTTTTGTTATTAATGAATATAAGTTTAAAATTAATTTGACAATAAAATTTCCTAAAAATAGAAATTAAACGTTTTCGCAGAAGGTCATTACAAGGGCTGATGTCTGGTAACAGGACATACCTGATTTCCTTTGGGACATTAAAAGAAGTGGAGGGGTTATAAAGCCTGAAGAGGAACTTCCCAATACAGCTTTCAACTAAAGATAAGGGGTAATCATTTTTTACAAAGTATTCTTTAAAAAAATTGAATTCAAAATGCATACTAAAATAAGTGGAAGACAAATTAAAGCCTCTGAAGAGCAGTGTTTTAATGGCGCCAATTTTGTATGTTAAATCACAGAAACTAAAGAAATTTAAACCCTGCCCTGTGAAAGTTGGTTTTCTAAAAACACACGTTTGAATGCCGGAAGGGGTACGAGAGACATTAACATCTAGAAATGGCAACATATTATTAGTCTCATGTTCTTGAGTGAAAGTAATATTAGGGTGTTAATTGTTTATAAAATCGAAAAACCTTTTTGAACAAGAACCAGACGAAAAAAACGCAAAGGTATCGTCAACTAAAAACTTAGCAATTTTAAAGGAAGGAAGAGTGTAAGAAGCAAGAATGGGACGAAGAGGGCATCCAGTCTTATGTATCTTAGGTAAACAATAGAACAGACCTAAGTAAGATGATGAAACATAGAGAGAACTGTAAACAGAATCACTAAGAACACCCGAAGACTTTAGCTTCAGCAAAAAACGGTTAATTTTGTCCTCTATACGGTGAATGATAGTCAAAGGTTGTTCCATAATTTTTTTGCTCTTGAATATGGGTTTTGTAATAACCCGAAACGTTAGAATTAAAGATGGGACCCGCCTTCTTCGTTTTGTCCTTCTTACTGAATATAAGACTCAAGCTTTGTAGAAGAAATCTAGGTGAATACATATATATATATATATATATATATATATATATATATATATATATATATATATATATGAAAATTAACCCACAGAAAAAACTAACAAAGTATCACGTGAGGGTAGCAAATGAATGCAATGAAATGGTGTTTCCAAGTACTTTCGAACTTTATTAAGTTTCTTATCAAGGATAACTAGAAGAAATAATATTATATTAGAGGTATATATACGAAAGAAAAGTATAAAAGAGTGCCTCAAAAACAAGAAATCACCAATGAGGAAGACGGAAGGGAGAAGGTAAAGATTCACATTAAGAATTACAAGAAGCAGGTAGTAAGGTCAAACTGAGAAGACGAAAGGGTAACAGATTAAAAGAAATAGAGATAGCCTAACGAGGGAGATTATAAAACACGAGGAGCGAAAGAGTGGGGAAAATACAATGTACATAACAGAGCGGTGACAATTAAAAAAAAGGCGGGGGGGCACATAACTAAAGATTGTATATACAACTAAAGACAAAAGTCAGAACTAATTTCTTTAAGCATTAGTCTTTTAATTATAGCATCTATTTTATATAAGCCAGGGGAAAGGTTAAAATTATCACATTGGCTTATAAAAGCACATTCAATGATATTCCTTTTTATAGGGTCATTGGAACGATAAATAAATTGTGCCGAGTTCCAGTTAATTAGATGGTCCTTATCTGACATGTGGACAAAGAAAGCAGTTATATTCCCCTCTTCGGACATTATATTTATGTTGATTTCTGCGAACAGAAAGTTGTTTACCTGTTTGTGCATTATATTTTCTTAGGCAACCAGAACACTCAACCGAATAAACTTCCCCCCCTCCCAAACTATTATAATTATTACGTACTAATAAATTCTTAATGGTCGTCTCATATTTAAAAGCAACAGAAATGTTAAAGTTATTCAAAAGACGGGGAAGATCATTAAAACAAAGAGAAAAAGGTAGAACTAAAATGTTATTACTATTATAAGGGAGAGTAGGGACAGTTTGATAAAATATCATTTTAGCAGAAGAAAGACAGTTTTGAAGAAACGGGTAAGGGTAACAAAGTTTATGGCCAATTTCAAAGATATTGGAAAATTCCAAATCCAAATATTCCGGGCTCACAACTCGTAATGCCCGTAGAAACATAAAATAAAAAACAGAACGTTTAACTTTAGGGCTGTGAGAAGAGTAAATATGAATATAAGAATTTGAATTAGTAGGCTTACGAAAGATAGAGTATTTAAAGCCTGTATGAGTTATATGAATAAGAAGATCAAGAAAGGAAAGGGTTCTATTATTTTCCATCTCGTGGGAAAATTTAATTGATGGGACGAGAGAATTGAGTCTGGTAAGAAAAACATTAACATCTTTAGGATTAGGCCACAAGCAAATGACATCATCAATATACCTGTACCAAACGATCGGGGCGTCAAGGATAGTAAGGAGAAGTTTTGTTTCAAAAAACTCCATATATAAGTTAGAAAGGACAGGTGAAAGACAACTACCCATGGCTAATCCGAATTTTTTGGAGGAAATATTTGCTTTCGAACGAAAACTTACAGTTTTTAGTACAAAGGGAAATGAGGTTCATGAAAGTAGTAACAGGTACCGGCAAGTCATAATTTTGCAAATGATCATTAAGGAAATTGAAAAGGTCTTCAACGGGTACTTTGGTAAATAATGAACAAACATCAAAACTAACAAGAGTAAAATCATTATAATAATGAATAGCATTAAGTTTAGAAATAAGGTCGTAACTATTAGTGACATGGGAATGAGAAATGGAACCAACTAGTGGAGTAAGAAATGAAGTAAACAATTTAGACAGGGAATATGAAACAGACCCAACAGAACTTATAATAGGGCGTAATGGGAAATTTTCTTTGTGAGTATTTACTAAGCCGTACAAATAAGGGAGGGTAGCATTACTAGACCTAAATTTTGAAATTAAATCAGGAAAGTTTTTAAGTAATCGCCGTACATTTTTATGGAAGTCACTGTTAACTTGAAGAGTGGGGTCTTTTAATACAGGTAGGTAGGTATCTTGGTTATTAAGCATTACATTCATTTTATTAAGATAGGAACTTGTCTGTGTTGATGCTGGTGAATAGGCTATGGTCCAGCTCGGCAAATAAAGAGGTCACTTTCTTTCTTTTAAGCAATGTCAATTAATTCTTTAAAGCATGAAAGTTGACAGTCGGGGTTAATAGGCCACAAAATTGTCTCTCTTTTGTTCTCGCCTCAAATAGCCTCTCAAAAACAGGGGCTTAAAAGTCTACAAAAGACTTTTGTTGGATGTTAAATATACTTTAGACAATGTATGTTTGTAATTTGGGGGGAGGAGCTTAGTAGTATATATAAAGCTCGATGCCTATGTTTCCGAGACATCATTTGCTTTGCCACTACTGTGTTGAACGTGAATTTATCGTCCCGTTTATCAAGCTTACTAGCATCCGCAGGTAAGGTTGAAAGGAACCTTTCCCGTTCGTTAGAAATAGAGACAAATTTCAAACGTTAAGGTTGTATACAAATCAAACTCCACTGGGCTTCTACGTGAATCTTTAGCCTATATCTAATTCTTACACTTTATATAAATAAAAGATCCCGGATATTTTTTTTACCATGGTGGAACCTTCTATTTGTTTAATGATTTTCCATAATGCTTCTTTTTAGGTCCAATAAGATAACCCAAGATGAAGATGTCCGCGTGTCTCATTTTGATATTCGCCTTTGTGGTATCTCCAAGCAAATCCTTCTTTTGTAAGCTTTACTTTGTTTCATCGTTCAAAAAACATTACATAAATTCGATACTGTGGCAATCCATTAAATTAATCCAACCTTAACTTTGTGACGATTTCATTGCAGTTGGCGATGGAATTAATCCCTGTTTCCTGTTTGCTGGCGGTAAGTATCATTTAGTACTGATAAAAACACTAACCAAATTTCTGAATAATATTTTAATATTATAAATCGACTAATAATATTTTGATTCTCATCAGCTGCAAATTACAATACACACGTGAAACAGTAGATGCTAAATGACCAATCAAAATCACATGCGCTTTCGTCTTTTTATAAGACTTAACATTGTTCAAACATAGATTAAGAAATAAGGAAGAGAGAGAAAGAGAGAGAGAGAGAGATGGAGAGAGGGGAGACAGCAAACGGATAAATTAATATAAACTCTTACCGGTTAATCAAAGTTGAAGCGAAGTGCGTTCGAATGCATAGGTTCGAACAGAACCCATTTTTTTACATTATTTTACCTGAAAAAGAGCATATTATTTCATCTGTGTGCTCTCTCTCTCTCTCTCTCTCTCTCTCTCTCTCTCTCTCTCTCTCTCTCTCTCTCTCTCTCTCTCTCTCTCTCTCTCTCTCTCTCTCTCTCTCTCTCTCTCTCTCTCTCTCTCTCTCTCTCTCTCTCTCTTGCGTCTTTCTTGTTCTACGTTTGATCCTTGTCTGATCATAAAAAGGCGAAAGCGCTTTGATCAGTCTTTCCTAGTTTCTATGTAGTTTTGAACATATGATTCGCATATTTATAATACCTATATTTTTTCTCCAGCTAATTGTGAGACAAACCTAGAAAGCTGCTTCCAAAGCACTCCAGCATTCTCGTGTAAGTGATTGAAATTGGCCTTTGCCTTTTTTTTATTATTGAACTTATTCGTTGTGAATCTCTAAATCATATAAAGCTTCGTGTTTCTATTCGTAGAGATGTTTTAAACGTCTCCAATAAAGAAACCGACCACTTTAACCCATCTTATAATGATGGCGATTAGCGCAGGAGTGTTCTCAGATCGAGGATAATTTCGGTCTGGCCCATAAGAGGTTATGAATATTTTGGTGGGAATTTTTCTTTTTTCCAATTAGACCAACGCTGTTATTTGAGTGGGAAGTAGAATTTGTGGCTCCCAGTGGTAAAAGTAATTTTATTAAGAATTAGGAACGATTATAGCTTACGTAGGAGTGGCTAGCACTCCCACTCAATGGTCCGTGGTAAAATATTTCTCCCACGCTTTCCTTTGCTTCACCCACCAGGAGTAAGTCCGTTTAAACCACAAAATGTGCGAAATATGTTTGTTTTTTTGATCGTTGCTTTTCTTTTTTCGGCAGATGCCTGTATTTTGACCAAAATTCCGAGCCGCTCTTGCTTAGGTGAGTTGACGTAGGCCACTTAACTTTGTGATAGTAATGCATAATAAATATTATCATGTACATACTACTACTACTAAAAATAATAATAATTCGCTCACACAACACATCACTCCCTTCTCTGAGAAGCCCAGCATGCGAAAGTTTTTTCCTTACTCCCCTGTCTGCAACCTGTATCTCTCCTTTGGGCCACGAAGAGTTGTTTTGTGGTAAAACTGTATTCCCACTCTTATGATACTTTCAACCGCGAGGAGTGACCCCCATTAGTCCCGACATACCTGCCAACGGATGTCATACTGATTATTATGCGGATTTCATTAAAGCGGCGGAATAGGGAGGGGCTCTTCTATGATGGAAAAAGGGGAGCAGGGGAGGGCACAATTAACTGATTGCCATCTTTATTTTCACGCAGATGCCCGATTGCCTTGTCTCGATGGATGTGTGTCTCCTCCAACCACAATGAGTAAGTATAAGTTTAGAACGGTCGCTTATTCGACCACCCGTGAGAAGTGCTAAAAGCCCTCTTTGCCCGATACAAATGAATCATAGACCCTCTTTTCCCGATATAAATAAGTCATAGTCCCACTTTACCCGAGATAAATGAATCATAGACCCGCTTTACCCGATATAAATGAATCATATACCCTCTTTGCCTGATATGAATGAAAATAGAACATCTTTGCCCGATATACATGAATCATAGATCCTCTTTGGTTGATATTAATTAATCATAGACCCTCTTTGCCAGATATAAATGACACATAGACCCTCTTTGCCCGATATAAATGAACCATAGAACTTATTTGCCCTATATAAATGAATCATAGACCAACCAAAACGAATTCGCTTTCCTAAAATATTCGAGAAGTGTGATTTTTGTGATTTTGAGCAATGAATATACCATTAGAATCCATTTCAACCCCTATTTAATTGCATCTTGCCCCCCTCTCCCATTATCTTTCAGCGGCTGCAGAACGAGCGCAGTGTGCATGCCAATGTTTGCGCAATAACACACGTTAAGGAGAGCAGGAGACTAACCATCGCCAGAGAAGCCTTCAATCAACGCATTAAGCCCTGCTCTAATTTTGTGGAGGCAAATAACCCGAATATGTACTTGTTTTCTTCGCCTTTTCTCTATGACAAATAAAAAAAAAGGTTTCTCTTAAATATATATATAGAGAGAATTTGAACTAGAAGGCATTGAATAGTTGTTGTTTGTTTCATTGGATTTTGGTATGGGAATAAAGTTAGCAGAATTGAGGCGTTTTTCACTCATCAACCTCCCACAAGGGTAATTACAAGAGATCAAATTTCCAAGACTAGTGCATGAGAATTTTGGAGTCCAGGTTCATAAAATCTGGTAAAATCTTCGGAAGAAAAATGGAAGTGAATTTCTTATATTCCATTTGAACATGAGTTCAACAGATGCATAACATCCCGTCTCGTGACAGAGGAAAAAACAAAACAAAAAAAACAACTCCAACTTACCCCGGGATTCGAACCAGCAACCTCACGCATGGACACTTAAGAGAGGTCTTCTGATGGTGCTTCTTTTTCATGCGAGAGATCGCAGTTTCGAATCTCGCTGGAGCCTTATTTTAATTTGTATCAAAAACATCTAATTCCATGCAAGATCTTCCTAGTGAACGAGAATATACTGATTTTATTAATAAATTCCCGTAGAATTACAAATTAATTCATTCAGCGTATACAAAATGCTATCTAGGCCAGGAATAGATACTTCTGAAGACCTACACCTCGTAGTATTATTGGCTCTTAAATGTTATATGACAGCGAGTGTGTTTTTTTTTGCCGGATTGAGTGTGATTCTAGTGAATTTCTTCGTCGTCTAACAAACGCAATATAAACCCGTGTTCCCAAGCCAACTTTAAAGTGTAGAACCGCAGTGAGGGGGGGAGGGGCATCAAATATGCATATCGGATGGAAAAACAGTGTCAACCCATTATATTTTCAGAACACAATATTTATTTCATATTTCCTATCTAGAACAAAAGAAAAAAATATGCTACAAGATGATGTAAGTAATATTCAATGTTACCGCGTTTTGCCTCGAAGATACGACGAAGTCTCAGAGTGGCACGCGGAGTTTCAGCTCATATTTTCTGCCGCCATTTTCCAATTTTCACTTCAGAACTTCAACAATGTAATGATCGTTGGTTCGAACCTTCTGCTCAAGCATTGACCACATTCAAAATTAAATAGTGACGAACTGGGGGGCCAAATTTCCTCTGACCAAAACCCCTTAAAATTTGCCTGACACTCGTCTTAAACTTTTGTGGGGGCTGTGTGTGAAGTGTCGCTAAGCTATCTTGTTGAAGGGGTACACCGCCTTTTTCTATGGTGGCATCCAAAAAGGGGATGACGTTTTCCTGCAAAATTTCCGAAGAAGCATGCAGACTGATCTTTACCCTCTCTTCGATGTAGATGAGGGGTGTTTGGGTGCCCGTTGATGATATGACTGCCGACACCATCACCGAAGCTGGTTTCTGTCCCTGACCTGAAACATCACCGCCGTTGAACTGGAATCACATTTTTATTTTGTCCCCAAACCCGAACATTCTGTGTGTTGTAAGTGCCCTGGATAGTGAACAACTTCTCATCCGTCCACAGAACTAGAAGCTGCGAGGCGTCAATGAGTCGGTGGAGGAGTAACTTTTCTCGTTCGAGTCTCTTCTTTTGGATGGATTTGGAAATCAGATGTCCTTTGGCTATCATGAATGGATGAAATTTCAGATCATTTGTCACAAATTTTGCACGCTCAAATGACTCCTTTTGGTTTACAATCCAAGTTGTCCGCAATTCTTTGGATTTCGCCTGATCTTGTTCATCCTGTTCTTGATGAGGGTTGGAGTCCTCACTGATCAGAGCGTGGTGGTTCTTACTCTGAGAAAACAGGTGCCCTTATCTCTATGCGCTTTGATATCTTTAAATCACCGATCTATGCTCAGAGTGAGGTTCAACATTTTGAAAATGTCGCCCGCTTTATTCCTGCTTCTATTCATGTTTTCGATTTCTTCACATTTTAGTCATACTTGTAAACGTGTTGTTTTTCATGAATAGACAGTTTGAATCACATCATTCAATAAATCATGAAAGGACCTGTAAGAAAGTAATTAAAGGGATACCACATTCATTTTTTCAACTTTTTACTACGTTAGATACTTATATATGAAATTAAAGCTCATTAAAAGCCCTTTTATTCTTGCCTAAATTATAACTTACGGCGCCATTTTTAAGATACAGGGAGTTCTTTCACTTCCGCTTGAAACCTGATATCATATAAATAGCTATAGAATTACTAAATATTAATCATTCTAAATCAATTCGCGAAAAAAAGATGTACATATTATTTACTTATCATTTGAAATCAGTTTTCTTTGGTTCAATAAAATTCATGTTAATGGTGGACTAAAACATATATTTTTCGGACAATGTCAACTATAGGTTTTGTTCTCAGTTGGAAAACGGGGGGTCAAGTGAATAGTAGTGGTGTTCTGAATGGCCTAGAATTTAGTTCAATCTATATTCGAATGCTGCTAAAACTATCAACCAGTTCTTAGGTGCCGTTTTTTTTAGCAAATATTTAAAATCGCATGGTATAGTTTTGCGTTTTGTTCACAAATCAACTTTAAAATCTACGGAGAATTTCCTCGAATTTATAAAATTTTGCATTATCTTAATTTTCACTATGTTCTAGTCATGTTGCTAAAATTAAATATATATACTATAAAAAGTGCATAAAATTTGCAATAAAATGGTGTAGTTTTGTCTGTTTTTTCACAAATTAACTTTAAATATCTAAGAAAAACTTTCCACGAATGTATACAACTTATGCATTATCTTAATTTTCATTATGTTCTAGTCATATTGCTAATAAAATAATTATATCATAAAAAAGTGCATAAAATTTGCAATAAAATGATATACAAAACCAAAAAATGCGAAATTTCCACGAAAGAATTTTAAAAAGTGAGTAATGAACAAATGTGCTATCCCCTTAAATAATGATATGTAGACATATATAAAATGATATATAAAAAACAGGTTACAGTTCATGTCTACATCCTATTAAATCAAAGTTCAGCCCTCATCATCGAGATCGGCCTCCCATAACTCAACTCTTACATCTGTGATAATCTGGAAAAAGTGGAGATTCTCATCGGGGTAGCTGTTCTTTATTCACTACGCCCCCAAATAGACATGGGTAGGCAGTAAAGTATTGAAATTGAATTATTGTACACATAACTCTAGTATCGCCTATGGAACGCTAATACATATATTCACCTGTTATAAGAAAATCACGTTCACTATCTCCAAATTTCTATGTATTATTTTAACACAAGGATTTTCTTTTGTTAGCCCAGGATTTATTTGAAACAATTATATAATGGCCGGTTTCATAAATTAGTGTTAACCAATCTCAATTCTCGATGTAGCTCTACAATGAACACACGTGGGAAACGCGGCTTCGCATTGTCCCCTTTTATGGTATTTTTCCAAGAATCTTTACTTGTCTTACAATATAGCATGAAATTATTTCCCTATTTAGGCAACTAAATGAGAACGTCGACTTTCACCATCTTTTTCTATTCTTGGTTCCGTCTTTCGATAGGCAAAAATAACCTTTCCACAATTGATCCGAGAGCCACTGAAAAGACTTGACACGGAGAGACAGGTATGTCCTCTGTAATTGTGCTTTGATCACAAAATTTCATTCTCCTCGTTTCAATTGGCCTATGGTTTTCGTTCATTTTACTCATCTTCTCCCTTCTATAATATGATATTATATGCAAACTAAGCCAGCGGATATTGAAAGAAAACAAATAGACATAGAGCGTTTTTTATTATTTCAACATCTGCAAGAGACGTGAAAAAGAAAAATAAGGTAGAAACATGAAAAAGAAAGAAGCAATTTCAAAAACAAAACACTATCGCTGGCGTATTAATAGATTCCTGAAACAAATTACTATCGCGGATGTGTTGTTATAATTATAAAAGAAATAACTTTAAAATTTTACCCTCAAAATATTTTAAACTTAATTATTTTTTTTTAATTGTGGAATATAAACAATAGATTGTGGCGGCTCTAACTATGTGCAGTCTTCTTTTGACTCTCATCCAATTCAGTGTACACAGACAACGAAGTGCCGTCGAGAAACATGAGTAAAATAACCTCTACATCTTTTATCTCACTAAGCTTCATGAGCAGGTCGAACTTCTCTAGCCATTCCACAACACTGCCGATCCCGTCAAACGGTTTCATAATATCGGTCAGTTTCATAGTCGTCATAACAGCCAAGCGAAGCGAAGGCATAGATAGCTTGTAGAATATAAACATTAAATTGTGGCAGTTCTAACTTACCGGTAGTTCTGTCGATCCAGCACGTCCGTCTGATGTACTACACAATCACACGCCGAACGAAAAACAAGAGCAAGTAAATTGAACAAAGACAAAAACAACAACTACCAAAACCACATGCAACCCAACAGGGAACAGCAATGAAAACAACAGTAGTAACATAGAGCGTAGTAAAACAACCGTGCATCGCCCATGCCACCCGCTCACCCAACCTATACACACACACATTCCGAATTCCTCCGCACAACCGCCTTGCTCTTCACCCTTTCACTCTATAGCACGCCCCCCCCCCCTACCGTGATCTAACAATCACTTCTCGTAATCGCTAAGACAGACTGGGGGTGGCCTACCTCGCTCTAACTGCCTCGGATCAACTGGAATCTGTTCTCTCTGAGCCACACCCCCTGCATCATCAGATCATCGTCCTCATCAATGACGCCTTTCATCCTCATCAATGACGCCATCTTCCCCATCAGATGATGCTTCATCGAGAAAAATTCGTCGGATGTCAATTACATGACACGGAACGCCATCAACTTCTCCCGCTCTCTTTGAAGGCACATCAGTCACCACACCATCTGTCCGCCGAGAGGCACACCGGCCACCTACCGGCTTTACTACCACCGCGTCCCCTACTATGAACCTAGTCTGAAACATAGGTGGGCGCGATAACGAAAAAATGTATCACGATAACCGATAAATCAAGAACGATAACCTTATCGGCGATAACCGATAATTTGCGATACATTTATCGCCCGAAAGGTAATAACTGATAAATCGATAAATCCAAAATTATAATTCAATAGCGTTAATTTATGATACAATAATAAAAATATTTGAATACTGTTTCTTAGTTTCTTACCTGGTAAAGCTCTCCTTCATCTCCTCATAGGTTTTGAGGATCCTCCTCCCCAGCTCGGACCTACCTAGGCACGCGCGGCTCGCCCTTGTGCTAAACTGGAACCAAAAACTGAAATTATCGATTATCGCTAATTTGGAACCAAAAGTATAGGCAATACTGATGAATCGATAACGCGGTAAAAAATAGTATCGGATAACTAATAACCCGATATCGTTATCGAGATAACGCCCACCTATGGTCTGAAGCTGATCTCGCTGCACCTCCCGAATGCATGCTGGATGGTTCCACTGATATTCGAAAAGCAAAGAAGAAGACGCGGTCTTCCATTCACATCCACTTTCGTGGCCAGGTTGTACCAAAACACCATCTGCAACGGATTCTTTCCTGAGTATAACGCTATGAACTTTATGGTACGATGCATCCACTCAGCAATCCCATTTTCCGATGGCCGGTAGGCTGCTCGAAACCTCTGGGTCACATACCACTCCCTGCAGACATCAACAAGCTGGACATTGCCTACACGTTCTCACAATACACTCTCCCCTCCTTTTCTCTATCGTGGGATTGAGCAGCCTGGCTAAGTACAAAGTTTGATCCATGCCAAAATGGTGTTGTGAGTATAAACCTTCAATGTCAACATCAAGTGCTACTGCAACTCTTGCTTCCCCAAGCCAAACCTTGGGTACCCTGGTAAAGATATATGCCTTGTTTGTCTCTGAGGAGACAAAAACTACAGACAAGTCGACATCCATCTCCAGCATCATTTCTTGCAGAATAGATAGCCTACGTCTGACCAACATCTCTGACATACCGGTTACCTTCCTCCTACCCTCATCATGGAGTGCACTCTTCAACTACCCGAGGAGAGTAATCGAATCAGTCAAGATTTAAGCATGTCTCAAATACCACTTGAGAGCTAGGTTCAACCCCTTGACAACCATATCCAACTCAGCAATGTTGATATGAGCAAAGTAATCACTTTTGCGTATCCAAGCAACATCCTCCACAATCTGCCCCCCGATTTCCAACGCAACTTAAGAGCAAGACTGCTGGCATCACACCAAATGTGCCCCCGCCTGCAAGGCGCTACATGAAACAGCCCTCGCACTGGATCCTCCGAGTTTATCCGAGTGAGCAGATCTCTGATCAAAACCGTAGCTTGGTCTCCCACATCATAACCCTACCTCTCTTCTTCATTTACCCTCTTTATGTAGCTGCAGGCAACCATTAACCACCCGCACACAGGTAGTGGCTCACAATCTGCCCACACACAGAGAAGGGCTCACGTCTTGATAGCCGCCCAACATTACCTTAGCCCGAAAAAACGTTGCCCCTACTAAAAGCCAGCACTCTTTCGGTTTCTCTGACAGAGTAAGCCAAGCACCCGACATCTTCCATACTCTCAGGCCCTTTGGTAACAAGCCTGTAATGTGCAAGATGTTCCACCCCTCCTCATTCACAAACACATCATCTATATAATTGTCAATTTCCCTCTGAACTCGCTTATCTTGCCCAACACCGGGTTAAGAATCTTCGTCATTATCTTATGAGAACAGTTCAGACCAAAGCCAAGCCGAGTCAGATGGTACAAAACCCCATTGTGCCTTACCCGCTCATAAGGCCACAGACTACAGTCCATTCTGATTTGCAAATATGAAAATTTAAGGTCCACTAACCGTAGGTGCTGTGAAAGCTGCGGCCACCTGCGCAAGGTCTCGCTGCAAACTGCAGCATCGGCCCCAGGGTGACTCGCTATATGCCTATTCACTCCCGGAAATCGAGCACAGGCCTAACCTTACTTTTGGGGGCCTCTGTCACTGCCATGAGAGGCAATAGTCCTTTATCTGCACTCTGATCCTCACATTTCCTCAGCCATCCATTCTCAATCCAGGTTTCCAGGTCCCATTCAAATTTATCTCTGGAGAGCTCCAATTTGGAATTCTCATATCAATCCACTTCAGTCATCAGCTCCGGTCGCTGACCACTCTCCCAGCACCACTGCACTATCCAAGGCCCACCATCAAATCTAGCCGTAAAGGCTCTATCATCCAAAAACAGCAGAGGTGAAGCCTTTCAACAACCAACAACCTGTTTCTCATCACTTGGATCATGGGCTAAGAACCGTACTCTAGCTTGCTTCCACTCCGCACTACCTGCAAGGTTGATGAAGTCCACCGTAATAATAGCATCAATACCCATAATTAGGTCACTCATAACCACGCAGTCAATGGTGAAAGACAGCTCAGTTATATTAATGTGCACAACAGTGCTGTCAGCACTGGACACCTCCCGGCCGTCGACTCCGACCACGGTCCCTCCCCGACTACACAAGTAGCTGATCATCCACGACCAAACGACAGACATTGTAAACCCTCTGTATACCAACTCCTTTGAAGATCTTCCGCCCACAGTACCATCAACCACACGAAACGCCATTATTCCTTGTCTGGAGAAGCTTCCGACGCATAAACTCCTTCCCGCCAGTTTTCCTGGTTAATGGGACAAACCATTGACATATGGCCAACACCCCTACATTTCCAACATTTTACTTCTCTCCTTACCTCCTCTTTCTTTGGGCCATTCCAAACCAAGTGGGGCCCACCGAACCCAAAACACTTACGCTCCAGTGGGGCACCGTTCGGCCTATCCAATGCAACCCGCCTTGTACTGCCAGCGACTAGTTTTATCTCCACGGTGGCACAGGGTTGCTCCATTAGCTCTGACATCAATACTCTGGCCATCTCAACCACGGCAGAAAACTTCATATCTTATATGCCCGACGTCACACGAAGCTCTCTTGACACCACTGATGACAACCCAATCACAAACGCCCGTATGGAACCTTGACTGGGCGAATCCTTTCCAGCCATGCTAAGTTACGCAATTCTGCCATCTACACATCCACTATCATGTACACGTCATCCCTCTAAATCCGCTTGGCAAACTGCTCATAAGCTCGGAATGGGTTAACGGAAAATGCATTCAAAATTGCATTCTTGATACTCTGTGCAGTCTTCTTTTGACTCTCATCCAATTCAGTGTACACCGACAAAGAAGTGCCCTCGAGAAACATGGGTAAATTAGTCTCCACATGCTTTAAATCCCTAAGCTTCACGAGCAGGTCGAACTTGTCCAACCATTCCACAGCACTACCGGTCCCGTCAAACGGCCTCATAATATAGCTTATTGAATATAAACATTAGATTGTGGCGGTTCTAACTTGCCGGTAGTTCTGTCGATCCAGCACGTCCGTCTGATGCACTACACAATCACACGCTAAAAGAAAAAAAAGAACAATAAATTGAACAAAAATAACTACAAATACCACAGCAAGAAACAGTAACGAAGTGAACACTCGTAACACAAATGCGTAGTGAAAGAGCCGTGTATCGCCGGCGCTACCCACGAACTGAACTCGCCTCTAACCACTCGCCCATCAAACCTATACACACACATACATTCCGTTTTCCCTCCGTACAACCACCTTGCTCCTTCCCCTTTCACTACTGCCACATGGCATCCATATAAACATACAAAATAAATTCATATCAATATAATAATATATCTAGACATTCATGAACTTAATGTGAAGAAAAAGGGTTTACATAGTATATCTGTTTTCATTAGAAACACCTTGTCAAGAAACTTTAGAATTAAAGCGCCTAAATTGTTGTAAAGTCCACTACAAATTGATGTTCGAAGAACATTTTGATATGATTCAGGCAGATTTAATTTTACTTTTTGTGTATGTAAACTATTTTTATGAAGGAATGTTCAGGTTCTCAAAAGGAAAATGAATAGAACAAATCAAACGTTGTATTTTGTTTTAGTATGTTTGTATCATAATTAAAAGTCGAAATATATAAGATCTTAGACCCCAAGCACATTTTATTAATAAATACAGTCATTTAATGCGCGCCGTAATATACAGAATAATGTATCTTGTTCTTCAGGGCTGCTTCAATTTGTTTTGGAATGCTGGAGGCCAAATTTGTGACTGATATTCCTCATTTTCTTTTAATGAGACCCTACCTGTTTAATTGGATGGCTTTGTTTATCAACCGCTAGTTTGATTATCGCCCTCAAATTATCGAGACAAGGTCCCAAAAGCTCGATGTTATTTTCAGACAAGAATTTTTTATTGCTTTTGCTTTGTGACAAGTTGCGAAAATCGTGCTGAAAAATACAATTATTATACCGAAGTTAGTCCTGAACCTTTGAGAAAAGGTGCCAATGAAGCATATTTTGGTACAGTTTTAGTTCTTCACAATATTCTGGAGCAAATTGATTGTACTTCAAATTCCTTAGATGAAAAACAGCGCCAGATATGGAGAGACTCCCTATACATCACAATGTGCACAACATCAGACTGGTGAATATGCTCCTATTTTTTCCTCCTAACGTGGTATTATAAGCAATTACTTTTTTCATTTATAAAGTGGGCTATTATCTAATATATATATATATATATATATATATATATATATATATATATATATATATATATATATATATATATATATATATATATATATATATATATATATATATATATATATATATTAAGGCTGTTCAAGTTCATATTTTGAAAATATAAAAGTTTTGGGAGACCTCAGGCCACATGTTGTTCTTGTTCAACTTGGGGTCGTGTAGGTGCACATAAAATTGAACTCGATCCATAAGATATAAAGGTCCCTGTGAGAGAATGCCCTCGAAGGACCACCGTGAGAGGAAGCCCCCTCGGAATTACTCCTCTATTCTTTCAAGACCACGTGCGCCAGCGTGAGAATTTTAGAAAGTTCGATCAAAAATCGGTCCCTCGCTTAATCACACGTCACAATAGTGTTTACTTTCGGACGCCACACGTCCCCTCCACCTCCCTGCGATAATGCCGTGCGCAGCCACATTAACCTTACCCTCATATTGCGAGGCAAGGGTTATCATCTGGAACGAACGTTATCATGAAATGTGTTTACTTATACTGGGGCCAAGAATCCCCTAGGGACCGCAACGCACTGAGGCGTGTATCGGATCAGCCACCCGGGTATTTACCCCAAAGCTCACCATCTCTCGAGGAGATTGAAAGCCCGCCATCCAGTCCGTTCAGACTGCCGTCTGTTTCCCGTGAACCCCTGTAACCCGTCATCGTACTTCGTCGAAGATCTCGCCAGTAGATCTACGGCAAGGATTTCAGCGCTTACTTAACTCACTTTGAGAAAATATTTGAAGTGAATCACTCGAATATTGAAACCTATAGAGTCGCTCGACTACTTCCTCTCCTTAATACTAACCTTCGATAAATCTTCATTTCGTTCCCGACCGAGGCTACTCTCGACTACTCCTCCCTCAAGTCGAAATTATTATCGGCTGTTAATATGAATCCCGATTACTATAGGTCAAAGTTCCGCCATGCGATGATACTTCCAGCCCAGACTTACCATCAATTTGGATTCACCGTCCAGAGAACTTTCCAGTTCTGGTCAGACTCAGCCCAAGTCTACCGCGACTACGAGTCCCTTATTGATTTCGCTTTACGGGATCAGTTGATGGCTGCTCTACCCTCTGAAAACCGCACATTCGTGAAGGCCAGACCCGTTTCTTCTTTCAAGGAATGTATATAAGAAGCGGATGTGCACGCATCAAGCCACCATCTATATCCGAAAGATCTCAAGAAGTCTCATCCCCCACCTCCCCAACAGTAAAACCAATCTCTCCAAATTTCCGTCGAAGAATTCGCCTAAGTTTGCGAAGGTACCTGGTCACTTTAAACACAAGTACTATTCCCCGCCTGAATCAAAGGATATTAAGTCCCTCATAAATAATCCCCCAGCGTCGGATTATCCTCGTAGGCCCATAATTTGTTTTTCCTGCGGTGTTCCCGGTCACGGGAGAACACACTGTTCCCAAAACTCCCAATTTCATTCTGCTCCTAGTCATCAAATCCACCAAATAAGTGCCTCTCTCTCTCATCCCCACGCTCGCCCTGAAACGCCAGCAACTTCCCCAACAAGCAGTTTCCCGGGACAGCAAGTTAATTTCCTGTTCAACAAAAGCTTGTAGGGGTGCGAAAATGTATGAGAGAAATTCCTTCCAACTCGATAATATAAATGGCCGAAAAACTTACCAACAATGAGACGGACCCTATAACTGGTGACCCCTTTTCGTCGAATGATATAAGTGATCATTCAACAAAATGAATTCGCTAGGCGACGCATCAAGACATCAACAAGATGCTCACTTTCTTCCACACCAAGAAGTGGAACTCGCGAACGCGATCTCAATCAGACCTCCTGTTTTTAATGAAGCAGCAGTCCCAGGATGGCTTAAAATTGTGGAGGCGCAATTTCACATCTCGAGAATACAACGAGAGGAAACGAAATTTTACCATATTTTGGCTGCGTTACCTCCCGAGACGGTCGATCGCCTCCCAGCTGCAGTACTCTCGTCGCAAAATTACTCGCTTCTACGAGCAGAAATCGTGGGACTTTTTGAGAGGACAAAACCTGAGCTCTTCGAGAAGTTATCTCCGAGTCTATTTTGTCTATTATTTGGTTCCATCTTATGCCTCTCTCCCTTATAATTGTTGTATTTATTTCCGTCCTAATGTTAAGGAGGTGTTCTCTATCACCTCTTCCTGGATCAAGTCGCTCTATCTTTTCTCTTAGGTTTAAATATCTCTTTTCCAAATCTGCTATTTGCGGCGTATACCGGTGATGTGGCAATGTTCTAAACGTTGCTCTGGGTATATGCTTTTCGTCTGTGTCTATTAACTTTTTCATCACGTTATTCAGTGCTTCATCTATGTCTTCTAGGGTTGCTTCGCTTAAATTTGGTTGCTGGTAATTAGATAGGTCTTCGGCGTAGCCGTGCCAGTTAGCGTTTTTAAAGCTCTTTCTGACTGGGCATTTTATTTGTATAGGGTCTGCTGACAATGTTACTACCACCATTTCGTGATCGCTGATGATGGGTGGGCCTCTTTCTATCAGATAGTTATATTGGAATTTAGGGGAAGCTTGCACGATGTCTGATTAGTTACTTTTCTTAAACCGAAATATGTAGGGAATTCCGGTCCGATCCTCTCAACTATGCCTCTTGCTATTAGCAGATCTACATTTCTTCCTCTGTTGTTGAAATTGGTTGTATACCCTGAGGCTCTTGTTCGGGCGTTCAAGTCTCCTAAGAATAGTACTTGTTCATTTTGTCCAAATACCTCCAAGAAATTATGAATAGGTACGTACCCTCTCCTTGGGGGTTGGTACCCTGCCATAATTATTAAATCTCCGGTACCCGTCTTTACTTTGATGGCTAAATAGGCTTCATCTAGTTCCTTCAATCTCGTAAATTTTATGTCGTTTCGGACGGCTATAGCTACTCCGTCATAGATTATATCTTCTGTAGTCTTGTAAATCGTAGTATAATTAAAGATTTTAATAGGGTTTATTTCCGGATTTATGTTAATTTCATTTAATAGGATGATCTCGGGGTAAGCTTGAAATATGAGTTGCAATGTGAGTGCCTTTTGGCATCCCAACCCGACACATTATGACTTACTATTTTAAGTTTTCCTTTTCTTTCTATTTTGTAACTTATTGTTCCAGTGAAAGTCTTCTCTCGGGTTTCTTTAGCTCTCTTCCGCAGGGGGACTTTGTTCGACCGCTTCTTTTCTTTTTAAACTCTTCTTTTTTATGGTAAAGCATATTTCTTTCGGGATTATTATTCTTCCTCTCAATAGGCCTTTGTGGACCTTGCTATCTGAATACGGGCCATCGAATTCGTACTTAAAATGTCCTTTCTTAATTCCTAAGATAATTTCCTTATTGTTTCCTATGGAGAAGGGTCTATCTTCGGGGGCGTATACTCTCAGATTAATGCACTTTTTTTTCTTATGTTCTTGCTGGGATTGTTGGTGGGGTTCCTCGTTCCCTGCTTGTTCTATAGCTTTTCTATCCTTTTGAGATTCGGAGCTGCCTGCCTTGGCTACAGGTAATCCCACTTCCATTCCCAATTCCTCTTCCTGTGGTGCCTGTTCTTAAGTCTAGGTTCTCTTTGTAACCCTGGGCTGATGCTAGTTAATTGGATGGAGGGTTCATTATCACCTGTCTGTGTATGGGTTTCTGGCGCTGGCGCTGAGTATTTGATGTTCAATACGTCCACCGATGGCGGGTTGTCCGGGAACCACATAGGTTCTAACCCGTTATTACTAAGCATTTGATTAAGTTCTTGGGAATAGGTTCCAGGGTTCGCAACATTCATAACGTGGGCATGTAGTATGCATGCCAGTATGTTTAAGGATTTTTCCTGCTTAAGTTCTATTATATTTTTTGATGGTACTATCTGTTCCGCTGTTGCCTTAGCTACTTTGGCGTAAGTTAGGTTTTTCTCATCCTCCTCAAACCTTGCCGTTTCTCTCTTTTTCTTTTCGATAATCTCTTTCTTTATGGGACGAGCCATCGCCATCGTGCGATGTTTCCCGCCACAATTGGCGCACTTTTTTTCTTGGCTCATGCAATCTTTCCATGTATGCAAGGTTGAGCTGCATTCTGAGCATTTTATTTCTCCTTTTGGGGGGCAGTCTCTAGACGCTTGCTGATCTAAAGCGAAGCAGCAGAAACAAGTGAGAACATTAATGAACTCACCGCTTTTTTATTTGGTCCTGGGTAATTTTTAGGTTGAATGCTAAAAGGCCGTTCTCCCTCGCCTTACGTGCCTTGGTTGCTTCTCTGAATTGGTGTTTTTGTTCCTAAACTTCATAACTTCCTTAACTTTAGCCCATTCTTGTATTTGTTCGATTTCTTCTTTTATTTCTGTTTCCGTATGTTCCCATATCCACGGATCAATCTGCCGACAGTATATGGCCTTTTGGGCCTCCACTTGTGGAGGAACTTTAACTTCTAATCCGATTTTTTGGAAGCTTAAAGTAGCTTTCTCACTAAGCAGGTTGTCCATATCTTTTTCAGTTTGTCAGATAGCCACATAACTGGTTGAGTAATCTAAGAGACGGATAAGTACTATTCCTAGTTCTCCATATATCACGTTGAATGCTTGAGTGCGCTCGGGTTTGTGTGCTCCTTTTATGGTCCGCAAAGGAACCCTTTTCGTTAATTCCATTCTTCTAATCGAGCTTATTCCTTTTCTTCATTTAGCGTTCTAAGGTGAAAAAGTAAGGAAAGGCGAAGATACAAAAAAGTTAGAAGGTGCGGCTGAAATCCAGTTATTCGTCTGGCTTATTCTGCTAGCGTGTCAGTGAACCCTACCAACCTACCTGATGCCTAGCCCTAACAGATTTTGCTCCACTCAACAAGGATCCGCCACTCACACGGCTAATAACCCGTCCTGGGCTAAGCTTCTGCCTGCGCCGAGTAAGCCGCCCGGTTCAGATATGGCCCCTGTCCTTGAGAGTATCTATGGAGACTCGGCTTCCCTAACCGACACGCCCTCAGGAGAGGTGGGATAGAGAAGCAAGAGAATATGTCGATGGTCAAGTCTTAGTAGAGTGGTCTTGTTAGTCAGTCTCAAAATCTTCTTTTCCAAAAGGTAACGATGAACTGAGCTTGAATCAGTTATTAGATTGAATCGCTGTCCGAAAATCTTCGTAAGAAAATTTACCAACGTCTGATATTCAAATAGCTTTTTTTGAATTCGGAAAACTAACTTCGGCCGTGTTTATGTGTAAACGGTTGGAGCGTTAGTAACATTTTAAATCTATGATGGCGCCTGATTAGTTGAAATGTTATAGTGTTAAGTTTAGATGAAATAACTATTTATATAGGTGTATTTTTGTGTAAAAAGAAGTCAGAAGAATCAGAAAAGTATTGTTGTTTTAAGAAGAAAAGTTATATTCCTTGTTCGCCATATTCAAAACTTATTCCGGCCATAATACACAGGAATAAAGAATCCATATATAAATATATATTTTTCCTTCATCCCATAAGGAAGCTGTTGATCACTTAACCCATCCTGCAAAACTACAAGAGAGAGAATACCAGAACTTACTCGGACCCTATAAGCTCCCCTGGTAGACTTAAGTTTGAAAATAGAAGTGTTAATGGTTGCAGAGTGTCAACCATCGTAAGAGACACCGGATATACTTGCTTCGTCGTCTCTGAAAAGTTGCTCCCTCCAGTGGGCTCCGACCACGATAAATTCGCAGTAGTCCATGACTACTTGGGACGTGCAAATCGATTCCCCGTGGTCTGCTGCTATCTCTAATGCAGATACTTCACTGGTTGAACCGAAGTGATACCAGCCCACATTAAGTTCTGCGCCGTGTTTATCGGCCAGAGCCCCGCAGCTCTCCCTAACCCAGTCATTACGAGGGCCCAAGCGCTAAAGGACACTGGTCCCCCGTGTTATTAGAACCCCCTTATGCCCCAGAGTTTGCAGCCATTCAAAACTAGACTTTTGCAAGCGCTCAAAAGGAATGCCCCACTCTTCAGTCCTCGTGGGGGAAAAAGCGAGAAGTGGCGAACGTGGATTTGCCTATGGTCAAAGGGAAGTCGCCTACCTCATTAGCGACGGACTCCTTTATCGCTCCAGGTCAGCTGAGGATAAAACCCACACTCGCTCGTTGTGTATCCCCCTTTCCCATGTTCTACAAGTACGCCGTCTCGCACACGATAGATTAATGGATGGTCATTACAGTCATAATAAAACGGCTCAGAGAATCTTCCGTTATTTCTTCTGGCGCGGTGATGCCAAAGAAATTGCAGAGTTTTGCAGATCGTGTGACATTTGTCAGAAGACTACACCAAAGGGACGAATACCACCTGCCACCCTCCAGAAGACCCCAATTGTCCCGAACCCTTTTTTTAGAGTGGCCATAGATCTAATTGGCCCAATTCACCCCCCGTCACTCTTGTTGACTTTGCAACAAGATTCCCTTACTCAGTCCCCCTTAAGAAAATAGATAGCAAGACCTGTGCGGAAGCCCTAATTTCTATCTTTTCCCGCGTCGGCATCCCGACAGAGGTAGACAGTTCACCTCTGAGCTAATGGAACACGTCGGCAAGCTCTTTAAGATCAAACCCTTGTTCACCTCCCATTTTCACCCCGCCGCTAACGGTGTCTGTGAAAAGTTGAATGGCACTCTGAAGATAATTCTGAAAAAGTTATGCCATGTTCAGCCTCAAGAATGGCATCGATACCCGCCGGTTGCCCTGTTTTCCTGCAGATAAATCCCCCACAGAACTTTGGGATTTTCCCCCTTCGAGCGCTTGTATGGCCAGAATGTACGCGGACTAATGAGCATTTTGAATGAACTTTTTTCTAATCCTCGCCTAGATGGGGAAATCAAGTCCTCGTATTCTCACGTGCTAGATCTTAGGAACCGCTTGGAAGAATGCGCCGACATAGCGTACAAAAATTCGGACCTAAATTTAGAAAAATATTGCAGCTATTTTGACGTTAGGTCTAAAGAAAGGCGATTCAAGCCCGGTGAAGAAGTGCTGCTCCTCCTACCCACGGAGACAAGCAAGCTCTTGTCCCAATGGAAAGGCCCTTTCCCAAACCTAGAAGCCCGCGGTTCCGTCGATTACTTAATACAGACCCCTTCAAGGGAACAAATTGTTTCATGTAAATATGCTTAAGCGCTATCACCTCTTCGTCTAGGGCAATTATATTATTAATGCAGGCGCGGCGCCTGCATTAATAATATAATTGCCCTTGACGAAGAGGCAGTAATGGAAGCCTCTTATCCATCTGAGCCTTTAATTTAGTCCAAACCGTATGTGTCGAAGTGAACGAAAACTACTCTCTCCCTTCGCTACCCGGTTCCCGTGTAAACTCCACCCCAGAACTCGATTTAAACCCCCAGTTGGAGCTCCCTCAGAAGACACAATTGGCTCTTTTGTTAAGTAAACTCCCCGATTTAATTTCTGAGAAGCCTGGTTGCTCTTTGTATTTTAAGCATGATATAGCCCTGACCAACCAAGAGACTATTAGATCTAAGCCCTACCCTGTAACCGTTCACTTGCGCCCTACTTTTAACGCCGAAGTGGAAAACTTGCTAAAGTTAGGAATAATTGAACCTTCCACGTCGAATAATTGATCTCCCATTGTTATTGTCAGAAAGCCGGATCAGTCTTTACGCATGTGCGTAGACTTTAGAAAGCTAAACGCCGTAGCAATTTTCGATGCTAAGCCTATCCCTTTGATAGACCAGATCCTACATCTATTTGAAGAGGCCAAGTTTATTTCAGAGATAGACTTGTATAAGGCCTACTATCAAATCCCCCTTAAGGATAGAGCCCGGAAATACACCGCATTTCCCACAGAAAAAGGTCTTATGCAGTTTAAGCGCCTACATTTTGGTTTAGTTACTGCCTGTAGTAACTATAATTGAATGATGCGCAGGATACTATTGGATGGGCTAAGTAACATTTCCTTTTACTTCGATAACGTTTACGTAGCCTCCACTCGCTCCTCAATAGGCTTCGTGATCACGGCCTCACTATAGGCCCTAGCAAGTGCCATTTCGTCTATAGCACTATTAAATACTTCGGTTTCCACATTGGTGAAAATCAAATGGCCCCTCAGAAACGAAAGGTAAACGCCATCGCCGACATGCCCCTCCCGCGTACTAAAAAGCAATTATGCTCTTTTCTCGGGTCGACATCCTTTTACCGACGTTTTGTCCCGAATTTCGCCGCCTTAGCGTCCCCCCTTAGCTCCGTACTAAAGAAACGTTCCCTGGACCCCATCGCATGGAACCCCAAAGCGACCGCCCACTTCCATCAGCTGAAGGAAAGACTAACATCAGCTCCCATACTGAGACTCCCGAATACGAACAAACCTTTTGGGATACGAATGGATACTTATAATGAAGGTATCGGTTGCGTCTTGCTCCAGTATGAAAAAAACGGCAACAGTTACCCCATTGCGTACGCTAGCTGGAAGCTCTCGTCACGCGCAAGGAAATGTGCGCTCATAGAACTTGAAGTTCTATCGATCGTATGGAGTGTACAGAAATTCCAAACATATTTGTTAGGTCAGGAGTTCGTGATGGAAACCGATCATCACCCATTGGCTTACTTAAAAAATTGTAAAAGTCAGAACGGAAGGCTTATGCATTGGAGTTTACTTCTAATGGAATAGCAGTTCCGAATAAGGTACATAAAAGGGACAGAAAACCTTGTTTCAGACTGTAAAGTAAAATGTGTTAAGCATTGTACTCCCGTGCACATAATCGACTTTGTGTACTCGTTTTGTTTTTATAATTCTAGAACTCCGTCTTACTCGTACATGTTTATGTTCCTTGGTTGTCATGCAAAATTTTGTTTTCTTTTTGTACATATTTGTCCTTTGCGTGTGTTTTGTTTTGTTTTTTATCTTTTGTATGGTATTTTTCTTTATTTTTATTGATATATCGTTCCACTATCCTTTTATGAATGAATCCCTTAATTTTTTTGTAACTCGCATTTATTTACTTTGTGTTTTTTTGCGCTGGTAACGACCATACCTTTTTTAAATATACCCTGCGCCAAGGATTAAACGGAAGTAATTCATTAATTTAGTGACCGCTGTGTCGACTTAAATTTAAATGTCCACCCTTATTGGGCACCTGTAAACTCAGGTCAAAATTTTCCCATACGCGACTCCTCCCATGTTTGGGGATGACCTTTTCCCTCCTTTTCGCATCAGGAAAACTCATCTTTGGAAAGTGAGGCGTGTGAGGGAATGCCCTCGGACCACCGTGAGAGGAAGCCCCCTCAGAAATACCCCTCTATTCTTTCAAGACCACGTGCGCGAGCGTGAGAATTTTAGAAAGTTCGATAAAGTATCGATCCCTCGCTTAATCACACGTCACAGCTTTCGGACGCCGCACGTCCCCCCCCCCTCCTCTGCGATAATGCCATGCGCAGCCACATTAACCCTACCCCCATATCGCGAGGCAAGTTTCATCGTCTGGAACGACACTTTATCATGAAATGTGTTTGCTTAGACTGGGGCCAAGAATCCCCTAGGGACCGCAAGGCCGTGAAGCGTCTATCGGATCAGCCACCCGGGTATTTACCCCGAAGCTCACCATCTCTCGAGGAGATTGAAAGCCCGCCATCCACTCCGTTCAGACTGCCGTCTGTTTCCCGTGAACCCCTGTAACCCGTAGTCGTACTTCGACGAAGATCTCGCCAGCAGATTTACTTTCGTTAAGCTTTGGCCCCTGTTAAAAAGAAAGCTATCAAGCCTGCTTCTTCCAGGAGAGTTTTGCTGCCCTCTCATCTTCACCACCCATTCAAGATTCCAGTTCTTTCGAGATTAATACTCCCTGCCGATCTGCAGAATCGTCTCGAGTTGAGATTACGTCTCTCTGGAGCAGAGAAAATCCCATTCTTCATCACGAGGTAATCCAACCCTATCTTCGAGTCCTCTTCGTCAGAACTCCCCTAAGTATCTTCTTGGAGACCTGCGCCGTTCTCCCCCCCTCCTCCAATTCGCCCGCACTTGCTTGAAGGTAAAGCGATCCTGTATGGTGATCCCTAGATTACCTCGTAAAACTTCACCTAATTCATTTAACTACCATAAGTAATTTGTTCACCCTTTTGTATATATATATATATATATATATATATATATATATATATATATATATATATATATATATATATATATATATATATAAAGTGACCCATTTTATTATATATATTGAAATTATATTTGGGGGATATTGTCTTTATATATCCTTTGAACTGCAACTTGGGAAGACATTAGTCAAAACCCGGTCAACCGTAAAATCGCGCTCTTTACTAATCACCCCAGACATATCTGAAGCGGCTTTTGGTCAGCTATCTGCCCGTGTTTGTGTACGACTCTGAGCACCGAGCTAGTCTACACAGACATACATCGACAGTCCCCCAGAGCGACACATTCTCCTCTCTCTCTCCATGCGGCCGCTACCTGGTCCATTATTGAGGTGACGTTGGCAGTCAATCAAGTGAATCGGCTTTCCAAGTGTTTGTTTGGTATCTTGGTTTCCATAGGTCACCAACTTCTTTATTCTTGTTATAGCAAATTGGTACGAACATTACTTGTTGTTTGGGGTACTGAAAGTTATCATTTTCATTTGCGATCACTAAAAGAAAAGAGAACTTCAAAATTCCCATTTTTCCTTTCACAGGTGCGATATTTTCTATTTGCAAACAGTAGTGGTTGACCGTTCACCCTGAGGAGAATATCACTGGGAGTCGTCTTCCCTCAAAGGGGCAAGTGTTCCGAAAATTCTACTTCCACCACGATCTGGAAAAGAAAACAAAGGCGGAGGCTGCGAAGGAGACCGTGGAGGAAGTTCTGGGGATTTGGGCGAAGGCAGGTCTCCCTACCTCCACACTGCCTTACAGCAAGGCGAAGCTGCTCAAGTTAGTGGAGGCCTACGAGAATTTTCATAAAAACAAGAAAAGAGCTTGGGAAACGTTAAGGATGAATGAGAAGATCTTTCAAGGGGTCATTGATGACTTGTTCGATGTGGCTCACAGAGATGCCCTTGAGAAGACCACAGACGAGGAGGGCAGGGACTTCCTCTTAAGCCAAAGAGAGTATCGATCGACTTCTTCCATGAGCGGACTGGACACTGTGCCAGCGAGGCTCCAAGAGAAAAAGCGGAAGCAGGAAGAAGCGGAGGTGAAGCGAAAACAGGTTGCAGAGATGGAGAAAAAGATCGCCTAAGTGTTATACCTTCAAGCCAGGTGACCTTATCGTCTTCGTCCTCTCACGGGAAAACGGATGGAAGCGATGCCGAGTTCAAGTGACTAAGTGCTCCTAAGAGAAGAGCTGGAAAGAAGTCTGCCATGATTCTGTCAAAGAAAGTAACCACCAAAGTAAACCGTTTCAAGGTCTCAGATCCAGCTGCGATGGCAATGGTAGGAGCCTTGGCCAAGGCAACCGGTCAGAACATCGACAACATCACGCTCTCTACGAGCTCAATCTGCCGACATAGGAGAAAGAACTGAAGGGAAGTGACCACTGCAGAGAAGATCGAACTCCCAGGGAGATGCCTTGTGCTACTTCACTGGGATGCCAAGCAGCTGCCTGACATCGCTGGTGGACGTAAACCCGTTGATAGGCTCGCCATTCATGCCACAGGTGGGGACAATGAGTACCTCTTGGAAGCAGCCAAGATCCCCCAAGGCACTGGGCATCACATGGCGGAGGCCGTCCTCAAGTCGTTATCCGACGCTGGACTGTAGGCGCGCATTCAAGGAATTGTGTTTGACACTACTGCCTCGAACACGGTTCCCAATGAAGGAACCTGCATCAAGATTCAGGAAGGTTTGGGAAGGAATCTCCTCTGGTTTGCGTGCAGGTACCACATCCTGGAAGTGATCCTTGAGGACGTTTTCTAACACTGTTATAGACCATCTGGCGGGCCTAACTTCCCTCTCTTCGTCCGGTTCCGGGACCAGTGGGAATTCTTCGACCAGAAATCTTGTGCGTCCTCTATGGATGAAGAAAGCTTCCTTCCTCTCCTGATAGGCGAGCTATCTGATGCAAACGAGAGAGCTTTGAGCGAGCTCAAAAGTGCCATCGAACAAGAAAGCTATCCGAGAGATAACTACAAGGAGCTCTTGTTTCTCTCCTACATCTTCATGGGAGGCGATATTGGGAAGGCTTTCAAGATGAGGGCACCAGGAGCGATATGGATGTTGAAGGGGATCTACGCTCTCAGGATTTTCCTCTTCGGGTCTCAGTTTCGGCTGACCTCTCACGAACTTCGAACCACGGTACAGGTGTCCCTCTTCGTCTCCCTCCTTTAAGCCATTCCGTGGAACGAGGCCATGGTTCCTTCCCATACTCCCTACAACGATCTCCTTTTCATGAGGGAACTTTGCAGAGGAATCCCCAATAAGCGCGTTGATGAATCGGCCCTATAGGCATTCAAGCGCCATCTCTGGTACGTGTCAGAAGACTTGGTGCCTCTCTCTCTCTCTCTCTCTTGGACGAAAGGGTTACGAAGGAAGAAAAGGACCCATAGTCCAGAACATGAAGAGGGAAGAGAATGGACTGAAATGTTTGGGCGGAAAGGCCTTCAATCCCAACAAGCCTCTTTCATGGTTCTTCAGTTCCCGGTGGAGAGAGTCGCTGGATCTCCTGCTCCCAGGACAAGGATAGGAACTGGCCACACTCTTGGCTATGAGCCTCGCCAGTTGGGATGGGGATCCTCTCTTCTGCAAGATGAAGCGAGCGATTGACCAGGTGAAGGTGGTCAACGAGGTTGCCGAACGGGGAGTGGCCCTGATGACCACCTTCAACGCAGCCATCACCCAAGAATAAGCTCAGAAGCAGTTCCTTCTGAAGGTGATGGCCAAAAACAGGAGGGAGGGCCCCACGACCTCCAAGGCAGCCCTACTGAAGCCCGAGCGATCGGACTCCGAATAAAGCAATGAGGTCCTTTCGGAACTGTTTTTTGTTTTCTTTCAGTTCTCAGTGATTTCATTTTATTTGTACTTCTCTGCGTGCGTAAGGAAATATATTAGGACTTTTTTTTCATATTTGGTAACTTTTTGTTTCCTTTTTTGAAAAACTGTTGCGTCGTGATGGACCCCGAAGCAATGTCTGATTACAATAAAATTTGTCACGAATCTTTTACTTTTTAGTGGAACAAAAAACAAACATGTGGCCCCAAAATGTTTGTAACATGTGACATTTTGAAAAGGTTTAATATATATATATATATATATATATATATATATATATATATATATATATATATATATATATATATATATATATATATATATAACAGGAGGAATATGAAGACCCATGTGATCGCTCTAAACATTTATTTGCCGGACGTTTCGGTCTGTAGCAATGACCATCTTCAGCGGATTGAACTCTAATACGAATACAAGAAATTTTAAGAAATATATATTATGTTAAACACAACAACCTACAAAAGGTATTATCTCTCTCAGCAGAGTCAAAGGCGAGGCGGAAGGGGGGAGGGACTAGCGGACGGTGGTAAGATTGGGCCTTCTTCTGGATGACGTACTCGGTTACTGAATGGATCAAGTGTTGCACCAGCAAGATTGAGCAGAGAGATGATGTTCTTGAGATCGCACTGCCCTATTTATAATCTGTGACTTACTATCAGCTAAAATACTCTGATTTACATGTAAATTCCCCCTATGTATATAAGTTCCCGCAAGTGTTGATGGGGTCACTCCGGTAGAGGCGTTGGTAAAGAAGGAAAGGTTTTGGGGACGCAGATGCGGTCAACCAGTTTGTGGGCCAGGAGAGCGATTTTGCGGGCTAAGCTCGAAGCTACATTCAGGCCTTCTATGGACACAATGAATGGAGCCTATGTCACCTTCCTCCCTCTTTCATCCATGTTGACGAGCCAAAACCCTTGACACCCTTCACCCAATATGGTGATCTGCATCCCTTGATGTTGTGTGAGGTCGGTAGAAAATCTCCCAGCCACGATTTCGAATTTGTTCTCCATAATTAGGGCACTACCTTTCCTCCTTTACCAACGCCCCTCCCGGCGTTAAAACATCGAAGCTTGCGGACCCTTATATAGAGTGAATTCCCATAGAGTATTCTAGCCGAGAGTCATCACAGAGAGTATATAAGGGATAGCGCTATTTTAAGAACATCAGAACCCACAAGAAGGGGTACATTCCTATCCACAACTTCTTGAAGCTGTTTGCCCATAAAAAACGGTGGTATTCGCCAGAGACTTATACGCAAGAAGGAGGGCCGCTGAGTACACCAGCACTAACGAGGCAGGAAGAAATCTGGAGCTTCTACTAGAACAAAACGTAGCAGTGCGCATTGGACCCGAATTCCCGACCTATTACTCAGCGAGAGGTGCAACTAAGCCAGACTTAACAAGCTCAAGGTTTCCTTACAACTATCACATCGCCCCCGGGCCCGTAATACCCAGCGACCACGAAGCATTAACCATCACACTGTCAACAAGCCTAATTCAAATACCAATAAGAGAAAGGAAGTCATATGCGCGAGCAGACTGGGAGGCCTACCAGGCCGTTTGCCAGAACTACGTTCCAGCAAGCCTAGAGGAAGCTACACCAGAAGAAATTTATGAGGAATTAAGCCACCTTTCAACGAAAATATTAGAGGCAGATAGGAACACTATCCCAAAGATAAAATATAAAACCTTACCAGCTCCAAAATAGACACCGGAAATGATTGCTATTCAAGAAGAATACAGAAGCTTAGTGGACGCAACATATGGGCACCAAAGATGGAGCTCCACCAGATGAGGCGTGAAACCAAAGAACATCTCCACCAACTGATCATACAGCAGCAAGCAGAAATTTGGGACCGGCTCATTGAAGAACTCAATGAGGAAATGGACCCCAGAACGTTCTGGCAAACAGTGAAAAGATCCAGTGAAAAGCCAGCAAACAAAAGAACGAACATCAAGAATCTGGAAGGTGAAGTGATCACTGAACCAGAAGAGATAGAAGTAGAATTTAGAGAATACTGGTCAAACATATTTAAAATTTTCCCTGAAGAAGAAGAAAATTTCGACACAGAGTTCGGGAAAGGGATAATAGACCAGTTGAACGAAGAAATAGAATGAACATATCCGTTTAATAACGCTACAGCGGAAAGACCCATAGTGGGCCTCGGGAAAAAGATCTCCCTACAGGAGTTAAACGAAACGCTAAAACCTTTTAAGCAGCGTGCCCCAGGACGCTCAGTCTTAACGAAAGCAAACTTCAGTAACGTTTCACCCAACATAAAACAAGCATTAACTAATATCATGAACGCGACCCTCAATACGGGATACTTTCCCGATGTCTGGAAACTATAAAAAATTATATTCATTCCTAAGTCGGGGAAGTCCCCAATCTTGCCAGCAGACTACGGCCCGATCTCTCTCCTCGAATTTGAAGGGAAAATTTTCGAAAAAATCATCGCCAACAGAATGCAATCCTACCTGGACGCCAATAATCTGCACAACTGTCAACAACACGGATTTAGAAGGCAGAGAGGTACGGACACAGCACTGGCGATGATAACAGAGAAATTAGACCAAATAGAAAAAGAGAAGAAGCACGCTGATCAGTTATTGAGGGACGTCAGGAAAGCATTTGATAAAGTGTGGCGCAGAGAACTACAGTTTAAGATCCTCCAACTGGGACTCAATCCCAGATTGGACAAAATAACCTGTGATTACATCATGGGCAAAAGAGCATTCATCGAGATAGGGGAGTACCAAGGACAAGAATTTCAACTGGAAGAGGGCTCACTCAAAGTGGGTGTTTGAGTTCACTTCTCTACTCGATATTCACTAGGGACCTCCCTAGTCCTAGGCTAGAGGAATCTTTGTATATCCAGCTCGCCGAAGACGTGACACAGATTGTGGTCTCCCCATATAAAAATGAAAGGACAATGGCAAGGATGACGGCATATGAAATAGAGAACCTAAATATATACGAACGCCGCTGGGAAATGGCAACTAATTTAACAAGTTTACCATCATTCCAGTCAAAAGAAATAAAATAGCACTAATTTATGTAGAGGATGAGAGATATCTATACAAGAAAGCAGGCATAGTTCTAGGCTTTAAAATAAATACCAGGGGATATAGAGACCAATTAAATAGCATAACTGCACGTACGAGTCAGGATATCAGAGAACTATATCGATTCAAAAACCTAAGAAGAAACAATAAAAAGAAAATATACTCTGCCTACATCAGACCAAAAATATTGTATCCGCCCATGCCACTAGCGGCCATTCCAAAGACTTGGATGATGAAATTGCAAAGAGTGCAAAATAAAGCACTCTTAATAATAAACAACGCTAAGAGAAGAGACAGAAAACGCCAACAGATACTACACGAAGAAATCAACATCAGCGCGATAGACAAAGACCTAGGTACCAGGGCCCTCAATATTTGGCAAAAGATGGAGAGGAACTCTGACCCAGATTTCATCAGGAATCACTTCGGAATTCCCGACCTACTCGTACTACGGAACCAGGCTCGGAAAAGATTTCCCAGCAGCAGAAGAGCTGCGCGGCACAACGAAGACCCGATCTACGCATAAAACTACCGGATAAGCAATATATCCCAAAGATACCAAAAACAATCGACAAAGTCACAGAAAACACACACACAAAGGCTTGAAAGTTACTATGTAAAAATATTTTGTTTTTTTTTGTACAAACTAATATGCATAGAATTTGATTAAATGAAAAAAATAAAATAAATGAATACATATATATATATATATATATATATATATATATATATATATATATATATATATATATATATATATATATATATATACTACACTAGCCAAAAGACACACAGAGATACTCTTTCCCCAGGGACTTAACTATCTTATCTATCCCTTATTCCCAAATTTCACCACTAAACTCTTCTACAAACTAACTAACTATTTCTCTATCTATCTAGTTTCTCCACTTTTTATGTCCAATGTCAATGTCCAAGAACATCAGTTCCCTGAAGAAGCTTGTCTCCAATACAGCGAAACGTCCAAATAAAACTTTTCCAGGAGTTTGGGCCTTCTCATTCTCCACCGCTCATTAAATTCGTATACAACTAAATATGCCAGTTAGCATACTCAGATCCAGCATTCAAAAATGGAAAGAACACCCTGTTGTTAATCTAGCCGCGAGATAGACATCATCTGGAAATAGGAAAGTGCTGCAAAGCTTGTAGCCGGAAAGTGAAGAGAAACCCAGCTAGGAAATCCAATAAGGCATCAACGGGCACTTTAGTGAATAATGAGGTAACATCAAAACTGACTAAACCATGCAATCCAATAAGACTAATCATCAGTGCAACTGGGTCAATCCAATATAAACTCTCAAAATATTTAGTAAATTTACTTTCTCCGATCTTGAGTCCATATCACCCTCACATATAAAAAAATCAGTTGATCTTTAAAATAAGTTAGACAATATCAATGTAACATCAGACCTGAGATTAGTCAGTTTTGATGTTACCTCATTATTCACTAAAGTGCCCGTTGAAGCCTTATTGGATTTCCTAGCTGGTATTCTTAATTCTTATGATTTGTCTTTATCGTCCAACTTGTCATTCAACTCATTTGTTTATGCATCAAAAATGTAAATTTAGTTTCAATGGCAAGTTTTACGAACAAGTGTTTGACAGGGCTATGGGTAATCCCTTATCTCCCTTATTGTCAAATATATATGGAATATTTCGAAACTACGCTGATTCCACCGGTTTGGTCCACTCAAATTCTTTGGTACCGCTATGTAAATGATGTCCTGGGTATTCTAAAGGAAGATTCTGACCTCGATAGTTTTCTTTTATTTATTAATACATTGGTTCGTTCATTAAATTTACTTTAGAAAAAAAGAAAATAATAGCCTTCCTTTCCTAGATGTTCTAATAATTAGACAACCAGACAGGTTTAAGTTTTCTATTTTCAGGAAACCGACAAATAATTTATCCCATGTCCATTTTTATTCTGATAATTCTAAAAATATTAAAACATCAGTATTTTCTTCCATGTATCTTAGGGCACTCAGAATATGTCGTCCTGACTATAGAGACCAAGAATTTACAAAAATTGAACAGATTGCCTTTAATCTGTGTTGGCCGAAATACTTTTTGGAAAACTGAATGATTAAAGCTAGAAAAACATTCTGTAACAGCAAATTAGGGAAAACGGAACCTTTATACAACATATTACTTTTACCTTATCATGATAAATATTTGTATACAGTACCAATGTTAAAACAACTTAATATAAGTGTAATTTTTAAATACAATTAAACATTAAAATATGTTAATAAAACACAGCCCAAGGAAAGAAAATAATGTAATATACCTTGTGTAGATTGTAATTTATTCTATGTAGGTCAAATTTCTAAAAATATCTCTGTAAGAATTAAGCAACATCAAAATGCAGTATCTAAGATATTTACAAATAATGCTTTGGCCGTCCACATGCTTAAGATGGGTAACTAGGTTAACTGGTCTAAAGCAGATACCATAATGCATATAAATGATTTTATTAGCAGAACCAGGCAATAGCTTAGCCACTCCCCCCTACGTGGGGAGCTTGCGCTTCGCTTCTAAGATTAAAATCTAAATTCTAAAAAAAAGCAACCATGGTTAAACTTTTATAAATTTTCTGAACTTCGCCAATTATAATAATTTAAAAAATGAACTCTAAAATATTTCCCCCCTTTCAAAAAATCACGTTGCTAAAATATAGTTATAGATAAAATAAAAAAGCAGCCTTAATTAAATTTTAATAAATTTTCTGAACTTCACCAATTGTAATTCATTTTCTTTTAAAACATTATAAAACATTGGATAATTATATTTATTTTTCTGAACTAAACTATTTTGTTTTTTCAAACTCTAAAGAAATTCTTAGAAATTACCTGGATAAAAATTTAAAATATACTTAAGTCATAACCAAACTAAGATGAAATTATTATTCAAATACTCCAAAAAATCCCGTTCTTAAATTATAGAGTAAGTGGTGATGCTGATGATGATGATGATGAATATCTTTGAATCGTTTTCAATCTCCAGTACAAAGGAGAGAAATGTAAATATTAGCCCCGGTTGATAAATTTACATTGATAAATTGACATTTCGTGATAGACTGATAAACATATCTTTATTTATAAAGCAGGCATGTCCCAGCTAAAAATGTTTGCTTCTCAAAAACTAAAAAACTATTGAAGTCAGACTGAAAAATTTGCATATTTGGAATTAACACGTCAATATCTACGGGTTCCATGCATTTGTTGTCTAAAGACAAGATTTAAATAAATCGATTTTTTTTACCTTTCGAGGTTTTGAGGACCAGTAATGGCGTGAAAATATTAAGGTTTGCCAGACCAATTCTGCGATAGAAATCTTTAAAAAAAAACGTGATAATACATATTATTTGTATCCTACGACTCAACAAATTTAGATATTTAGTTAAAACTCGCGCCTATCTGCTTGAGGCACGCTAGAAAGTTTATAGGTACCCTCCGCGTATAATGAACGTATTTTGTTGCAGGTGTGATTAAATTCGTTTAACTTAAGCATGGGCCTATGTTATAACAAAGAAAGCTGCACTTATTTAACTTTTGTTAAATAGGCCTGGGACTATTTTCCCTCTCTCTTCAACATAACCAACCCACATCATCACTAGATGCTGCAAATATTTTTGTGTGTGAGTCGTGGTCTGAATTTGAATAATCTATTCCCATTATTCTGTCTTATGTATGTATCCCATGACACTTTGAGCAGAGAATTGAATTTTTGAAAGATAGTCTTTTTATGTTCGGGCAACGCCGGGGACTATTGCTAGTAATATATTATTTATAATTATTCGGCATGTGTTCCTCTTTCCTTAATTAGGTGAGTCTTTATTTTGCCGTGATTATGGACTCTTCAACATTTTGCTCCTATGGGATGACTCACTTAGGAGGTGGTCTGGTAGACGACTCATCGCTGAATTCCCTCCTTATATCACATCGGTCTTATGCTACATAGTCAATAAAAAGCACAGTTCTTTTATTTTTATATCATTAATTCAATAAATTAAATTAAGCTTTATGGAAATGATTTTATATTCTTACATTGCAGATCAAGGATGACTTGTCACGAGGATTAGCTGCACCGGCATGCCGAAGATTTCGTGGAACACAGCTTTGATAAAATTGCTGGAATATTGGACAGGATCAATTCAAAGCATGGTTTATCTTATAATAGAAAAGTTGAATCTACGATCACCGACAATGAATCTAATGAATTTGAATTTATTTCAGAATATTTGTCACTTCTACAAACAATTGCAGCAACCCTCAACAAATTACAGACAGAGAAAGAATGCTACCTCGATTCTCTTCTTCCAACACTTTTAGTGACACCGCACGCCATTACTGGCAGTAGTCGTATCTGGCTTCCATGTCAGGTCTGGTCATTTTCTTTCGTTCAGTCCCTAGATAAATGGTGCTATTTGGGCCTCAGTAGCTCATCCGTATTTCAAACTTAGATGGATATCAATGTTGCAAGGGCAAAATTTCGGCGATCAGGGAGCAATCACTGTCTCAAGTAAAAGACAAGCTGTAAATAGCTGTAACAAATTGTAATTCTGAGAGAGGTGGGAATAGTTCGGGGAACTCAGACTCATTATCTGAAGACGGTTTCTCCAAATCTATGGAGGACTCATTCTCTGCTCCTAACCAAAAGGAAGACTTGAAGTCCTCAATTAGTGGTGGCAAGATACCGGTAAGACACTCATCTATTTAGATAGGTATTGTGGTATAAAACAGATCTTCAATAGGTATAACATTAAGGTACCTTTCTCTCCATCAGTGGAACGGTTGTTTTCGTTTGCTGGCATGGTCCATAACCCCACACGAAGTTGTCTCTCAGATTATAACTTTCGACAATTGGCTTTGCTGAAAGCAAATGTTTACAGCAGTTAAACATTAAATTACCACTCACAATTTGCGGGTTTACCTTTATAATGTCAGAAATTGCGTACGGTAGTTAAATGTGAAAGAAAAATTATGTAAAAAACTTTACTTATATCTGCTGACCATTTATTGATATGGGTCATGGACCTGCTGAGTTGAGAATTGAAAAAATAAAAATAAAAACTATATGTAAGTCCTTTAATAGTTTTTTCTTTGCTGATAAATTATGAAAATATTAAATTTTAAGTTTACCACCTAAAAAACTGAAAAAGGAATCGTCAACTCCAGTGGTTTATATCAGGTTACATAACATATATTAAACGCAAAAAAGTCAAAAGGCCATCAAAGTTGCGAATATAGGAAAAAGTTAAAAACTACAAAAAAAACTTTAAAAAAAATTGAAAAAACAAATGAGTAGACGGCAAAAACTGGAGTATGGTGAAGCTATGACGATGACGAAGATGTGACGGGGCGATAGATATCTCTTCGGCATCCATCGACACATAATCATTTTGCGATCTTGCTTCTTTGATTTACGTGCGTTTTTTAGTTTTTTATATATATTCGCAAATTCAATGGCATTTTTATGTTATGTTAAATACCACATCACATAACACACATTAAACGCAAAAAGCCAAGCCAAAGGCCATAAAAGTTGCGAACATATATATATATATACAGTATATATATATATATATATATATATATATATATATATATATATATATATATATATATATATATATATATATATATATATATATATTTATAGGATAAATAAGCAGGCTAAATTTAGGAAGTTCATTACTATATTATAACTTCTTGGTACCGACGATTCGGGTACGAACCCATTCTCAAGGATGTGAGATTATAAATATATACAAACATAAGAATTTTCTAGAGATGTTATCAGATATTTATAAATTAACTATATGGGAAATGGGAAGCAGCAGAAGTGGTAATATTCAAATTATAAAAATGCAGGGCTTTTAACTATTAGGGAATAGGAAATATGTTTTTGTTTTTAAATAAAACTGAGATTAATTAGTTTTGGGTGTCTTCATTGTAAAAAGGGGGAGATAATAGAAATATTTGAAAGATAGGGGTTGTTTTGGGGGGAGTGGATTTGGCGTGTGTAATTTGTGGATGATTATAGTTGTAGTAAAAGTGGAAATGAGCTTGTGTCAGTTTAAAGTGGGGGTTTTAAATCTAATATAAAGAGATTCCAGTGTACGTAGTTGGTTTTCGTTGTTTGCTGTGTCTTTAATTGAAAAATTATTTAAGTTTTGTTTATGGTGTGGATGTCTTTTTTCGTAGTGTATTCGGATAGGGGAGAACTCGGGAGTAGTGAGTGGGGCTCCAGTTCTATTGCTAATGCCTAAATGTGAGCAAATACGGGTATGTAGTGTGCGCTGTGTAATTCCGATGTGTATTTAGGATCGACACAGCGCACACTACATACATACCCGTATTTGCGCATATTTAGGCATCAGCAATAGCACTGAGTCCTATTCCCTAATACTTAAAAGCCCTGCATTTTTATAATTTGAATATTACCACCTCTGCTGTTTCCCATTTCCCATTTCTTATGTTTGTATATATTTATAATCTCACATCCTTGAGAATGGGTTGGTACCCGAATCGTCGGTACCAAGAAGTTATAATATAGTAATGAACTTCCTAAATTTAGCCTGCTTATTTATCTTAAAAATACGTATACGCCTGGCAACGCGCAACCCCTCTGCTCTCTTAAGATATATATATATATATATATATATATATATATATATATATATATATATATATATATATATATATATATATATATTATCGATAATATACCACAACTCGCCATTGAGTTCTTTTACTTATATTGCTTATATTGTAGAGGGATCCCATAGAACAATATTATTTCCCCACTTCCTAAGATATTACTTCGGGAGAGAAAGCGAGCCGTTACTTTCCCCCTTCCCCTCCAACCTCGCTTTATAACTTCCCCTCTTGATGAAAATATTGTAGACATTTTTTTCGCTCCAGAGTGTCCTGTGCTGTAAAAATGTCTTTGGATAGGGAGGAGTGTAGAGGGATCCCCTAGGACAATATTATTTCCCCACCTCCTAAGATATTACTTCGGGAGAGAAAGTGAGACGTTCCTTCCCCTACGCCCCTCCGACTTCATCCTTTTTGGACTTGCCGCCTGGTCACTGCAAAAATTCACACCGAGGCATGACGCTGAAATTGAAGGCTACCTCCCCGCCGTCTCAATCTCCCCCCCCCCCCTCCCCGGGTCGAGAGATTACTCATCTATTTTGTAGGTTCTCCACGAACAGCTTTTATGGCTCCAGACGCTGGTCGTCCGTCTGGCCGCTGATCCCTGCCTCTTACGCTTTCCCGCAAGGAGACGCTCGGTTTGTCGCGGCCGATAACGAGGGTTCGAGAAGGCCTCTCTCTCTCCCTGTTTTGGAGAACTCCGGGTAAATATGCACCCTCCCCGGGATTACAGACATATTTTGTTAGACGACACTTCCCCAAAAGGAGTTCGATAAAACGAAGCTCTCTCCCGAGAAGTGTGAGTGACGGTCGCAAGCCACGGAAGAGCTGTTCATCACACCCGTATCTTTGGGTAAGGGAGAAGAGTCTCGTGAGGCAATGTCAGCCTTTCTCAACCGCCCTCGGATAAAGGATTGGAGAAGCTGTCATCCGAATTTCTTCTGGTGACCTCTTGAGGACAAGAGGCCCGATAGCTCGCTCAAGCCGAGTGTGGAGAAGTCATCTGCCCCCCCCCCTTCCCCTTTCGAAGTTCGACCGGTGACCTTTTGAGGACAAGAGGCCTGATAGCCCGCTCGACCCGAATTTGGAGAAGTCACCTCCCTCTCCCCTTCGAAGTTCGTTCGGTGAACTCTTGAGGACAAGAGGCCCGCATCTCGCAAAACACAAGTTTCGAGAAAGTAGCCCCACCCGCTGCCTGTTCTCGGCTACCCCCGTGAGTAATCAAGTTCACCAAGACCTCCCCCTAAGTTTGCTTCGCTTTAGTCTCGAGGTTCAAAGGAAGTAAATCATTCATTACTCTAAATCTCCCATTATAACTATTCAATAACCATGGTTATCTAATTAGTATTCGGAACCTAATTCCGTCTTATTCATGTTCCTATATATATCCATATTTATTGTTGTGCCTTTTATTTAGTGTGTATTAAAATCTATTTTTATCGTTGTGTTTGGAATATTCCTTGGTCACGCAGCTGCAGCTATCTATTCAAATCGCACTCTTAGAACAATAACAGTTGTTGCCTTGCTTAGCCTACCTTAGAGCCTGTGTGCGCATATTCCCGTACACTTGGCCATACTTCGATATATATATATATATATATATATATATATATATTAGGAAAATTAAGACCCACGAGTAGATTGAAAAAGACATTTATTTCCTTACAGACGTTTCGTTCCAAACATTGAAACATTTTTAGTGATTCTATAGGGTCTTTCAATAAGGTCACTCGATTTTTAAATGTAAATAAAACAAGTTGTATGCGATATATGCACTCAGTTAAATTTAAATTTGAAAGTACATTTTATGCCATTAAGTGTGGAATATGACGTCGTTCAAATGTCCGCCGCGAGTTCGCTTGGTGTTAGTATCACTGATTTCAAAATTTCGCCTTTCTGCATAACCCTGTTGAAATCAGACTATTTTCTCGGACTTGAGACTTGAAGAACACCGTGATTTTGAGACTTGAAGAACACCGGGGTTTTTGACACTTGAAGAACACCAGGGTTTGGATACTTGAAGAACACCAGAGTTCAGATACTTGAAGAAAGCCGGGGTTCGGAGACTTGAAGAACACCGGGGTTTGGAAGCTAAAATTTCCAAATGGTGAACCAAAGTCACTTTGATACCAAAATTAGACCAAAATCGTCACTATACGACGTTGGATTATATACAACCCACAAGGATTTTTCAGAGGAAGGATGAGCAATCTGTTTCAGCTGACATCTGTCATTTTGCGTGCCCTCCCTGCCCCAATGCCTGCTGTGGCATATCTCGTGCACGCATTTTTCACCTATCTACAGATTTCACCAAAATGTAATAAAAACTATCCATCTAAAGCTTAAAATTTGGTTTAAATCTGTTATTTTGTAGCACGTATGTGCAACCCCCGAGGTGATGTGTACCCTGGTGGGGATATGGTGAAGAGTACAGATCCCTCAACCAAGACTAATAAGAATAGCCAAAGATATGGGTGGTCGGTCTTGCGTCAACCATTAAACCAAACACGACCTCAACGGCGGATAAGGCTTTTAGGGAATGGGAAATATGTTTTTTGTTCTTCTAAATAAAAACTGAGATTAACCATTTATGGGTGTCTTCGTTGTACAAAAAGGAGAAAAGAAGGGTTGGTTTTTAGGGGAGTGGTTTGGGCGTGTGTGGGTGTTTATCCCTGTAGTAAAAGTGGTAATGAGCCCCAGTTCAAAGTGGGGTTTCTAAAGGGATTTAAGTGTTCGGTGTTGGCTGTATCTTTAATTGAAAAAGAGTTGGGTTTATGGTGTGGATGTCTCTCAGTTGTAAAGGTGGCGGCCCAAAATCCTGAATGCTCTGAAGGATTCCAAGAATCATCGCTCGGGATCAAAGAGAGATGAAAAGGTAACCGAAGAAGGAGCCAATAAACAAATGGCTTTTGGATGCAATACTGAAGGCAAATAAACTGCCAACAGTAATTATGCCGGCAACCCCCTGTTGAACCTCACTTTCCCAATACTGTCAAAAATTAAAAAATGATTTTACTTTCCTTTAAAAATTACTCATTTCTGATTGGAATCAAGTGGAGCTCTTTGAACATAGCTAATTAATAACTACTGAACTAATCTTACTAGCATCAATTAATTAATTAATTGTCAACGTGTCTCGCCAAATTGAACTTTAAAATATCCGATTCGGTGGTAATTTCGAGGTCCGATTCGGTGGTATATTCGAGTCCGATTTCAGTGTTATGGTATTATTTTTTTAAAGAGTCAGTTCAGGTATTTGGTGATAATTCGGTTAAGGTATTGAGCTTTGGATGATTTATTTGCTGTTTGTTTGGGGCGAATTTTCTCAACGTTTTTCGAATGTCTTTTTAATTTTTATGTACATTTCATTATCGTGAATGGAGATCTCGTCCACGATCTGAAGGACGATGATGATTCAGCAGTTTCGGGGGATGAAAACTTGCCCCCCCATCCCCACGATATTCAAGGGACGTTTGTCAACCTGATCTTTATCTCCACTCCATTATCTTTATATATATATATATATATATATATATATATATATATATATATATATATATATATATATATATATAAATATATACATACGATTTTAGTGAAGTTAAGCAACATAGGGTGCGGTTAGTCGCCATATGGATTTCCGATTCGGGTCGCATTTAGCATTTAGGTGGCTGCAGTCATACGCTGTAGATAAAACCTCTACCAACAATATGTATATATATATATAAAAATAAATATATATATATATATATATATATATATATATATATATATATATATATATATATATATATATATATATATATATTGTCGTAGAATAGACTCTCGACGATATACCATATATAACTATTCGTTGAGGGAATTATTCAAATATTTCGAGTGCGTGGTAATCTGATTGACCGAGGTTATTTATCTTCAATATGCTTAAGAAGTGGAACTGAGCTCAAGGATAATAATATGGCTATCATTAATAAAATAGAGTTTTATTAATTAAACTATCAACAACACACAAAAGAAAATGTTTACATAAACGGAGAATGGAAAGGGTCGTGGGAAAATCTGACTAATCCGAGGATTAAGATTAGGAGAGATTTAAAAAGGTAAACAAATAAAAATTAAAGGGATGGGATGGTTCGCTAAACCATTTAAAGCACAGGGTAGGGTTGACAAAAGGTTGGGTAATTAAAGTTAATGCTCAGCTTACGTAATTACAAAGTTGTTGTGCAGAGGAAGCCGATGCGAAGGAATCTTCGGTCCACTGGCGAGTTCCAGCAGAAGGGTTCTTCGGGGGTTGTCCTTAGGGAAGGGGAAGGACTGTCTTCGAAGAGTGAGAGCGAAGTGGGACTCGGAGATACGAGCGATCTTTGTGACAGCAAATCGGGGATGTTCTAGGTGAACAATGGAGGTTATCGTTGAAACCAATCGTTCTCTTGAAGAACGTTAAAAAAGGGGGAATTAAATTATCCTGACGTGATGTCTTGGGAATGAGAACCGTTTCTTGACGAACGGGCTTGAAGAACAATGGCTGTTCTAACGTTGTTCTCTTTCTGAACAACAGAGGGGGTGAGAACCGTCTCTTGTCAACGGGCTCAAAGAACAATGGCTGTTCTAACGTTGTTCTCTTTTTGAACAACAGGGGGGGGAGGGTGAGAACCGTTTCTTGTCAACGGGCTCAAAGAACAATGGTTGTTCTAACGTTGTTCTCTTTCTGAACAACAGGGGAGGGGGGGGTGAGAACCGTCTCTTGTCAACGGGCTCAAAGAACAATGGCTGTTCTAACGTTGTTCTCTATCTGAACAACAGGGGGGGGAGGGTGAGAACCGTCTCTTGTCAGTGGGCTCAAAGAACAATGGCTGTTCTAACGTTCTTCTTTTTCTGAACAACAGGGGGGGCCTTGCTGACTTAGCGTCTTGAAGGCTCGAACCTTGGCACTCAAGGGATATTGTCCTCTTCTGGACAACAATGGTGGATCTCGAGGTAGAGGGCCCTGGTGCACAAGGTGAGACCGGATCGGCGGGATGTCTCGCGAAGATAATTTGGATCTGATCTGATTTTATTGGAAAATGCTAATATATAAGTAGTCGAAGCCATCCCCTTGGCGTAGGGGACAATGGAGTGGGGGCTTCGAGGGACTGCCCCAGCCGCGCCTTGGAACATACCTTATCTGACCATAAGCCTAACTCATTCTGGATGAGATTGACGAATGGAGGCGAAACGGGGGGAGGGAATGACCTCCTTGGTTAAATATTGACTCAGGTGGCGATAAGGCGCCCTGCTTGCTCTCGCAGATGCACGTGGGTCGCAATGTTTCTAACCATGTGATAGGGGCTGAATTTAAGCGGCCTCAGACCGTTCTATCACACCCCTCCATTCCGTGGAAAGTTGTCACTTCAAAAAAAAGGAGAGAAGGGACAACGATAGAGCTCCGTTGTGGAGGACTCGCTTTCTTTCAACGACCGTACCTTTATGCACCTAGCTAGTATTACCTCAATACATATGATTATGTTGATCTTTTGATTATAGGGAAAACTAACCTTGAATACAAACTTAACCATAAAAGAGACATGGAACAATGAAATGATATAAAATTAGTACATATGGGACAAAATAATTTATACGTAATTTAATTGGTACAAATATATACACATACGAAAAAAATAGACATTGAGCCACAAAATTCAGACATATACATTAACTAATTATATTACAAGAAAATCTAATTTAAGTCGTACAAGACGGTATATACATACATGGAGATCCTAATCCTACGAATTACAATTAATCTACACTATTTGGTAACGCATTCCTACTGAGTGCGTCAGCAACCTGGTTATCGGAACCTTTTATATAATTTATCTTAAATTGGTACTCTTGCAAGAGTAAACGCCAGCGCATAATTCGGCCGTTGGAGTGTCGTACATTCCGAATATAGGCCAACGGGCGGTGGTCGGTTCCTATCTGAAATTCTTTTCCTATCAAGTACATTTTAAACCTGTCAATAACCCAGATAATTGCTAGAGCTTCCTTCTCTATAGTGGCATATCTCTTTTCGCGTGGTAATAACTGGCGACTAGCATATGCAACTGGATGACTCGTTCCGTCATCCTCATATTGAAGGAGTACAACTCCAATGCCCTCGTTGCTCGCGTCGGTCTTAATCCCAAAGGATTTTTCTGGGTTGGGCAATTTCAAAATGGGGGCAGAAATGAGCTTACTCTTGAGCTCATTAAAATGGGAAACAGCGACATCATTCCAACGTAGACGATCGGGGAAATTCTTTTTTAAAAGGGTGCTGAGGGGCGACGAAATCGCAGCGAAATTCGGGACAAATCGCCGATAGTAAGAAGCTGATCCTAGGAATGATCTTAATTGCTTCTTAGTATTCGGGAGGGGCATGTCGGCGATTGCCTCAATCTTGTCCTCTTGTGGACCTAACTGGCTTTGTCCTATTTTGAAACCCAAGTATTTTATAGTTTCGTGGGCAAAATGGCATTTGCTAGGGCCAATGGTGAGGCCATTTTCGCGCAGTCGCTCGAAGAGAGCTAATAGAGTGGTTAAATGGTGACTCCATTCACGAGTAGTGACGTAGACGTTATCGAAGTAAAAGGAGACATTCGGTAGTCCATCTAACAACCTTCTCATGAGACGGTTATAGTTGCTACAAGCGGTCACGAGGCCAAAAGGAAGGCGCTTAAATTGCATTAAGCCTTTCTCAGTTGCAAAGGCGGTATATGCTTTCACATCGGGCAGGAAGGGAATTTGGTAATACGCCTTGCACAAATCGAGTTCTGAGATGAACTTGGCGTTTTCAAAAAGGTGGAGGTTTTGGTCTACCAACGGGATGGGCTCGGCGTCGAACACAGTTACTGAATTTAACTTCCGGAAGTCGATGCACATCCGATAAGAGCCATCAGGTTTCTTGACCATGACGATTGGGGAACAATAACTAGAGGTGGAAGGTTCTATTATGTCTAAACTAATCAAATTATCGACTTCGGCGTTAAAAGCTTGGCGTAAATGAATCGGCATGGGATAGGGTTTTGAACGGACGGGTTCTAAGATCGTTAATTTAATATCCTGCTCGAAACTAGTAGCGCATCCAGGCTTCTCTGAAATAACGTCATCGAACTGACATAATAGTTCTTGTAGCTGACTCTTTTGATGTGGTGTCAGCTGCGCGTCAATATCCAGGTCAGAGGGTTCCAAAGACTCACCTGACAGGGAAGGAAGAGGGTAATCGGCATCGGGTTGGATGCACACTGTCTGTATTACATTAAGGGACTCCGCGGGGTAATCCTCTTCAAGCGCCGAAGTTTCGTCCAGTGCTACGAAGGTATCTCCATGGGCGCGTTGGGGGTACTTTTTTTCTTTGGGTCCACGGACAGTCTCCGTGTCCTTGTTTTGGGCCTTATCTCATAAGAGTGTTAGTGCTTCACACTCCTTTTGTGCCGTCCTAAAGTCCTGGTTAAGGATCTCCGAGAATTCGGACGGTATCGGGGTACTGATGGGGACGGGCTCCTGGGCTTCTTTTTTAGCTCGGCCTCGAGGAAGGGCGGCCTGGGACTCAGGGTCGGAACTTACTTGAGGGCTCTGTCCTATAAGTACGGAACAGAATTGTATGGGTGCTGAAATGACTTCAGCCCAGCCATCATAATACTGACACTGTAGGTAACATCTAACGACGGGGAATTGGTTCGCCCGCCCAAGGTAGTCATGTACCACCGCAAATTTTTCGTGGTTAGGGTCCACTGGTGGGAAGGGAGCTCGTCGGACACGATGAAACACGTGCACCCTGTGTTCCTGACGAGAGTCGATACACGGCAGCCGTTCACACTGCCTTCCTCAAATTTCAAAGTTCCCGGTGAACTTTTGTCAAAAATAAAATTTACCTGGTGGCCTGACGGAGGGGGAGAAGTTGCTGCTTGGGTCTGCACCACCGGAGAAGCCGGGGTGGCATTAATCTGGTAAACTTGGTGGGCTGGTCCGCTTTTAAGCCTAGAATTTTGGGGGCAATTCCAGCTCATGTGGTTTTCTACACCGCAGGTGAAGCATATGATTGGTCGCTTCGGGAAGAGTAATGGAGGAGAAATCTTAACGGGAGGTTTGGTGTCCCGTTGTTGGTTTTGTGGAAAGAAGTTTTTGGGTTTTACGGGGCTTGAAAACTTCGTCGGCTTTCCTGGGAAGGGGCGCGAATCCTTCTTTCTTTCCTGGTAGGGGGATTGGTGAAAAGTTCGATTCTCCTTGGGGTATGAATTATGGCTTGCGGCATAGACATCCGCTTCTTCGGTACACTCTTTAAAGGTCTGGCACCGACGATCCTTGACGAACGCACGGATCTCCGTCGGGAGAGACGCCAAAAATTTAGCCCGCAATACGAAGTCTGTTAAGGACTCGTAGTTAGGATCAACCTTTGAGGATTCTAATCAGAATTTAAAATTCCTCTGAAGAATGTATCCGAATTGACGGAACGTCTGTCTGGGTTTAATACGACCTCCTCGAAATTATTGACGGTAGAAATCGGGAGTCATATTATGAGCGGCCAATAACTCAGCTTTTAAGGTGCTGTAGTCAATTGTACATTCAGATGGTAAAGATACGAAAATGTCGCGCAATTTACAATTTAACAGCGGAAGTAATCTTACTACCCCTTCAGCCTCCAAATCCAGGTTATTGATCTCGAGGATATTTTCGAAGTGGGCTAAAAATGCTCCGAAATCCTCTCCATCCCTGAAATTGGGGAGCTTAAGTGGAAGATTGGGCGGGGCTTCTGAACGTGAACTGACTGATTGTATTTAGACCTGTACTTTAGCCATTTCAAGCTGATGGTGAAGCTCAGCTCGTCTTTTCCGTTCCTCTCTTTCTTCTCGTTGGATTTCTCTTTCTTCTCGTTGAACTTCACTTTGCCTTTCTTTCCTTAACTTTTCTCTTTCCGTTCGTTGCTCCTCTTGAACGTACTCAATCAATTCTATTCCGAAAAGTCCCAAGGATTCTCCTTGCGCTTTGAAGATTTCGAACTGAGTCATATTTGTACTTGGGGGCGCAATAGTCAACCAACTAAATTCCTTGCGATATGAATTATGCCTTCTAGAGAATTAGCCTACCTAAAATATGGGCACTGACTTATTCGTAATTGGTTTTTCGACCTAGATAACCAATGACTAAAATACCCCCCCAAAAAACAACAAATTATTATAACAGTTCCTTGAGCTACTCCAGCTTCTTAAGTTTTAAAAAAAGGGATAGCAATCGTTAAAACAAAAGGGAACTACTATACTCTATTCTTATAACGAATAACACTATGCTTTACTCGACTGAGACCAGTGTTTGCAAAGATATAGCGTTAAAGCTTACACACTTGATACCAAATTTAAATAGTATATATATATATATATATATATATATATATATATATATATATATATATATATATATATATATATGTCGTAGAATAGACTCTCGACGATATAACATATATAACTATTCGTTGAGGAAATTATTCAAATATTTCGAGTGCGTGGTAATCTGATTGACCGAGGTTATTTATCTTCAATATGCTTAAGAAGTGGAACTGAGCTCAAGGATAATAATATGGCTATCATTAATAAAATAGAGTTTTATTAATTAAACTATCAACAACACACAAAAGAAAATGTTTACATAAACGGAGAATGGAAAGGGTCGTGGGAAAATCTGACTAATCCGAGGATTAAGATTAGGAGAGATTTAAAAAGGTAAACAAATAAAAATTAAAGGGATGGGATGGTTCGCTAAACCATTTAAAGCACAGGGTAGGGTTGACAAAAGGTTAGATAATTAAAGTTAATGCTCAGCTTACGTAATTACAAAGTTGTTGTGCAGAGGAAGCCGATGCGAAGGAATCTTCGGTCCACTGGCGAGTTCCAGTAGAAGGGTTCTTCGGGGGTTGTCCTTAGGGAAGGGGAAGGACTGTCTTCGAAGAGTGAGAGCGAAGTGGGACTCGGAGATACGAGCGATCTTTGTGACAGCAAATCGGGGATGTTCTAGATGAACAATGGAGGTTATCGTTGAAACCAATCGTTCTCTTGAAGAACGTTAAAAAAGGGGGGATTAAATTATCCTGACGTGATGTCTTGGGAATGAGAACCGTTTCTTGACGAACGGGCTTGAAGAACAATGGCTGTTCTAACGTTGTTCTCTTTCTAAACAACAGAGGGGGTGAGAACCGTCTCTTGTCAACGGACTCAAAGAACAATGGCTGTTCTAACGTTGTTCTCTTTCTGAACAACAGGGGGGGAGGGGGAGAACCATTTCTTGTCAACGGGCTCAAAGAACAATGGTTGTTCTAACGTTGTTCTCTTTCTGAACAACAGGGGGGGAGGGTGAGAACCGTCTCTTGTCAGCGGGCTCAAAGAACAATGGCTGTTCTAACGTTGTTTTCTTTCTGAACAACAGATGGGGGAGGGTGAGAACCGTCTCTTGTCAGTGGGCTCAAAGAACAATGGCTATTCTAACGTTCTTCTTTTTCTGAACAACAGGGGGGGCCTTGCTGACTTAGCGTCTTGAAGGCTCGAACCTTGGCACTCAAGGGATATTGTCCTCTTCTGGACAACAATGGTGGATCTCGAGGTAGAGGGCCCTGGTGCACAAGGTGAGACCGGATCGGCGGGATGTCTCGCGAAGATAATCTGGATCTGATCTGATTATATTGGAAAATGCTACTGTATAAGTAGTCGAAGCCATCCCCCCCTGCGTAGGGGACAATGGAGTGGGGGCTTCGAGGTACTGCCCCAGCCGCGCCTTGGAACATACCTTATCTGCCCATAAGCCTAACTCAATCTGGCGAGATCGACGAATGGAGGCGAAACGGGGGGGAGGAATGACCTCCTTGGTTAAATATTGACTCAGGTGGCTTTTAGGCGCCCTGCTTGCTCTCGCAGATGCACGTGGGTCGCAATGTTTCTAACCATGTGATAGGGGCTGAATTTAAGCAGCCTCAAACCGTTCTATCATATATATATATATATATATATATATATATATATATATATATATATATATATATATATATATATATATTATATATATATATATATATATATATATATATATATATATATATATATATATATATATATATATATATATATATATATATGATTGGAGCTAGTACTTTCGTTAGCTTAACATTTTCAAACTCACTGTGACATACCCATATTCATATATTTCCTTCATTTGAAATGAGTCAGGTGTTCAGTGGAAAATATGTTAAATGCAATAATAAAGTCTGTTCAGAGGAATAATAATAACAATTATTACCAAGAAATAAATATCATTTTAGAAAGCCAGGCCTTTTCGTTATAAGCTTGTTTTTAAGGTCATTCTGGCTTTATTTGGGAAAAAAAAGTTGGTGTTTGATGTAGTGCATATAATCTTAATTCACATCTTATGATTCTGACTTCCTGGTGAAGAAAAAGATGACAAAGGATGAAAGAGCAGCGAATAAACGGAAGCAAAATGTAAGGACAAGGAATGTAAGGCAGTATTAAAGCGAGGGAGCACACCCTCCCGGGCCCAGTGTCGTCTTTTGCACTTCTTTTAAATATTTCACTACCTCGACCCAGCAAAGAAAGAAAGAAGGCGTTAAACCTTCTATTAAAAATATCATCATTATGATCATCCTATTAAGTGGAATTCCGCTGGATTTATCTACCATTCACAAGATTATGTCAAGTACCATATGGTGTTTCATTAATACTAATAGTAATATTTCTGCCGATGTCTTTAAACCTGATCCTAAAAATGATTATTTTAAATGAAAATTTAACTAATAGTTCTTCCTCGGATTATTTCTTGCTGATGTATGTTTATTTGTGCATCCTTGTATTTATATGACGTCTCCTTTTCAATGTATCTGGGGATTCTAAAACAGATATTTCTGCCCTCTCCCGACGTGGGAATCTTCAGGACATCTTTCTCCTTAACTACATGGTTTAATCATTTCTAGCTAAGCCTTTGTAGCGTGCGAGAAGTTCAGGTGAGCGTCTCAAATGCTTTGCTTGAATGAGCCCATTTTGGGACTCAGCATGGCCGAGTGGTTTAGGACTCTCGATACTTTTCTTTATTTATTCTTCATTGCGCCTCTTTCCTACTCTAAGCTATCTACAATGGTGCCGAAGACCCGGGAGAACTTTAGTCCTCGAAATAACATTTCCTGACGCCGTTCTCCTCAATCATCAAAATACGCTCCGAATCTAGGAGGGGGCTTGTGTAGCGTGCGAGAAGTTCAGGCGAGCGGCTTAAATGCTTTGCTTGAATGAGTCTTTTGGGGGACTCAGGATGGCCGAGTTGTTTAGGACTCTTGCTAACGGCGAGAGTCGTTTCGCTACTTTTCTTTATTTATTTTTCTTTGCACCCCTTTCCTACTTACTCTAAGCTATCTACACCTTCTTCCCCCCTGTGCTATGTATGATCTTGAACCAGGTTCAATCTATATATCATTGCAAACCACTTTTTTTACCGTCGTTTGGTTGAAGACTGCTTTTCTGTGTTTGATGCACCTATTCAAGTTCGGCAGTTTCTTGGATAATTGTGGAGTATGGCCGGATCCGAGGCCTAGCTTATTTTGGGCTACTTTTGGCTACTTCTTCTGAGCTGAAATCTATGAAGTTTATGGTGATTTTCGCGGTATACCATTTTCGCTTCTATACTGGGGGTCTGGGGAGTTGTGCCTCCCAGACCGCCTCCCCCCCCCCGAAAAAAATGATTGAAACTCAGGGTCATCGTAGGTACATCCCGCGACGAGCCGTCCCCAACAACGAGCCGACGCTCAAAATAAAACTATTGTTTCTTACACTATTATAATCGGTAATACTTACGTCAGAGGTACCCTATTCACAATGAACAAAAAGACCACCATGACAATATTCTCGATTGAGAGGCACGACCCAGCGAAAAAAGTTCCTTTCCGAGCCGTCGATTTGTATTTACAGGGGTGGCTTTTGCCGTCAGCGTCAATACACGATTTATCGCACCGAAACACCCAATTTTTGTGAATTCTAAGCTCTGCCTTACAATTAGGACACTCGCGTGTAGATTTTAATAGCCCATGGGCTTCGAGAAAATCAACACATTTATCGTTGTCAGATAAAAAAGTACCTAAATGGTGAAAATTTAACGAACACAGTACGCAGGAAAATAACATTTTAACTAATGACCCGAAAAACGCGTGTGTGGGCGTTTAAATACGACCGGTGTAGTCAGAAAGGTGTTGACGCTTTTTTTTATACAGAATTTGAGAATTTGTGTTTCTTGAACTACACATATATAGTAATAAAAACACTAGTACTGAATGCATCCTTTTGGAACAATAATCAAAATGAAGGTCATAAAAAGACCTTTCTAAAAAATCAGAGAAGAGAAATCAATCAATACAGAGGCAAAAAAAATGAAAAAGTAGTTTTTTAGTTAGAATTAAGAAGTCAGGCTTCGTTAACACCGAAATATGGTTTTATCGAGCATTAAACAATGGAAAATTAAGTAACAAGTAATTAAAAAGACTAAATAATGTCAGGCATAGGGTAGGTAGGATATATAGAAAAAATAAGGGAAAAAAACATAAAATAAAAGAAAAACCTAGTTTTGATCAATATAAAAAGCCTTGAAACAAATAGAGCTTTTGATTGGTCATTGACGGAACTGAATACAGATCTGTGATTGGCCAGTGGGATAGCAGAAAAACACTGAAAAGTAGCCCCCAAAATAAGCTAGAATCGCATCCGGCTATATTCACAACATTTACCGTTTCTTGGTCATATTAATACTCTGCATTCAAATAAATATTCAGATTACAATTTAAACAGAAAACCAGAATATCCCCCTCTTTAGATATTTTAGTCTCTAAAGAAAACGACGATATTTTGCTTCAATTTATAGAAATCGAACTTCTAAAGGTTTAAGGAATAACTTTTATAGTTTTGGCGATTTGCAAAATATAAAATTCTACACTCTATTACATCGGGTCTTTCACCTTCAACTTTTCTTTAAATTCACCGGGATTCCCAGAAATTGAAATCTCTCCATAATAAAAAAATTATAGCTACACCTCTTCTTTAATGGAAAATAGAATAAAGAGTTTTTGAATAATATTTAATGATCTCCAATTTCTTAACTTTATCGTAACTAAAGTTTAAAAAAATTTCGGTAAAGTTTAAGATGAGCTTCCCGGCGGCGATTTTCTCCGTATTTTTGTCAATGAATACTATGAGTTTAATTAGAAATAGCGGGAGGGAGTGCAACCTCCACAATTTAAGGGGGCTATGGTTCGCCCTCCATTTCGAAATTATCTTAAAAACGATAGATAATACAATATGATGGGATTGAGTGGACGAAATATTATGAAAGAAAGGACAAAATCGCGACCGGGAAGCTCGTCTTAAACTTTACCAAAGTTTCTTGTTGTACATGATAGAGGTTTCTTTAATCTATCTTTGTGAAAGGAAGTTTCTAAACTTGTATTGAAATATTATTTGTAAAGTGATTTTAAACGTGTGTAATCCAACGAGAACATCATAGTTGGCTTCTTTAAAATCAAAGAGGAAACTCCTCAAAGAATGACGCAGCGTGTCCTTTATCTTTATTCGGACCCTGCCCAGTCAGGCCTAATGAAGCGTAGCTTAAGGATGAAATATTGCATTATAAAAATGAATGGATCTTGGTAATGCTGTCTGGTGGATTTAAAAAAGACCCCCAGTAAGTTCAATGGTCACCTGGGTCAACCATTCACTATGGTGGCCACTCCACTTAAATGATGTGCATTGCTGTTCATGGATGCTGTCTGTGGCCATCTCCCGTGCCAGGCTTCAAGGTTAGGTGTGTTCGGTTCCCTTATCCCTCTTTCCTGTACCCCGTATTGTGTCAATACCCATGGTAATTGCCACTCTCCTTTCACTGAAAGAGTCTTCGGCGTAACTGAGTAGTAACAACGTTAACTTAAGTCACAGCGGTTGTGGCAATTCGGCAGATGGAGTTTCTCGATTTAACGATGGCTGCCGTATGTTAACTTTTGTATTTATAAAGAGCGAGAAATCGAACGTTGTATGGAGGAAGATTTAGTTAATAAAGGAATACTCCTCGCTATTGGTTTCCTATCACAACTTAAATTGAAGAAGTCAGCCCCAACCTCCTATTTTCGCGTCATATTCGAGACTTGGCGCGAACTCATTAAAGCTAAGATCGAAATTTCCTCGAATGTGGCGGCTCTAGTCCCGTTTGCCTCAGCTTCCTTTCTTTGAAAATGTACAGTAGTGAGTCACTATACACCTCTGAATTTTATCCATTATGCCTGGAATATTTATTAAATAATGAGATAAATCATAAATTGAAGATGTACTGTTAAGAATGGAGGATAAAGTAAATAAAAATAAATTAAAATCCCCACGCATAGGAGTCAGAACACCTGCAGACAACCTTCTTGCTACAGTCAGGGGCCAGGCTAAAATACACTGTTCGCCAGAGATCCATAAGGCCCATATTCCTTTGTGCCCGATCGTAGCTTCTTTTCCAACCTATAATTTAACCAAGTTTATTGTCAAACTTTTGTCCCCAATTAACTATAATAGATTTACGATAATCACCCAGAAACGTTGTTTGTAACATTTGATATAAATTCACTTTCTAATAATGTAAACCAAACTATTTGTAGGGAAATCGATACCTACCATAATAACAGATGCCTTGTTCGGGTACAACGTCATTACGCTAGAAGATGTAACCTTATTACTTACCATCCCCCCTCTCTTCCCTCGACTCGCTGGCCAGCAGAACGACTCCTCCAACCACGAGAAGTACGAATCAACAGATTTCTGTGCCAGCGAGCATAACAATACGAAGGGGAAAGAGACCAGGTGTAATAACAATGTTTAAACAGGCACTATTTACCCTAAGATTTGGGATCTAGTTTCGCGTAATAGGCGAAATTATAGAAGCTCCAATCAAAAGCCAGAAGATGCCTTTAGGGCTAAGTGAAAGAAGCTCGGTGAAGTATCGGTAGAGGAGCGAGGCTTAATACAGAAGCCCTCATCTCCCCCCTTCCCCTACCCCTAGTGGGTCGGTGAAGTATATATGCAGATAACTGGAGAACGAGAGATCGAGTTAGATATCGACACGGCGAAGTCCGGCGTCAGCACGGCACTCAGAGAACGGAACAGAGAAGCTCATTCTGAGCCAGTTACTGGTGGTCACACCGAAAATTAGCCCCTTTTGTAGTGAGGATCACTCTCATCAGAGAAACCCCCTATCTCGGTTAGCAACAAAAAACAGAGATAGTCCTCGCCCTTGAGGAATACCCAAAATGAAGTCCCCCAAACCCCCCATTTGTCAAAGGATTCACTTTTTTGCTCATCGCCCGTCAGTGCGAAGCATCCCAAGATTATCCCGAAGATTGGAAAAAAGCATACCTTCACGGTCCCGTTGCTTAAATCATTTGATTAAGACAACGCGCCCTCACCGAAATTACCGGTTGCTCCAAGTCCGTCTCCTCGTCAGACAAAGGGCTGGGCGTCTGCGAATACGACCACGCGCCTAACCGCAAGCCATTTCCCGTCTACATAAGATCAAAACCGAGGTCATTCTTCAGCCGGATTCACGTGTTTTTTTTTAAAGGTAAATAAATTCAATTATTTTTGTGTGCCAATTAGCGTCCAATATTAAAGGGAGCTTGGGGGTCAACCATTACTTTAAATTCATTTGGTTCAAATTAGTAATTCTAACATAGACTCATTTATTCATAGATGTATAGTTTAATTTTAAGAATTCGCTTTTTTGTGTTGTAATTAAAGATATATTTTGGTTAGAAGTATTTAATTCAATCCTCGAAACGCTGCACATGGCACTAGAAATCCTCAAAGAGTAAATAACTAAAAATAATATAGCACTCTTAGAGAAAACGTAATAAAGGAGTTATTGAAGTACGTAAAAAACCTACGTACAACAAATCGGTCCTTATACCACGACACTATTTAAATAATCGTTTAACGAAAGTTTCTCTGATCCACAGATATTTCTTTTAGGAAATTCTAAACATTTATTCGGCGAGCAAAGCACTAGTTTTCGAGTTACTAGTGCTTAAAAATAGTATTTTCCAATACATAAAACTATTAGTTGCCTCTACCATGACGTCATAAGAATTGGTGGGAGAAATAGTTTCATTACCCCGATTCAAGAAATGCATACAGGGTGCCCTCACCCATAGGGCCCTAAATATCGATAGGTTCGTTTCTTAATTCGACAAAACATTTAAGAAATGAAGCCTATCAAAATCTGGGCCCGTTTTGGGGGGGATGGGGGAAGTAAGAGGCCCGGAATGGAGTAAGCAATTTTAGGTCAACCGACTCCTGGAAAGCTCGAATCCTTGGGGCAGGAAGAAAAGTACAGAGAACCCCCCCCCTTCCTTACATTTCTCTGGTGGGGTTCGTTCTTGATACCCAAGTGATACTGCGATGGATTTCTGGCGTCAAGGCGGGGGGTTGAGTCCCATCTATATGAAACTGTCACACGTCTCATAACACCACTGTCATGTCCATCGCCGTCTTCACATACGCCCCTCTCCCTTCATATGTAGTTCTAGCGCTCCCTATGGGGTACTCATACCCACATTTCCCGAACACGAAATGCGTGCCATCTCCCCCCTCAGCTACCGAAGGGTTCCACATTGATCGAGTGCACATATGTAGACCAAAAACATGGGCGTGCGTACATGGTATTTGGTGCACATGAGAAGACGAATTTTCTTCTATTTTATTATAGGGATTCGCACCTAGGGTTATGCTCCCCATGTCCCATATCATTCTTGTCAATCCCCAGGGAGGAGGGAGGTGTAACAATAAAACTCTGGATGAACAGCGAACTCTACTGGCCCCATCGCCACCGGTAGTCTCACACTACCTAGGTTTTATTCAATCTAGGCCTCTCTCTATTACCCCCCCCCCCCCCCAATGGTCGGGGTAAGGTGATCTCTGCCCGGCTTGCGAAAATCAAGCCCAGTAGCCCTTCTCCATGACTCTGGAAGCCTACCCTCTCTCCCTAGTCTGTTGAACAAATTTAACAAAGGTCATGGATATCGGGATATCGTCCGGACCAGGGACGGTGTCCACTCACTAAGCGAAGCCGGAGCGTAACTCCCTCAACGTAAACCTTTCTTTGAATGGTTCTGCGCCTCTCCATGTAAAGTCCATTCAATGACATCACGACGTGCAGTGAATGCTGGAGCACCACCATCTCGGCTAAAGAATGTAGAGAAAGCGGTCGCGGGGTACGAGAATGCACTCCAATTTTTCTGAAGAATGAGGAATGTCCTACGAGAAGTTTTCCCGTATCCTTTTTCACTCGCCTCCACCCCTCTGAAAGAGGGGTCTTCCCGTTAAGTGAAGACTCGTATGACCGCCAGGAAGAGCGGCGAGCGTGCTTCAAAATATACCAGAACATAGCTCGACGAAATTCACCGACAGTGAAATCGTTGGGGCGGCCCTTATAGACATATCGCTTCTGTCCGAGGGCCGTCTCACACTGGGTCGACCACCAAGAGATCTGGCGGCTCAATTCTCTAAAGATCACAATAAAATTTGTCCCGCCTTAAATTTCTAAAAAAAAATCCCGCCTCTTTCCTTCTGAGACGCAGAGCAGTTGCGTCTAAGAGCCGCTGATTCACCTTATTCTTTACTCTCCGACCGGTTCTCCCTTTCCGGCTTGATTCACCCAGCATCTATCCAAAGTGAATTTACATCATGGGATCGGACATGCCACTAGCCAGATACTAGTAGCTTTCATATCACCCCATTGGGATTACAACGCAGCCAAATGGAAACTTCGAATCCTAGGTAGGTTTGGCCTTCTGATGGAGATACGATTTAAACCGATTAAACTTTGTGGCAGTTACTATATGAATAGTATAGGTTTTAGGGGCAATCAGAGCATTAGTGAATGCTAAGCCTGTGCGTATGAAATGTACAAAGTAGCATTATAATAAGCTGGTCTCAACGTTACTCTACTTACTTTTACTTTACATCGTGGCTCCCCGGGAGGATAATTCTCTTGGGTCGAACCTGGCATCACTCAGGAATGCCGCCACGGCGAGCGGTCTCCAAGTAAGAAGACTTTATAGTTAGCTTTGAGGTGCTTGAGCGAACGGCAGGTGAGGATCTTATGAGTGCTGTCGAATGACGGTTGGCGATTGCACTCAGGCTGTTTTTGTATTCGTGAGGCGTTCTAAGCCTAGATTTGACATTTGTATACACAGATTGTGCTAGTGCTTGACACAGAGGGGGTCCGATTAAACACAGTGGTTTGCCTGTATTTCTGTGTGCGAATTTGCTCCACGAACTAGAGATGGCCTTCTCGTGCCCATAATATTTATTTAGATACCTTCTTGTTCCCATAGTCTTTATTTAGATGCCTCCTTGTACCCATGTCTTTATTTAGATGCCTCCTTGTGCCCATAGTCTTTATTTAGATGCCTCCTTGTGTCCAGTCTTCATTTAGATGCCTCCTTTCTCATCTCCCGCTTGCCTTACTCCCCCCTCCCCCCAAGTGAACATGTCCTCTCTAGATTATGCCATTTCCATTTGTCATCATCTTCATCTGCTTTCGTGCAAAATAGGTTCTGCGCACTTCAACGCCACTAAAACCACCCCCTCCCGCTATACCGGGAGCAGAAATGGGCCAGAATAATCCAGATCTGAGCGATCAAGATACTAAAATAAACTGGCTACCATTTTAAACTGAATTTCTCAGTGTTAAATCAATGGAATTCTTTCAAAGAGAAAGGAAATCAAGAAATTTTAATGATTGATAAAATTTCCTCACCATCACCTTTCATTACAATGATCCAGGGATTATTTCGCTCTTGGCAATTTGGGCAAGAAGGTAGTGGATTAGGGATCTGTCCCTTTCTTGGTGCGTCTTGTTAAAGGTGAACCACATAGCCAAGGCACATCGGGTTCCTCGCCTTACTGGGCGAACTCCATGCAGGTTCTCTTCGCCGGCCGAAAACCCGACTAAATGACCACACTTGGGAGATATGATGCTCTGAAACGGTGGAAGATGGCGCGAGTTCGTCAAGGGGGACTAAATACATAAACTCCGTTAGTCTGGTTATTAGAATTAGACGAATGTACACGAGCGACCCAAGATCTAAGACAATCGGTATTCCAAATTAAGGAATTAATAATTCGTACGATTGTGTATCTTGCTTTTCTGGACTTAAAAATGTATGCTTTCACAGTAACTCAATGTGAAACTATTTTTAATCTTTTTAATGTTCTGTTTTATCCTAATGATTGGATATTTGGTAAACCTAGTTAATTTGTGCCCGTACAGAGATTCCTCAAAATTCCCAAATGGGCATCTTCGTATTTTCTTTAGCAGACCACGTCCACCTATTATAAGGGTCATACTAAAGGTGTCCAATGCATTGTCAGGTTTTGCCCTTTTTCCTTCCATTCTTCCAAGGTAATCATATCTCGGGAGTTAAAGCTTAGCTGAGTGGAAACCGCTTCCGACCACGATTGAATTTAAGCTACATTAGGTACATTTGGTAATGTAAACATTGGGGTGACTGCAATATGTTACAACGATCCGAGGTTAGGATCCCACGTTAAAGTATTGGTCCACACTAAACTCTACAAATATAAAAAAACAACAACAAATAACACCGGAGAATCCCAGAATGATGCATGTTTCTGGCGTCCTTGTTTGTTTAAGACGTCCTCGTTACACTTTTAAAATTATATTGATCCCTATTCTTATCTCCTTATATTTGCCTCTTTCTTTTCCACGGAATGTTGAGTCATTTAGTTGGTTGTTTGAAGCTCTTTGCCATTCTTTACACAAAGGTTTCTTACTTGGACCAAGTGCTAATTTTAAGCAATCGCCCGCTCTGTCAACTCTCAAATTTCGGTCTCAGCTATCAAGGGGATTGGGAATTCTTAAGTATATTTCAAGGCAAAGACATTCAAAATAAAATTCACAAATAAATTTCCTCCGTACCTCATAACTGATTCCCGTCGGGTCCCTCGAAAATATGAATTCTCCCCCTACAAAGTCACTATTTAGGTATAAAATGGCGCTGAAACGGGAAAATTCAATGTTAATAATTATAATTAATAATATTACACTCCCTGATAACCAATGAAGATGGAAATAAAGGCTTTCACACATTACCTATAATCTCTAAAGGTATACGCGGGTGGTTTCTTTGAACACTGGCCATTCGTTTGCAAGATGCAATTATCTGCATGTAAAACGTGACTCAAATCTGATATGTTTCGATTCGAAGGATCTGAAATATTAAACTTTTGAAGATCGGAAATTATACATTATTGTTATAATGTCGGTGAATTGAAAAGATGATGCACAGAAAACACAGATCACTTTGTATCATTGTTAATTCTCACGAATTATGTAGACAAATTCAGCTTGAAACAGAAATTTAAACACGTCAATGGTATAGACTTTTTAATTACTTACTCAATTTAAATTTAAATTAATATCGTGAATGCTGCTTATTTATTCTAAGGGAAATAAAAAAAACCCTCCAATCTAAAGAGTTCCAGACACAGAAAGAATTGATTTCAGCAAAATAACAAAGGGTTACATATAATAGCTAATATTTTGTCGACGATCATTTTTAGCGATCACAGCTATTGAACGTTTTTGCTTTTAAATTGCATCAATCAAACGTTTGCCTTTTTTAATTGAAGCTATAGAACCTTTGACATATTTTCCCTTTAAATTGCAACAGTCGTCAACATTTAACACAGAACAAAGGTTTACATACAAATAAGAAATAATAACTAATATTTTTTCGGCGATCCTTGTTAACAATTACAGTTATCAAACGTTTGGCATATTTTGTTTCTCTTAAATTGCGACTATCAACCGCTTGCTATATTTTATTTTAATTGCAGCTATCGAAAGTTTGTCATATTTTTTCTTTTAAATTGCAGCAGTCGTCACTAGAAATTTCGCTCCATTCCTCTCTACTCTCGATCCATAATCTCGGCCTTATTTGCTGGGATCATTTCCACGTCAGGAGAAGCCTCCAACTGGCTATCCACCCGAAGATGTCGGATATCGCACCTCGGAACTCGGAGGTCCTATGGCCCGTCATGTACGTCACTGCAACCAGCATGCAGATCGGCATAGCTAAGAAAAGGACAGGGGGCATGTCAGCACCCATCAAAGTCACAATCCTGGGGTCTAGGAGATGTCTTGGCAAGGTCTAGGGGACGATGACGTCTCTTACTCCTTAAGGTGTTATGGTGAGTCACCTGACATCAAGGGGAAGGGCGGAAACAGAGGTGTACTTGGTGGGCCCCTGATGAAGCAAAAGCTGACCGGCCGAAAATGGAGAGTCACCCGGGGGCAACTCTACAAGAGGGGGTAAAGGGTAAATCCAGAACCCATCAGGAATGGTGAGGGAGAAGGGTCTTGGAGGGGTACCTGAGAAAGCACAGAGGAAACCACCTCCGTCACATAGACGGATCTGTCTGGTGGCGGCTCCGAGGGTGGCAAAGGAGAAACCCCGTTGCCGCAAATAGAAGGGTGTAGGGAAGTTCCTCCACCGGTCAAAGTGGTGCTGTAGTGGAGCTAGTCGTCCACCCCAACACCAAGATCGGGTGAGGATTGAGATAGAGAGACGTAGTCCAAATTTTTTAGAACTTGTGAAAACCTACCAACCGACGGGAGCTCCTAAGCCAGCGAGCACAGAGAAGACAAAAGAGGAGTGGAGCTATATCTCGCGCTCAGCCTATCTCATCTTGGTCTTTCGGACTTTTCAAGGGGCCAACCCTGGGTGCCTTAACGATGATGATCACAGTAGCCAGAAGTTGCCCAGTGGCCGGTTCTTCCCGAAAGGTAGCAGCTCCCAACTGAGCAGCCAGAGCGGCAGACCAATGGACCGGATATCCTTAATCCGACGTAATGATCCTCGGGGAATGGACAAGATCTGAAGATTTGTTGCTGCAGACCCAGAAACGGGACCTGGAAACCAACAAGGCAGTAAAGCCGGCCCGCCAGTTTTAGGCACCCAAAAATAGCTGCAATGAGGTGGTCATTGGAGCGAAACCCCATCTTTCCATTAATCGCGCAGCAACGTGGTGGTCCCTTGCGATTTGCGTGCATTAAAAGTCGTTGTTTAGAGAGAGTCCAAAGCCTTCCTTCTGACATCACATGAGATAGCTGGTCAGATCCTACAGCCTAGAACGAGGGTGGTTATGTGGATAGTCGTAGAAAAAAAGGAAGGCTGACAGGCAACGAGGTGGAAGCACAACTTGCCACGTCCCCGTCGGAGAATTCCAGTCTTCCCAGTGACGGTGCTTCCTTAATTTATCCTCAGGCCAGGAGGACCAAGTGCAACAGGATATACATGGCACTCCCCAATGGTACAGGAAGTAGATGTTAGCGGGAGAAAGAGGAGAGGCTAAGATGCGGAGGGACTGGATTGCTAAGTCTGGTCATCACGGCGCCTAGAAAAACACATTGCCGTACCCCTAACGGGTTGGAAAGAGGAGTGTAAGATAAATGATCATTGAGAGAAGGTTTTAATAAAGTAAATAGATACAAGCAGAGGATGGGCTGTGTAGCACAAGTCTTATAATGTATGAACCATTTTGAACCATTATGATGAGAAATTAATACAGACTGGACTTCATTAAAATATCTCGTAGAATAATTCCAAAGCGCGGAAAAAAGGATCCAATTTCTTGCATGAAAGGAAGATAGGCATGGGACAACGGTGGTTAAAAGTGAATAAAAATGAACATTCCAAATATTAGTGGGTAAAAATAAACACTCAAGTCGTCAGTAGAAGAGGAAAATACGCCTCTCTGTATAAAAGTTGTCTTGGACTTTTCTTTTCTAAGACTTCCTCCAAACCTAAATATTATCAATCAATAATCTCTGCTCATAATTAAGGGGTCGGGTTATTGAGAACTCAACTCACCTGGAGAATAGAGAGGTATGGGTTGGGGTTTGGCAAATATTATCTTTATTCGCCGATAAAGATAGTGAATAAACCCAAATTGAAAGGAAATTATTTTTAGCACGAGAATTAATCTTCAGATTTAAAAAAATGTCAAACTCTTTGATTTGGGTTTATAAATGAAGTTGCTGGGGAAATGTGAAGATAGTCGGATAGTAAGCAGTAGAGAAGTGATGTTGCAAAATATTCTAAGCATATATTTACAAATAAAATACCTGTCAGACTAGTGCGGCACACCAAATGTGTAAAAGAGAAGTAGAGCTCCTTTTCAAGGCTAAAATATTGCTGGAGGAAATATTTTGAAAATTCTGTCACGTCGGAGATTTTCTGAAGAAGCGAAGGTGGGAAGAGGCCAGCAACTACCGCCTAAAGAGAAAGAAAAGAATGATTTTAAACAGATCGAATGTGGGGGCAATTCAAAATCCCTCTATAACATTCCCCATGTCCATTATTGATTCCTTTTGAATTCATAATACAAAATGGCTGCATCGAACGGTTCCCCCTAAGCTACTATCCAGGCTCCGTGGAAGCGTATATTGGGAGGGTGGACAAGGAGCCGCTGGTCAAGCGTGGAATCTGTTCCATATTGAAAACAAACCTTTCGTGTTTCGCGGCAGAGCTGATAAATACTACACAGTTAAGTCTGTAAGAGCTTTCTTTTTTTCTTCGTTTGGCTGTGTTCATCCTTCTACTCTAGACCAATCTTCGTACCTTCGTTATATTATGGTACTGACGATACCGGCCCACGAGTGCCTACTGACCATAAATTCTTTGATTCATATGAATTCCCCTGTTCGCACGTCTTTAGGCGTTGCATCTCAGCTCACTGCCCTTTGCAAACCGCTTATAACGGAGTTTTGATAATCATTTCCCAAAGGCCAGAGTTCTTTTTTCCTACAGCGGGGTACCAAATGTGATACTCACTTCCTGGACCGACTGAAACCGGCCGCCATCGAAATAGGACACACTGAGCAGATATCACTGTAGTTTCGCCCCCCTTTCTCATTGGTACACCCATGCTTCCTCCCTCCTCTCATCGGATGCTGCTCCTCCCACGTTCTTTTCATACGTAGTCAGTGTCATTCCTGCAACCCCCCCCCCTCCATCGTATCCGACTAAGCCCAAACTTCACTTTGCCAACGACGTGTATATGACATGTCTTCGGATGCAACAATGCGTGATACTCTTCTATCATCTTAGGCCCTTGCCACATAAGCTGTTGCAATGATGGCACGCCCGCCCTGGTCGCTGGTCTTTCATTGTGACATCGACCACCCTCGAACTCCTCGTAGAATGCCCCAGCAGGGGTTACCCTGGGTAGCTTGGTAGACTTGGTACCTGGAGAAGCTGCACATCCTCTGGGCCTGATTGCAAATTATGGAAGCTTTGTAACTGGGTTGATATGAAATTTCTGGGGATGGGAAAGTTGTTGGTGCGCTTTTCCCTCACCCCCTCTCAGCACTACTTTACCTTTTATTATTATCATCATTTTTAGTTATAATTATTAATAATAATATTCTAAATTATTATTATTATTCTGGAGCCCTACCTGCGGGCTACCCAGCGCGTCCACAGCTGGCGGATGGTCGAACGGCCAGCAGATATGCTGGGTAGCTGCAATATATAAGTTCGTCGAATAAGCAGGGAGGTACAGGCTGGTAGCCTGTATTTTTTATAAAACCTGCAAAGGTCCATCGACGGCTTTGCGATAAGGCGAGCGGAGGTCGCCGTCAAATTGGCCTCTAAACCAACACTGCCTTACGGTTAAGGTTCCTTTTAAACCAAAGGCTAAGGGAGTCGTACCCTAGCAGAAATGCGACCCACAGTATAGGCCTTGCAAGCCACTGTGGGAGCCTTATGCTCATGAAACGCATGGAGAGCTCAAACGAAACGGCCCCGTCTCCGGCAGCACTTAGATAAATCCCCAGGTTTATCTAAGATAACCAAAGAATTTTTTTGTGTGTTTTTTTTCTGGAAACCCATCTGGCGACTGCCTACTTAAGCATAAGTCGCCTTACTCGACCCAGCCTATTACTAGGCTATATTACAAAAACAAATAAAAAATTACAACAATGAAATTTACAAAAATAACAAAACAAAGGAAAAAGGTAAGAAGGAAGCGCGACCCAGAACAAGCAGTTAAATAAAGTGGAGGAGGCCAGCCTACTCCAAAAAGTCGTAAAGTCCACAGGTCTGTGTGCACGAATCCGTCCGGAGAACAAGGGACAAGCGGTAGCGACCCCGCTCATCCCGGTAACGGGACAGGTAACGTGCGCGAAGATCGCCCAGACTGGCACAGGCAACAAGAATGTGCCCAACAGTGTGGAGGACAACGCAGTCTTCACAAAAAAGAGCATTCTAGTGATCCATCAAATGACGGTGCGTCCGGCGAGTGTGTCCAAATCAGAGACGACAGAAAGCAACCTGAAGCCGTCCCGGCTGAAGCGGCCCGGAGAGTGCCCGTATTCCTGCCATGTAATCGGTGTGAGGAAGGGCGAAACGCTGGTCCTCGCGGACTCTGGCGTGCTCATTCTCGCAATTCCTACATGTCCAGAAACCCAGCAGAAGATAATCTCGACATCCGCCCGGCTTGCCAGAACCGTGGCGTCACGGATATCGCGAACCAGGGGATGCGGAGATTACAATGCCCCGAGAGCACTCAGGGCGCTTTGTGAGTCGCTATAAATCACGATCCGGTCTCCGAACCGAGTACGTCGCGTTATCTCCCGTACAGAGTGGCGTATTGCAACCAGCTCGGCCGTGAAGACAGACGCAGCGCCTGGCAGAGTCACGCTGACTTCAAACTGAGGGGATACGGCGTGGAAACCGACCCCCCTCTTGGGATTTGGAGCCATTCGTATACACTTTCCTTTTTAATCGTTGTTATTTGTTATTTACATACTTAGTTGTTTTTTAGTATAGCTTAGTCGTAGGCTGTCTTATGTACGGTGATTTATGCCCAAGTAGGCAGTCGCCAGATGGGCTCCCTCCCCACCAAAAAAATATCGGACATGTGATGTGGACGAATAAGATGGAGCCCGTGGTGTTTACTGGGATAGTGGAGTGAGGACGACAAAGAGAGAAATTTATATACGGTGTGACGAGAGTGGCAGGGGAACATCTTAAGCCTGCAAAACTGTTGCAGCTAACAAAAGACAAGAGTCAGGTGGTGCTCTATGGTTGCCGAAGTCCAGGTGAATGTGGCACATCGTTAAGGTAAGATATATGATGAAGTAGTCGAGTTTTTCTTCTATGTGCAACTCAAGTTAGACTAGTTCGCTTTCTTGTTTGCTTGAATCCGTGTTTTGTGTCAATTCGAAGGCGACGAGTATACGGTTGTAGTTTGAAGGGAAGTCGTCTCGTTCTCAACCTCGCTCTATTCATTGCAGCGTCATAAACTAAAACCACGCAGTTTCAATAATGCAAATGTCAACCTCAACCATAGCTCAAGCTAGCACATTAATACCTAATCATTTCATCAAAGCACTCATCATTCAAAAGCGCTACCACGCCTTCTTTATCCCTACCACCAAGATTAACACATAATCGCACTCTATTCCACACAAACACTTCATTCCATTTTTTGTTTTCTTCAGAGTGAAAGCATCTGCAATATCGCTCTTTTAACTACGTGCACTATATCTCCCCTTTCTCTCATCACATATACCCCACATTTAAGACACCCACACGGTTCACGCATTGAGGCAGTGTAACCGACATGAGTGCACGGGGTCCGCGACAACCCCACCCATTACCGTTGATGTGATAACTTTGGATGTACGGTTTCCCAGGTCAGTGATCCCATATCTGGGTGTATTCGCCTTTTGCGACAGGAGCTGGAGGATGGTATGAGTTTTTTTCATGTCCCGCATACAAGTGTTGTTTGCCTCCATAAACATACATATTATTAAATTGTCTACTTTTACGCGTGGGAAATAAGCTTTGCTATAATCCTGGTAAAGGGAGGCGGGGAAGGGACACCTAAAAGTTATAGAACAACTGGCCTACTCCTTTCATCTGGGCTACGAATAACCGAGGGAAAATCCCCACTTTCACATTCATGAATGTTAAGCCACATTGGGCATGGTTAGTGGTCGGATAGGGGGCTAATTTAAGTCGAGGCGACATTCCAACGGCTGCCATATATTTTATAGCGATCTCTGATTCGGATCCCGCATTAAACTGCAGCCCCTCATTGTGGCAGAAAACCCACTGGGCGAATCAGTGACCTACCCGGTACAAAGCAATCACTTAACTTGCTAGGTCATTCTTACCATCGAGGCCCTGGAGAGGGTGGCCCCTTGAAAAGATTCAGACGAGGTGTGGGGATTCATTCCGTTCAAGTAGCCGTCCCCTTCCACGGAGGCTCGCTGAGGACAAACATTAATATCAGTAAATTAATTCAGGAGGCAAAGAGGGGAGACCATTAATGAAGTCGAAGGTCAAGTAAGTAAGGAGTTGAGCCAATGAAAGATTGTCTTAACCAAATATAGGTTGGGCATAGGTAGGCTGAAGGAAACAAGAGCTAACCCCTGTGAATGAAGAGCCAATGAAGAAGAAAGTTAACAGATAAAACAGTGACTAAAACTAACTGGATGACATTGTCTCAGTGATGGCTTTGAAAATAGGTAGGCAAACAAGGTGGTGGTTAGGAAAAATGTGTAGCATTAAGCAACGAAGGCAAGTCCTCTTGCAGGATGCCAACTCGCAATGAGTCTAGAGATCATAAAGTTGTATTAACCTAATCCATTACCATAATTAGACCATAACGCATCTAAAATCATAGTCCGCAAGAACTAGTCCCGAGTACAATGAAAAAGCGGTAGCGATCCCGCTCGTCGCGGTACCGGGACAGGTAACGTGCGCGAAGATCACTCAGACTGGGCCATTCAACAAGAATGTGCTGAACAGTCTAGAGGGGCAAGGCAGTCGTCACAGTAAGGCACAGGCGAGCACTCCATCAAATGGCGGTGCGTCCCGAGTGTGTGTCCAATTCTGAGACGACAGAAAGCAACCTGAAACCATCGCGGCATTGAGGGGTAGGTCCATGGGAACAGCGCGACGCAATGGCACGTAACTTTAAATTTCTCAGTCCTTGCGGACTCTTTGGCGCCCTTATTCCCCGCAATTCCTACATGTAGGCCATGAATGGTCTTTTTCAGTCTCCTTCTTTTCTTATGTTCTAACCCAGAAAAAGATAATCTCGACATCCGCCCGGTTCGCAAAGCCGTGGCGTCGTAGACCCAGGTTTCCGGTATAACAGGGGCTTTAGTTATGCTAAATCCTTCACTAGCGTTTGGATGTAACCTGGCAACAGGATTTCCATAGCTAAACTTCCTGAGATAAAAGGGGTAGCTCTCCCTTGGGCCATGAAGCCTTCTGTGCTCGCTTGTTGGTGGAAAAACACTGTACTACAGCTCTCATTGCACCTTTCTTCCCAACGATACCCGGCCCCAGTGGCTCCAGGCTTGCCAGCGAATGTCCTTTTGACATTTATGTACATACATTACATATCCGTTTCGCGGAGCCTCGTCCACGATTGAAAAAGGAAGGACGGCAGGATTAGCGAACTCATTTAAGACCATAGTGAGGCTTATTCGTGGAGCACCACGTGAACATCAATGAGATTACCAGTGTGAGATTCCGCATGGCAGCGCATTCTTCCTCGTTGAGGAATCCGGAAGCCAAGACTCGCTTCGAGCCCTTAAGCGCCTCTTGGTCGGCGATTACGGCGATGCGTCGTCCGGCGAAAACGTCCAAGGGGTTTTCTGGAGGATCTCCCGCCGGTATCTTTGAGGGATCCTCCGCCGGTGTCTCTGAAGTATCTTCCGCCATAGTCTCTGATGAATCCTCCGCACTTGTCTCTAAGGGATCCTCCGCCATTGTCTCTAAGGGATCCTCCGCCAGTGCCTCAGAGGGATCTTCTGCCGGTGTCTCTGAGGGACCCGCCGCCAATGTCATGCTCTGAAAGATTGAACGTTTGTTGTGAATTGGGAGAACTGTGCGAGAGATTAAAAGGGTGGATTGAAAAGGAGGGTAGAATCTCAGTGTTAGAAGATGGATTCTTGAAGGAAAAGATGAAGTTGGAGAAAACGAAAATGTCTTGGGGGGGGGGGGTAAATGGCCTTTTGATTACAGACCCAAAAGAGGGGGGGAGGCGAGAGACCAGGACGGCATGCAAGTGCCCTGCATCTACGGTGATATCACAAAACTCAAGGATCATTGTCAATGTAAAACTTGATCCGAGAATAAATTCGGAACTGGAGTTAACAATAATTATTTAAATAATGGAAACAAACGAGGTGTACGGTGTTTAGAAGATGGATTGGCAGAGGTGAAGTTTAAGTGAAAGTGTGCAAAAGGTACATTGTCCGAGGACCTCAAAAGGAGTTTGAGACGATAGGAATCGGGAGACCACACAACTCCCGGGCACCTTGCCCGCTCCAAATGAAAATCATATCCCTTTTGGGAAAAGAGAAAGGCGATCAAATCGATTCAAGTCAACGCATCGATGGAGTTGCTAAGGAATTCAACGGTTATTCCAGAGCTTAACGTCCTCATTAATCATTGATAGGGTATGTACAGCACTTGGAAAGAATGGAATGGAGAAAATACAGAAGAATGAAGAAAATGAATAAAGAAGTGGTATAAAAAAGATCATGAGTGAAAAAGATGCTCCAGAAAACCACCGGAGCTTATGGGTGGGAGGACGCATTCGAAGCCTCCAGGAACAGTCGCGTACAAAGGGCCGAGGATTCAAGTTGAATCACTTCGCGTGGCCCTCTAATACAAGTACCCGTGGGCACTTCGTATGTACTTCCACAAAGAGACCATCCGTGAGAGGAATGAGAAGTGTATAAGACCAAATACTATATGAAGCTCCTACTATGAAAGATATTCTTTATTAAGGGTGACTAGCGATGAACTTTAGCACCTAAAGAGTTGTAAACTCTTAGATGGTGGTTTATATAGTTCATAAATCATTTCTTAAATCTACGACTACCGCGGTGAAAGCTGCGCGTGTTAGCAGTTATATATCAACAACCTCATACTTGAGATGGACAAAAAAGCTGAATTGATAACCCCCTCCTGTATACGAACCCATAAAAAGGTTACTAATTGTGGATCAGAACTAATCGAACTGTGGCCGTGCATACCGAGAAAGGTGAATTCATTAAGAGACAGCAAAATCTGACAACTCAAATAAATCTGTAGAAACAAAGGCATTAGATTGAGGGAACGCGCGTTGCAACAACTTTTAGTTTCCTGTCATCGAATCAGAACAAAATGAATTTAGATTTGTCATTGGAGTGGCTCCATTGATCATCTGTACATGTAACTTGTTCTGTGGGATATGTCAAGCGAGCCTTGTTGTACTTAGGACTGATCTATGGCTTGACTGTGGGTATGCGAGCGGGAATATTGTCTTCTTTCAGCCGACATTGAAGGCAAAAATATTAACGATTTGGGTAAAGGCTCATTTTTCCTTGGCCTACCGGTTGATTTACCAGCCTTAAATAAACCCGTTTAGACATAGGTTGCCGCCAGAATATTATGGACTACACTTTAGGAGCGCTAGTCTCTGCAAGGGCTCCATTTGAAAATCCTGGCGGGGCATTACGATCAGATTTTCACGCCTACTACCAGGGGGGCAGCTGGTAAGAGAAAGAATGACCCAATATATGGGAGATTGAACTGGTTAGTTGCTATAGAAATAATGCCAGTTCTCTCTCCTAGTAACCAAAGCGTTCGGATAATTTTGGGCCCTCAAATCTTTCTAGTAAAGTGCTCATCAGATGATAACTTTTTGTTTTATTATAGTAAAGTGCTCATCAGATGATAACTTTCGTTTTATTTATCCAAATTATCATAACCTTTACCCATAGGTAGATTATACTGGTAAGTTATCTTGCACCAATTTTGAAATTTTGGATTCTCTGGCAAAAGTTATGGAAGATTGTTGCGAGAGAAATACAGGCTTTCTGATCTATTTGGATAGTACTGTATATTTATTTATCTATTAAAATTTTAATCAAGAATATTACAAAAATATCCGCATTAACATATCTCTTTTTTTCTCATCGCTATAATTAGTTTCCCAACTTAACCTGTGAAGAAAAATATTATTAGTTATCAATGCAACACCACAGCAGAGCAGCAGTCCTGCAAAGCTATTCGAGGATTTATAAAAAAATAACATTTTAATTAACTTACTTTTGTCAGATATATTTAGAAAAGTGTGGCATAATTAATTAGGGCAACTGTACCTTGTACATTTACAAATCTATTTTAAAAGCTTCCGTGGCCGAGATGCCCTCGTTTATTTTTTTTCTTTATATCTCAAACCGAAGATAGAGCTATTACTCTTCGGAGCAAAAGGATATCCAAGTAGCAGAAGCGAACCCATTAAAGGACTTTGGACACGACGATTTCCGACACCAAAGCACTCGTCTCCCCGTTTGATCCATCATTTTGCAATTTATTCCATTTCTGTGCATTCTAATAACACATTTCCAAATGGATATGGCACCAACCACCTCATCGGGATGGAAGCACCCCACTTCGATGAACTTCCACTTCCTAGTTGTTGCATGAGCCGCAAGAACAAATTTCTACAGCATGCAACAGCCTCTCTCCTCTCTTAGTCCCTCAGGGGAGTCTCACAGAAGGCGTAGCCCCACTTAATTGTGGTAATGTCGACGAGGCCTACATCACGGGTTCTGGGCTCAAAGGCTTTCTCCCTTAATCTCCTAAACGGTCGGGAGCAGAGATCATCTTCTGGGATCAACTAATAACAGGATGGGACTGACATGGCTCTGAGAAAGTCAAACGGGATACTGCTTATACCCCCGCCGACCGACAAAACCGGCTGGCCCGCAATCACATATCCAAGGTTAAATCAGAGAATACGGAGGAGACAAATGAAATCGAACAGATCTCAGCGGCCGCCAGAGTCTCAACGATTGAGACACGAATGGGGAGGAAAATAGGAAATATCTAAAGTAGAATAAGCTATCTGAGGAGATCTCGCTAGCCTAGTGGATAAAGCGTTCGATGTCTACACAAAGGTTCAACCCAAGCGAGAGTGGACACAAAACTTTTGAGCATGCGGAGGGAGCGAGTTGCATAGAGCCAATCGCAACACCGCTTCATCTTCTTCGCTTCGCGCGCACACCACCTTCCCGCCACGGAGCCTGCGGAAAGAGGTATCATAACAAATCTCCTCTGACGCGAACGAGTCGCACCTTCCTTGGTCCACGAAGAGTGTTCCATAGTCGCTGGTAAAATAAGCAACTACCACTCGTCCTGCACCTTCCCCTCAACGAGGACCGCCCCTTGATCTTTATGTATTAACAAGGGGGGGATCGCAATTAACTAGGAATAGTCTTACCTAGTGCGTTTGTAGCCTATCTACCCCTCCCGATCTAAGGTACTAAAAGGTGGAATTATTATACAATAGCATCTGTGTGTAAAGTTCTTCGCTATATTCGCAATTACATTCCGCCACCTCCGCCAAGGGTAGAGTGGCGGTACTCTTACAGCCAACCACACGGAGAGACTGAATAAAAGATCACTTCAAATGATCACTATTAACTGCATATATTAAAAGCTGCTTTAAGTTTTAGTTTTGGTTAAGTCTTAACAACAATTTGCCTTATTTTTTTATGCTTTTCTGAGAACCTACAGGTGTACGTGGGGTCCAAACCACAGTTCGCTACAAAGTAGTTCCGAATCGGACTCCATCCAGCTACTAACCACACCCGATGAGACCTAATTTCGCTCTGTCGGGAAGCGGAGTTTCAAATTAAGTAACTTGATAATGCACAAAACCAGACATCAAAAAGATATGTGAAAGCGACAAAACTGTGGAAAATATTAAGGCTACTCTTCTTATCAGCGTCTGAAAGATTTTTAAGTTTTTAGAAGGGCAAAGTTAAGAGAAAAAAACAAATTATACCAAAAGATACTGCTAGGGGGGCTAAAAAAACAAAAACAAAAAGGTCTATTTTATATTTATTCCAAAACTAAGAAACTTCAACTTATTTTATACTGAATAAATGACACCTTATTACTAGAGAAAAAAACTTGAATCAGACAAATTATTTACTAGATGTTATAAGCCTATTCTAAAAGACAACAGAAGTTAAAATAAACAAAAATGAAAACCAATGTAAATTGGGATGAGATAATGACAAATTCAGGGATCATGAATAAAAAGTTTGGCAGTTTAAAAATTCCATGAAGGTCGAAGTACCAAATACTAAGCATATGAGGTACACTTAGCATTCAATAGACAATGCAGTTTTCTGGTCACACTCTAAGAAAGTAATAAATACTAACAATTAAACACACTATAAACATGCAAAAATGTAGCCAATAGCTTGAAAAAAGTCATGCGAAAGAGGGAAACAGAAACAAAACCGTGGAATGAAAATTAAGTGTAACTAAGGAATGGGTACGATAAACAAAACAGGCAGTAAAGTCCTCATTGCGCGATAGGAGGCAGTTTGCTCAAAGCTCTTCTTTAGGCAATCGCTCCCCAGAGTCCAAAGCAGGGGAGTCTCCATGAGTAGGCAACTGCTGGGCGAGTTCGAGCAAAGCCTCGGATATGGACGGGATAAGAGCCTGCAAATGAGGATGAATTGAGGACTTTGCGAGAGAGGCGTAGGAAGGAGGTTAAGATTACAAGCGATTTGGCAATAATGATATAACACTATAATCTGCAGTCATAAGACAACTCTTTCCAGGTGAAGAGTCAGCCAACCTTTAGCTTCTCTTTCCACATAATGCATAGGGTTATAAGAACGAGATACAATGGAGGAAATACAAAGACAACCGATATTTATGATCTAAATAGCAACCATTACGAATGGTGGTTTGGGGGTGGTATTCGCCACCAATTTGCAGGGTGTTTTAAGTCTTCCGTGAGGGACAAGAGAGTGGGATCCGAACGACAGGTTGAAACAGCTCATGACCATGACCGCAATTGTAATACATAAATACAAACTAGAAAAGACCCTAAGCTCCAATAGAGACTAGCTCCGAAAGATTTTTTTTTTTCTTCTAGAGTCCATCTGGTGACTGCCTAATAGGGGGAAAGTCGCCATAAATCACTTTACAGCCTAGTACTATGCTAGATTAAAAAAGACAAAAAGAAAACATGCAAATCCCAAATAAAAATACACAAAAACAGCAGAGGCAAAGAAACAAGCAAAAAAGCAAGAAAAAGAAGGAAGTAGGATCCGGCGTAGGGATAAGGCCCGACTTCCGCCGGATTAAGTGAACTACAACAGGCAAATAGAATGGAGGAGGCCAATCTCCTCCAAAAAGTCAAATGGTCCACAAGTCTATGTACACACAACAGTCCCGAGTACAAGGGACAAACGATAGCGACTACAATCGTCCTGATAAGGGACAGATAACGTGCGCGATCTTCTTGTATGTTTCTCATTGTGGTAACCCATCTGGTGACTGCCTACTTGAGCATAAATCACCGTAGACAACAGCCTCTACTATTAGGCTATAACAAATAACTATCTAAATAACACATAACGATAAAAAAAAGATAAAAAAATAACGAGAAAAAGTAAAGAGGCAAGAAAGAAGCGTGCTCCGGCGTCGGGGGTAGGGCCGCCTCCCCCGAGAGCAGCCACATGCGACCTACAAAAAAGGTCAAATAAAGTGGAGAATGGAGGAGGCCTCCAAAATCTCGTAAAGTCCACAAGTTGGAGTGCACGAACCCGTAACGAGTACAAGAAACAAGCGGTAGCGACACACGTTTGTCCCGGTAACGTGCGGGGAGATCACCCAGAAATGGACATTCAACAAGAAAGTGCTGAACAGTCTCGGGGACAACGCAGTCTTCACAGTATGGCACAGGCGAGCGCTCCATCAAATGGCTGTGCGTCCCACGAGTCTGTCCAATTCGGAGACGACAGAAAGCAACCTGAAGCCGTTGTGGCATTGGGGGGGGGGGGGGCATGGGAACAGTTGCGTGCCATTGTGGCGTATTCCTGCAATGTAAACGGTGTGAGGAAGAGAAAAACGATGACCTGGTGGCCCAGTCCTTGCGGACTATTTGGCCCGCTTAGTCCCCGGAATTCCTACATGTCCAGGGACCAAGAAGATATCTCGATATCCGCCAGGATCGCCAAAACCGTGGCGTCACGGATATCACGAACCAAGGGATGCTGAGATTCTAATGCCCCGAAAGCACTCAGGGCGCTTTGTGAGTCGCTATAAATCACAATCTTGTCTCCAAATCGGGCACGGCAGGTTATCTCCCGTACCGAGAGGTGTATTGCAACCAGCTCAGCCGTGAAGACAGACGAAGGACCTGGTAGAACCTCGATGACCTCAAACAGAGGGGATACACAGCATGGAATCCGCACCACTCTTGGGACTTGGAGACATCCGTATACAGTGGCACGGTTCCAGCGTGACATGAAGTGTAGAAGCTTTAGGAGCAGAAGCATGGCGACAAATAATCAAAGGTGACACCCTCCAGGGTGGCGTCCTGAGCAGAACCAGGGGCGCCACCGGCCCGAGAGCTATACCTACCCCTCAACCCTTTAGGGTATGACTGGTGTCTCTCGGCGGCATAGGCACCGTCGAAATCAGCTACGGATGCAGTGAGAGCTGTTCGCGACTGAGGGAGGCGCCGAGTTCGAGCGTACAGGAGCAAAATTCACTGTGCACAGCGCAGAGCTAGTAGCATCTCCCCGGCATCGACAAGTAGGCTCTCAATGGGGAAAGTGCGGAAGGCACCGTCACCAGGCGAAGGCCGGTGTGGTGGATCGAATCCACCTTCCGCAATACACGCTCAACTGCGGATGCATAAAACTCGCATTAGTAGTCGAGCTTCTAACGAACAAAGGATCGATAAAAAGGTAAGGCAGTAGCCGTATCAGCGCTGAATGCCAAAGAACGAAGAATATCTATGGCGCGGGTACAAGACCCTAAAGCTGCGAATATGAGCCTCCCAGGTGAGGCATCGGTCAAATACAAACCAAGGAAACGGTGAGAGTCCACCACTTCCAGGCACACCCCATTGAGAAATAAGTTTGGGTCATGGAGCCGTGGATGGCGGCAGAAATGCACCTTAGTCTTAGCCAAAGAAAACTGAAGCCTGTGCGCTTCGACATAGCGAGAGACGCAGTTCAATGCCTGTTGGAGTCTACGCTCCAGAATTGGCATCTGGGCCGCGCCAAAAGAGATCGAAAGGTCGTCCATGTAGAGCGTAGCGAGAACATCTTCCGGCAGCACCGAGTTGATGCTCAGGGCTGAGAGTGTGACCCTGAGGACACTTCCCTGTGGGACACCATCTTCCTGCTCCATTGGGATGGAGAGGGCTCCCCTCAACCTTACGCGGAATCGACGATCACGCAAATATTCAGATATAAAGATTGGGAGGCGTCCCCTCGCCCCCATCGTGTGGAGAGTCTTCATGATACTGCATCGCCATGCGGTATCATAGGCCTTCTCCAGATCGAAAAACACCATGGCGTAGTGATGTCTACGAGGAAGGCCTCGCAGACGGCATTTTCCAGTCGGAGCAGAGCCTCCGACGTGGAGTGGAACTTGCAGATGACAGATGGCCCCCCACTGTCCAGAAAAAAGGCTAATCTAACATTTACCAATTTCTCCATCAACTTGTAAACGCAGGAAGTTAGAATAGATTGGGCGGAAACTGGCCGGGGTAGAGTGCTTTCTCCCCGGTTTGCGAAAAGCGAGCACAATAGCCATTCGCCAGGAATCTGGGAGGAGACCCTCCACCCAGATCCTGTTGAACAAATTTAACAGAAAAGCCATGCTTCGCACACCCAAGTGTCGAAGCATGGAGTACGGAACATCTCTGGACCAGGGGCGGTGTCGGCGCACGAAGCGAGAGCGAAACGCAACTCACTCACAGTAAACCTCTCGTTGAAGGGTTCTCCGCCTCTGGAGGTAAAGTCCAGCCGGCGGCCTTCCGCGACATCACAAGGCGTAGTGAATGCTGTGGGAGCAGCATCCAGGCAAGAGAACGCGGTCGCGAAGGATTCCGCCACGGAACCAGGGTCAGAGAGTGCAGTCCCATTCTCCTGGAGAACGGGAGGGGGGTGCTGCGAGAACTTGTCCCGAATCCTTTTGACTCACTTCCACACCTCTGCTAGAGGAGGCTTCCCGTTAAGTGAAAACACCTATGCCCGCCAAGAAGACCGGTGGGCGTGCTTCGAAATATTCCGGAACCTAGCCCTAGCTCGACGAAATCCTACGATAGTGAAATCGTTCGGGTGGCGCTTATAGCACATGTACGCATAACGCTTCTGCTTGAGGCCCGTCTCATACTTGGCTGACCATCACGGTAATGGTTGGCGTGCAAAACGGCCAGATGTTCTAGGAATAGTAGTCAGGCCCACGGTGATGAGGTTGCCGGAGAACTCAACGGCCTCATCTACCGACCTAAAATCCTCGACTGAGACAGATAAATCAGTAATCAATACCTTAGAGGTCATCAACTACCCCCCCCACCGAAAATCCGGCTGTGCATTCGGAGAGCACAAAGATAGATAATACAGCGGTTCTTGAGCGCTGATGCGTAAACTCATTAATATTTAGGATACCCATCTCCATCTCGTCGATTAGGTCGGCAGGATTAATTGAGTAGTCTGCCTAAAGGGGGTGTTTACTGTAGAGATCTTTGAGCAAGAGAAAGGGACTCTGCAATAATGCTACGACGCGGCGTAAGTTCCACCCGCGTCGAAGTTGGCTGACGGTGCAATGTACGCAGAATAACAGTATACCTTATTGTGGTTCAGCTGCACATCTACTGACTGAAAGAGGGTATCTAAACCATAGAGAAGAACTGAGACATCATGCCGGGTGTAAATGTTGAATCCTCATGCCCGGCCCTCATCCCGTGGTGGTGAGGTTGCGAAACTCTTACACCCCGGGAGGGTGGGTAGGAGGCACGCGCCCGGCATAGTCTCCTGTAAAAATAAAAGCTAAGGGAAGACTTGAGGAGACGAGCCTCTGCAGCTTCTTTCAGTTGGCCCAGAGTCCGCGGCAATTCCATTCATCGAATATGCCCTCAGGCCTAGCTCGGAGGCCCTCTTCGAAGAAAAGATTCTCACGGAAATGGCCGTAGGGTTCTCGGAGGCAGAACTCAGGCGCTGTAGCCTTCGAGGATTTATTGGGGCAGGTTGGGCTCGCCATTCAGGTCTTTTCCTCCCTCTTTTGCTGGATCCACCGTCTCCGAGCCACCCAGCCTACCACTGAGTGTGGGCGAACGAGCCGAAGCAGTTTTAGTGCTGTACTCCTGTCGGGGGGCAGCTTTAGGAACCCAAGGAAGATGGCCTCACGACCAACTTCAGGGGTGTTGTCTCCTGCGAGTCTAACGAGTGAAGGCGCGGGGCCGTTTCGCATTACGGGAAACGGTCACGCTGGGGGGAGGAGGGGAACCCTGGTTTTAGCCGCGGATGGGTGTGAACCCTTATTGCCGCCAGCTCTACAGGGGAACGTCCGGGGTGGGTAGAACCCGCGGAATGGTTCCGAATGGGCGCGGAAACGACCATGCTCATAGGCCAGGAGGGGCCAGGAGGAGAGTGTGTCTTTCTTAATATTGAGGAATATGATGTACCCAGCAACGCAGGGGACGCCAGGACCAAGTCCTTAGCCTCGCGAAATGAGAAACGATCCTGAGCCTGAACGGCCAGGATTTCCTTTGAAAGGAGATATGCACCACATTGCTTCGAAGATGCGGGGTGCGGCTCTCCGCAATTGACAGAGTTGTCCACACACGATTTGGACTTATCATGTGCGGCCTTGGAGCAACTTACACAGACTTCGGGTAACCCCGACTTTACGCGGCTACAGGAGCAATTAGTATGGCCGAAGCGGTTACAGTAGTAGCACGTCCGCGGCACGAATGCCTTCACGCGGTAGCGATACCAACCGGCACGCACCGACCTAGGTAGCTTGTGACAGTCGAACGTGACAGAGTGTAGGGGTGGGTCTCGATGCCCCTGCCAGTATTCTCATCACAAGTTCGACTGTGACTACTCCATGGTCGGCAGCTCTAAAGTGATGTTATCTATGGAGTAGTCCAAGAGTTTCCTAGAATAAACTACCACTTTCATGGTAGAGTGCGGCGTTACACTCACGGGCGTGCCATCAAGTGTCCAAAGGGCACTAATCATGGCCGCCTCGGAGGGATTCGACGCATTCGCCAGAAGGCTACCATCCGAGAAACGGGTCACCTTCGGTTTCTACCAATCACGCTAGCTAAAGCTCTCCTCTGATGGATCATGTTGCCCTTAGCCAACATGCTGCCATCAGTAGAGCGAATAACAAGGAAGAGTTTGAAGCCAACGTCTCGAAAACGCCAGGTAGCCTCTGAATGAGGGGCCCGACGAAATCGAGGCTCCGCTCTGCACACTTTTAGTCTTAGTCAGGGACTCCCCATCTGGGGGAGCACCGGAGCCGGACGTTTCTATCTTGGCTTGGTCGCATACGGAAAAGGCAACGGGGGCCGCTGACGTTTTTGGTATGCTCCCTCCGTCCCCGTGTTTCCCGCGGAGGGATAAGAGCCCCACCCCCCCGTCTTTTTTTTCTTTGTAGGAGAGGACGGCAGAGAATGAACCCGCTTCGATCCTCCGCCGGGAGGAGCCCATAGGCCGGATGGACCGGCCTCAGCAAAATCATTTTCTGAAATGGAGGTCTTGGCTGTCACAGGAGCACCAGATAGGGGAGATCCCTCCTCTCCTTGTAAGGCCTCGGGGGCCCAAGCCGTCTGAGGAGTACCTTGCACAGGGGCAGATTCGGGTTCAGTGCTTGGCACCGAACTCAGGTTCGACCTCATGGAAGGTCCTACCGTCTGCAGCTGGGTTTCCTCAGGAGGGGGGGGGGGCTCCATGTGGTCATGCACCCCCCCCCTCTAAGACATCTCCGGTTCCCTTCGAGGTACCTTTTATTCTATTCTAGGCCGGCATCTGTCAGTGAAGAGAGGGGCACGTACAGTAACCCCCTGTATACTTTTTATGCACGCCAGCAGGAATTTAGAGGGCACGGGCCGACGGGCCCTGTCATCCCTCGCCCTCCTAAGGGGGTTGGCCCTATCGAGCCGCTCACACCGGAAGCGGTCAATTATGGGCCGTGGCGCACTTTCTTAGTAGTACCCTGGGAAAGTAAAGGGGGATTGCGGCTAGTAAGAGGGAGGAGGAGGGGAAGTCCCCTGCACCCATAGGCATAGGAGAGGAGTAAGCCTCCACTCCGGTCGACGAGATTCGGAGGGTCCCCTGCGAAAGCACAAGGGCGAGGGGCTCCATTTTAACGGTGGAGCAGCCCGAGGGTGGCTCCGACGACGTTACGGGGGAAGTGGATATGAGTTTGTTTGTTTTTTTTCACATCATCGGGCATGGGGTGACCCTATAATTTTTATGGGATGCAAACGCTCATCACCCCAGTCATTAGCCCGCTCTGCGAGGAGCGAACACGGGCCCCGCAAAACGAGCTGCCGCCATTTGAGTCCACTCCTCCCGCCTAGTCACCTGTCAGCACATTGGCATGGCGGTCCACCTTAAGCACGGCGTAAAAATTGCTAGAGTGAAAGGAGAAAGAAAAGGTATGTGAGGAAGGCGTGGGTGGGAGAGAAGCAAGTTGTTAAAACTCACCACCCCAAACCGGAGCTCAGGGGTCGTTGTCCTCTCCCATCTCAGCCCCGATCTGGATTGGTTGGGTGAGAGGAAGCTGGTCGGCTTCTAATCTGTGAAATTAGAGGCCGAACAGAGAAAGTTGTGGGAGAGGTTGTATGGAAAGTGAGGAAGCAAAGTAAGACAAGGGTGTCAGAAAGTAGGAGAAGTAGCTAAGCTGGGGCCGAACGGGGCGCCGAGTCCCGTCAGCACGGCAAATCGCCACGCAGTTTACGGGGTAGTCGGGCAAGAGAGAGACTGGTTTGGCGATCTAGGGTAGTTTCTAGAGGGTGGTACGTGTAGGTGTTGTATTGTGTTCTGGTTCGGTAGTGTTTGGGACTCTTCCCAGTAGTTTTCAGCAGTGGGAAGCGGGGGTAGTCCTAAGGTCTCTAGGGGGGAGGGGGGCGCAGGAATGGAAAGGATGTGTAGTGGGTGGCGCACTTTCCATCATATGATATTATACCCTCTAGTACCAATGCTTTATGTCATCATCAATTTTTGAAATTTTACATAATTTGTCAAGATCGTTGATATTAAAAAAAGGCAAGGGTCTGAGAACAAACCCCTGGCATCTCCTCCAGAAAGTGAGAGATGCCTGCAAAGAATAAAAACAAAAAAGGGAGGAAGGCAATACCATGAGGAGTTTAAAGACTAGTTTAGACTATGGGAACCAGGAGGGTGCGCACTTCTACACAATCAACATCAACTTGCATGTATTAGGGCTAGGGGTTATGAAAGTCTTCAAATGACACCTCGAGCTTGTTGGCCATGCACACTCGATACCCCATGGTGGAACCAGGAACGGAACCCGCAAAGTTAACCCGAACCTGGAATTCCACCCAGTACCTAATAACCATACCCAATCTGACCTAACTTCATGCAGCGTGAGGGTTGTTACTCATAGCTCCCCAGGAGTAGATGGCCTCTTTGCTCCCTCCGACCGCTTGTAAGATTGAGAAGGAAAGACTTTGATCCCACTGCCTGTGATGTACGCCCCCACTAACATTACCACAATACAATTCTCGAAGAGAGAAAGAACAGCTTAGGATCCTGTTTGCTAATTGTACCACCCATCCCTTTTTAATCGTGAATGAGATTCCTCAACCAGATTGAGAATTAACATAAAGATCAGGATAACAATTGCTAGCAAGCCTGAGGGTAGCAGTGGATGGGCCTTGTTGGGAGAGAGGAGGAAGGGCGGTAGTAGCGTTTTGTTACCACTAACCAGTGAGCCCTTAATAGCCCAAGGGAGAGCCATCATATATGCCAGGGTGTCAATAGGGAAACGCTTGAGTAGGTTCCGAAATGAAAGAGTGATGTTGGGTGTGCGAGGAGGGGTAGGAATAGAGAGATGTTGCCACTGACAATGTATGTGATAACGTGTTTAAATGGAACTGCCCCCGAGCCAGGCATCATAGTCGATACATGGTCAATAGGAGAATAGCTCCCCCAAAATGCTGAAATTATGGAGCGCCCGCCCTCATTAGACTTAAACTTAGTACTTTGGCATGGAAGTCCAGTTCATTATGCAGCCCGAGGCTAACGAGAGCATCCATGAACACGAGGATTGCATACCCAATCTCTCACCTCGGTGTTACTGGGTGCTGTGGGTGGCATTTCTTCAGGTGGCGTCTTGGCAATGGCGGTGAACCTATCGTCTATAAACTGAACCAACTTTCCCTCGGCGGATTTGCGTTCGGCATAAAGGACGACGCTCTGAAAAAAGGGTGCCATGAAAATGAAAGCATTCTGGGCTATTTATTTACAATGAGTCAGCACAAATAGAACCACAAAGAATACAATTCATTCCAGCGTTTTTGTTTTATTGACATCTTTTGCCACGGAAGTCCTGTACAGGATTCTTTCTTACGCATAATCACATGCTGCCCAATAACTGGGCAGTGGCAAGCATCACTGGCAAAGGTTGGAAAAATGAGACTTTGGAAGCTCTGGTAATTTTTTTTACTTGTACTCTCTTCTGGCGTCTGCCAGCAAGAGAATAACAGCTGAAATTATTAGTAAGCCTATGGTTGGGCTAGTTTAAGATAGTAAAAAGATAACGAGATCGGGAAAACAATCAAAAAAATAAACACAAACGTCATCCTACTCACAGCACAGCCTACTACTAGGTTTTATTAAAAAAACAAATATGTAAATAACAAATAACGATAAAAAAGGACAAAAGCTAAGAAAACAACAAGAAAAAAGAAAAAGAAAAAGCAACAAGAAGCGCGCTCCGGCATCGGGGGCAGGACCGCCTCTCCCCCCCGGCGCAGAAGCATGCGACCTACACAAAAACCAGTCAAATAAAGTGGAGGAGGCCAGCCTCCTCCAAAACGTCGTATAGTCCACAAATGTATATGCACAAATTAGTCCCGAGTACAAGGAACAAGAGGTAGCAACTCCGCTCGTCCCTGCAAGCTTTCCATCAAATGGCGGTGCGTCCGGCGAGTGTGGCCAATTCGGAGACAACAGAAAGCAACCTGAAGCCGTCGCGGCATTAGGGGTAGGTCCATGGGAACAGTCGCGACGCAATGGAACGCAACTTTAGATTCCCCATTTTCTTTGCCAAGCCGCCCGGAAGGCAGCCCGTATTCCTGCCATGTAATTGGTGTGAGGAAGAGCGAAACGCTGGTCCTCGCCGATTATGGCGCCCTCATTCAGAAGATAATCTCGCCATCCGCCCGGTTCGCCTAAACAGTGGCGTCGAGGATATCGCGAACCAGGGGATGCGGAGATTCCAAGCACTTGAGCGATTGGTGAGTCGCTATAAATCACAATACGGTCTCCGAACCGGGCACGTCGTTATTTTCCTTAGCGAGCGGTGTATTGCAACCAGCTCGGCCGTGAAGACAGACGCAGCGCCTGGCAGAGCCCCGTTGACTTCAAACAGAGGGAATACGGCGTGGAAACCGACTCCCTCTCGGGACTTGGACCCATCCTTATACACTGGCGCGGTTCCAGGGTGACACGAAGTGTGGTCACAAAAGGCCGAACGCAATACTCCCGGCGCTGTAGAAGCTGTGGGAGCACAGACCGCATGTTCTTCTTGACACCCACCTCAGGTATTGGGTATTGGATGAGGGCCTAGCCTTTGCCTAAAAAAGCTGTACCCTACAAGCAGCAGGAGGTTTTACAATCAGTTTCCTTCCTCATAAAAGGAAAATCCTGCAAGGCAGCAGGCCCGTGTCGCAGGGGATGAGAGACTGAAAAGTTGTTTTGAACATCCAGCACCTTCTGTAGTTATTTCGTTATCGTCGGTTAAAGAATTGTTGGGCTGACCAAAGCACCCTACCTTACATTCATTTATCAGAATCCAATCAAGATTGCCAAACCAGAGTTTCTCTCCAAAATGCAACATCAGGCAACCAAAAGCACCACCCATTTCATCACACCCTTCCTTCAACCATCTCAAGAAATGTCTAAATGCTGCATAGTTTGACTAAAGAGAAGCCAAGAATTACTAAATTGATAAGAGAAAAAAAAATTCCAGTGTTTAGAAACTAAACCACTTTCCTTTAGTAAAGGTTTGGCGAGGATAGAGTTGTATATTTTTTATCTCACTATACCACACCTTACCCACTTGTACAGGATCTTATCAATAACTCACAATATTTATTATTTGGCATCGTTCTTACTATGGATTTACAGCCTGATGCCTAGTCGGTGAAAATTTAGGTTTTTAAAAGGGTTCCAAACCCCCTACCTAGTGAGAAAATTTTGAGTTAGAAGGAGCACACAAATACATGTGGCTTGTTTATGTGTGGCATGAAATTTTAGTACTTTACAGTAGTAATCAAATAAATGGCAAAAATCTCCAGCTCTGGCAAAGTTAAGCCACATTTGGTGTGGTTTTGAGATGAGTCATGATTTTGGTTTCGGGGCACTTTTCCACCTACCACCATATGCTGTAGTGACCCATGGTTCAGATCCCATGTTAAACTAAGAAATTTATTTCACTATTTTATAGTCTTCATATTGGTGTTTAGATAAAAAATGCCACATACAGAGAGAAAAGGTACTCATTGTCACAGATAAGATAAAATATTTAATTTTATGGCTAACTAACCAGAAGAGGATGAAATGCAAATAACTTTAGTTACTATTAAATATTTTTAATAAGTAGAGCATTGAAGAAATAATATAGGAATTAGAGGTACATTTACATTGGTAAATAAAAACAAAATGTGGAATTGCATTTTTCTGATGCGTAATTAATCAGCATCATTAGTAATTACAAATTTTGTGTGATAAAACCAATAGGAATGCTGAAAAAAGGTGGTCGAAGTGTCACAATGTGCAACTGAAGTTGTCAGACCTGAATATCATCAAGGTCGATACTTAGAGATGAAAGTAAGCTGCTCGGCCTTGTTCCTGAGGGTGAGTGGAGCGAGCGACGGTGGGCAGAGCCCCCCCCCCATATAGTAACTCATAACCTGGCTCAAAACCAACTTCAAGTAACCAAACACATATATACGAATAATCTATAAATATAAATTGACAAGATTATTTTTTTTAAAGGAGCCCATCTGGCGACAGCCTACTTGAGCATAAGTCGCCGTACTCACTACAGCCTACAATTAGGCTATATTAAAAAAAAAAAAATAACAAGGATAAAAAAAGATCATAGGCTAAAAAAAAAAAAAAAGCAAAAAGGTAACAAGAAGGAAGCACGGCCAGGCATCAGGGGTAGGCCCGGCTCCCCCCGGCGCAGGAGCACAAACCAAAAGTTCGAATAGTCCGCAAGTTGGTGTGCACGAAACGGTCCCGAGTACAAGGGACAAGCGGTAGCGACTACAGTCGGGTATCATGTACGAACATCACCCAGACTGGGCCATTAAACAAGAATGTGCCAAACAGTCTAGGGGACAACGCAGTCGTCGCAGTAAGGCGCAGACGAGCGCTCCATCAAATGGCGGTGCGTCCCGAGTGTGTGTCCCATTCGGAGACGACAGAAAGCAAACTGAAGCCGTCGCGGTATTGGGGGTAAGTCCATGGGAACAGTCTCAGCGCAATGGCACGTAACTTTAAGTTCCCTTCGACCATCTGCCATCTTCTTTGCCAAGCCGCCCGGAGGGCAGCCCGTATTCCTGCCATGTAGTCGGTGTGAGGAAGAGCGAAACACTGGTCTGGTCGTCCAGTCCTCGCCGACTCTTTGGTGACCTCATGGGACTACTCATTCCCGGCAATTCCTACATGTCCAGGAACCCAGCAGAAGATAATCTCGACATCCACACAGTTTGCCAAAACAGTGACAGACAATAATAATGTTGATGTGATCTACCTTGACTTCTCAAAGGCGTTTGACAAGGTGGATCATAAAATACTCTTACAAAAAGCCCCAAAACTTGGAATCCGTGGAATAGTCCTTGCAGCTCCTCCCAGTTGGCCCGGAGGAGATGCGGGGGCCCTCTTCGAAGAGAAGACCCTCACGGTAATGGCCGTACACTTCCCGGAGGCAGAACTCCGGGCGTTGTTGGCCGGACAATGCAATGAAGCCTACAAGGACTTATTGGGGGAGGTTGGGCTCGCCATGCGAGTCTTTTCCTCCCTCCGCCTCGAAACCTTAGGCAGGCAGGGCGGCATCGGAGGCGGGGGTCCCTCTTTTGGACGATCCACTGTCTTCGAGGCCCCCAGCATACCATTGGGTGTGGCGGAGGAGCCGAAGTTCCTTTAGTGCTGTCCTCCTTTCGGGAGGCAGCTTTTTGGTTATAGCTTGGGCTGGGTGCGAACCCTTTATGCCGCCAGCTGTACCAGGGAAGGGTTCGGGGTGGGTAGATTTTGCAATTCGGATATAAGGAAACGTGTTTTATTATTTTTCAATATAACTACCCTCGACTTCAATGCACTTGCGCCACTTGTACCCGAGGCTTCGAAGTCCCGACAACCAGAAATCTCCCGACTGCTGTTCAATCCACTCCTGGACGGCGAGCTGGACATCTTCATCGTCCCCAAACCGGCGTCCACGCAGTGCAGCCTTGAGCTGGCGAGGTGAAAAAGTAGTCGCTAGAGGCCAGATCTGGACTGTAGGGGAAATGGTTGAGCTCCTCGAATCCGCACTCGCGCAGGGCAGCTTGTGCAACTCTGGCCTTGTGGACTTTGACGATGTTGAAGTCGATCATGGGGCGTGAGGTTTCTAGGGACCCAACGGGCAGAGACCTTGGCCATGGCGAAATTGTCGTGGATGATGTTGATAACACTTCCATGTGATATTCCAAGTTCTCGCTCGATTTCTTCGACCTTCACCCGTCGATTTTCGAGGATCATCCTCTCCACACGAGCCACATTGTCCTCGTTGGTCACGTCTGGCGGGAGTCCTGGACGGGGCCATCTTCAAGGGACTCTCACGACCATGGCGGAACTCCCTATTCCATGGAGCAATGGTTGCATATAAAGGGCGGTGTCGGTGTACACTGCAACCATGCGTTCATGGATCTCTTTTGTATTCTTGCCTTCCTTGGTCAAAAATTTGATCACTGCGCGGTGCTCAACCTTCTCCATTGTTGAAAAATTTATGACTGACGATCTGCAATCAGCTACTGCTTCTTTAATAGACGAGGCAGGGGCGTGTGGCTGCAGGTCCTGACTTGTCATAACTTGTCCTAACACCCCCACAAACAGCCATCCCCCTTCCTCTATTTTGCCCTACCGATTCGCAAAACGTATTGACCGCCCCTCGTATGTGCGGCCTTGGAGCAACTTAAACAGACTTCGGGTAACCTCGACTTTTCTCGTCTACAAGAGCAATTAGTATGGCCGAAGCGGTGACAGTAGTAGCACCTCCGCGGCAGTGGCACGAATGCCTTCACGCAGTAGCGATTCCAACCGGTACGCACCGACTCAGGGAGCGTGTCACAGTCGAACGTGACAAAGAGTGTAGGAGTGGGCCTCGAGCCCTCTCCGTTTTCTCATCACATGTTCGACCTTGACAGCCCCATGGTCAGCCAGCTCTAAGGTGATGTCATCTATGGAGTAGTCTACGAGTTAACTTACATAAACTACTCCTTTCACGAAGTTCATGGTAGAATGAATGAATGAATAGTGCCGAAAATAAATGCTGCAAAGCCCAAATCGACTAGCCCACAGCCAAATTCAAGGACGGGTAATTTGCATGAGTGTTCTCAATAAAAATATAGACATCTGGAGAATATACAAAAATATAGCATGAAATTAAGATCAATAAAATGGAAGTAAAGGAATTTAAAACCATTAAGGGGTGTAAAAGGATATAAAAAATAAACTATTGAGAACTCGACAAAGGATAAAAACATAAGACTATAGATGGATCAACAATAGATACAAGAACAGAGAATATAAAATCATGAAACAATATATTAAATTTTGGCTAAAAGATTAGATTCTTCTAAAAATTTAAAAATTCTATTCACACTAAAAGAGACACGAGTCTCAGACACGATGCCCGGCAGAACCTGTTGGGGTGCCATCTGCCCAGTAATGAAAGGGAAGACCCTCCTACCAAGATGTGAAGGATGAACAGCTGCACCCCGCATAGGATGCACAAAGGTGGGGGCTGCCCATTCATCAAGTGCCCATGAGTGAGGCGGCAATGACCTATCCTCAGTCGGCACAACCTCCAGTCTACGTGCTCTCATGGTATGTGGCCATGGGAAGACTGAATGTGTTATGGAATGGAGATTGGTGGGAGGAAGCTCATCCCACATCTTCTGCCATAAGCCGACTACATATTCGGTGATGAGGGGATAGACATCATGAAGTGGGACTGGGGCTGATAGGGGTGTCCCCAATGATGCCGCTTCCTTGGTCGCAGCATCCGCCCTTTCATTACCTCGGATGCCCACGTGACTGAGCACCCAGCAAAAAGTAATCTTATGAATAGGAGAAAAATAAAAAAGCCACCGCTGGAGCTTGGAAACCAGCGTATGGCTAGGACCAAAAGCACTCAGTGCTTCCAGAGAACTAAGGGAGTCAGAGAAAATCGTAAGACAACCAGATGGGATAGGAGCAATAACAAAGAGTGAAGCAAGAATGGCAACAAGTTCTACTGTGAAAACAGAGGCTGCACTTGGTAGGCGAACCAATGCGGTCTGAGATGGAAAGACAGCAGCAGCTCCAACCCCGTCCGATGACTTGGACCCGTTGGTAAACACAAAGGTGCTAGGCGGATGGTGGGAGGAGTGTTGATCATACATGGTTCTCAAGGCTACAGGCAAGAACTGATCTTTGGGCCTACCAGTAAGCCCCTTGCATACCACTACAGGTGCTATGAGCCATGGGGGAATCTTTGGTAATGAAAACGGAATAACAGAAAACTCCCTTAGACATCCTGTGTCCTCGATCATGCACAGAGCAAAGGGGCGATCCATGAATGGAAATCTATCATAGGAGGCCACTGGCCTTCCGACTTGCGACAGCTTCCTACGTGGCAAAATCAAAATCTGCTCGTGAAGCCTACTCACGTAATCTGCTTACTGATAATAGGAATGATCCCCGTACCGTCTTCCGCCTGCTCTCCCGTCTTACTTCCCCAGCCCAGGTCTCCCCACCCATTAGCCCTGCTACTCTCTCGAATTTCTTCGCAGATAAGGTCACTAACCTCCGTGCCTCCCTCCCTCAGCCTTCTGTCCCGGCTCCTGTCATTCTCCCTGACTTCCCACCTCAGCCGCTTATCGTTTTCCCCGCTGTGACCGCGTTGGAGCTTACAGCCCTGCTACAGCGTTCTAAGAAATCGGGCTCCCCAAAGGACATTTTTCCGCCTAAACTGTTATGTAATATTCTGCCTGCTATCCTCCCAACGCTTCTTCACCTGTTCAACACTTCACTTGCAACTGGTCTTGTTCCCTCTTCCTTCAAACGTGCCCACATCCGTCCGATTCTTAAAAAGCCTCAACTGAACCCCACTGACCCTTCCAATTATCGCCCGATTTCGCAACTTCCTTTCCTTTCTAAGGTTCTGGAGAGAGTGGTTGCTTCACGCATCAACAGTCACATGGTGGCCTGTAACATTGATGAAACCTATCAATCTGGTTTCAAGTCAGCTCACTCCACAGAAACCGCCCTTCTCAATGTGTCCGATTGCTTACGAAGAGCCGCGGACAGGGGTTGTGCCTCCATCCTCGTTCTACTCGACCTCTCCTCTGCCTTCGATACTATTGACCATACCGTCCTACTTGATCGTCTCCACTCTCTCTTTCCTCGGCATATCAGGCACCGTGCTTGACTGGTTCCGCTCTTACCTCTCGTCTCGTACCCAATCCGTTGTGATTGACGACGTTTCATCCGACTCTACCCCATTCGCTTTGGAGTGCCACAAGGCTCTGTCCTTGGTCCTCTACTATTTCGTATCTACCTTCTCCGTATTCTCGGTCTATCCTTCCACCTCTATGCTGATGACACTAAAATTTTCGTTTCCTCATCCCCCACGTCTCTTGCCTACTCTATCACTGACCTCCTGGCTGCCTACTCCTCCATTTCTGACTGGCTCTCTACCAACTTCCTCAGGCTTAATCACTCCAAAACTGAGGTCCTCCTCGTCGGCACCCCTTCTCTTGTCAAAAAATCTAAATCTCTTTTTCCCTCGCTAACTCTGGGCGGTAATACTATCATTTTCTCTGACTGCGTTAGGAATCTGGGTGTTGTTTTTGATGAGAATCTCTCCTAAAAGCCTCATATCCACAATGTCAGCAAATCCTCTCTATGTTTCCTTCGTAACTTCTCTCGCATTCGCTCTCACTTTGATCGCCAAAGTCTTGAGACTGCTGTTCATGCCTTCATCACCTCACGCCTTGACTACTGTAACTCTCTGCTTGTGAATCTGCCATCCTCCTTTCTCCGCCCCCTTCAACTTGTACAGAACTATGCCGCCCGGCTTCTCCTCCTGGAACGACCTTCTCGGAGGTCGCAAAGAGGAATGGTACCGCTCCAGCAAGCAAGCCGGGAAACGGAAGAGAGTGGGGAGTCCTACATTCGGGGACTCCCTGAAAGTTCTTCTGTTCAATGCGAGATCAATCAGGAACAAGTTTCTTGAGCTCCGTGGCCTCGTAGCAACAGAAGAACCTGAGATGGTAGCCATAACGGAGTCGTGGATAAAAACGTCAAGCCGAGATTTTGAAGGTGAATTCACGATTCCCGGTTACCAGCTCTTCCTGAAAGATAGGCCAGACAGAGAGGATGGCGGTGTGATGTATGTCAGAGATACTCTCAACTCGACGGATTGCAACATCGTATCCGACCATGAACTACTAGGTGTTGACCTAGAGATAGGTCCTGCCAAATACAGGACCCTGGTGCTTTATAGACCTCCTGCCCAACTCGTTGAAAAGGACAGATCTGTACCAGCTACTAGGAGAACTTGTTGAAGACAGTGTGTATCGTCATGGGGGATTTCAACACACAAGTTGACTGGGAAACCAGAGAACCCTGTGGCGAGAACGCACTACTCCTGTAGTTCGCGAACAACGAGTTCCTCACTCAATGGGTGAGAGAGGCAACGAGAGGAGACAATATCCTCGACTTGGTTTTCACCTCTGAGGATGACATCGTTGAGGACCTCTCTGTTGGCGAAGAGCTCGATGGCAGTGACCACCGACTAATTAGATTTGTAGTCAAAGTCCCGAAGGCAGGGCCTGGAACTAGTAAATCGAGGAAACTCGATTTGAGAAGAGCAGACTTTGCAGGTCTTCGTGCTGGACTGACTGACGCGAGGCTAGAAGTGTGCGATGCTGTTGAAGACTCGTGGAATAGGTTCAAAACCACATTCATGAGTCTTCAATCGCGTTTCATCCCTCTGAAATGCACACGTCGGTCTTCTGTTCAACCAAAGTGGTTTAATCGAGAAATCGGCCAACTGCTTAGGAAGAAGAGAACTGTATACCGACAATCGAAGATCTCGGGTGACTTTGACGAATACCGGAGGCTATCCAGGAGAGTGAAGTCCAGCATAAGGGCGGCTAAGCGGTCTGAGGAACTCCGAGTGGCGAGACTCTGTAAAGAGAATCCCAAGGAGTTCTTTGGATATGTAAACATCCGTAAACCAATCCGTCGAACGATTGGCCCTTTGAGGAATGAGGAGGGGACATTAAAGCATTCAGATGCAGAAAATGCTAACCTCCTCAACGACTACTTCTCTTCAGTGTTTACTGAAGAGTGTGGTCTCATCCCCCAGCCGACGGATTCCTACTCGGGGGAAAAGCTGGAGGATATGGACTTCACCGAAGGAGAAATCAAAAAGAAGATCAGTGACCTAATGAAGAACAAGTCACCTGGCCCGGATGGGTTTCTACCTAAGGTGTTGAAAGAAGTGCGCGATCAAGTGTCACGACACCTGAGCGCAATCTTCAACATGTCAATCCGGACCGAATGCGTTCCTAGAGACTGGCGTGAGGCGGAGGTGACTCCTATAGTCAAGAAAGGAGACCGTAGCCAACCGTCGAACTACCGACCTATCAGTCTGACTTCGATAGTCGGTAAACTCATGGAAAGCATGATGGTGGACAAAATGACTTCACATTTAGAGTCAAACCTGCTACTGAGGAGTTCCCAGCACGGCTTCCGAAGGCAACGGTCATGCCTGAAGAACCTTATGGAATTCTTCCACTTCATCTTCAGTGAGCACGATCGGGACAAGGCGGTGGATGTGGTGTACTTAGACTTTCAGAAAGCCTTTGATAAGGTACCATACCGCCGCCTTCTCCGGAAAGTGCGAGCGCTGGGCATAGACGGAAAAGTAGCCGGCTGGATCGAGAACTGGCTAAGTTGCAGACGGCAACTGGTGGTGGTGAATGGACAGGCTTCTGAGTGGGTGCCCGTTACTAGCGGGGTGGCTCAAGGTTCTGTCCTGGGACCACTACTATTCATCATCTACTTCAACGACATGGACGGTGACATGGTTGCCAAGATTTCCAAATTTGTCGACGATACCAAGCTTGGTATGAACATTGCAAAGGATGGAAATACTGCAAGCCTGCAGGAAGATCTTCGGAAGATTGGGGAGTGGTCGGACACGTGGCAAATGCCTTTTAACGTGGGGAAATGCAAAGTGATGCATATCGGCCACAGAAACCCCCAATCTCAGTATATCCTTAAGGGCACTGCTCTTGAATCCACCAACACTGAGAAGGACTTGGGTGTAACTATCACTAGCGACCTCAAGTTCTCGAAATAGTGCATCGAGGCAGAGAAGAAAGCCCAAAGGATGTTAGGCTACATAAAGCGCCAGTTTGGATACCGTAACAGGAAGATAGTACTTTGTACAACTCCCTCGTTCGGCCGCACCTGGAGTAGGCCGTACAATTTTGGAGTCCTTCATTCCGAAAAGACATCGCGAGATTGGAACGCGTGCAAGCCAGGGCAACCAAACTGATTCCCTCTATCAGACATAAAAGTTATGAAGATAGATTAAGGAAATTAGATATTTTCTCGCTGTAGACCCGGAGAGTACGTGGTCAGCTTATCGAAGTATCCAAAATACTTCGAGGCTTCGACAGACTGGACTACGGGGATATTTTCCAGCTCAGCGAGGGGAGAACAAGAAATCACGGCTTTAAACTTGAACTGAAGCGATACCACCGTGATCTGTGTGGGAAATTCTTCACTTACAGTATCTGCGGTAGTTGGAACGCACTTCCGACAGAAATGGTCAACAGTGAATCTGTTGACCAGTTCAAGTTAAGACTAGATAAAGTCTTGCGAAATCGCCGTTAAGATTCTCGCGAGTGATCTTCGAGGTTGCCAACGGACACCTTCGAAGATTGCGCCAAAAGTACCCTCCTTGTATGGACCGTAAGGTCTTCTAGGGTACTTATTTTCTTTGTAGCTCCTCCGTCGCCCTCGCTTCTCTCCCTCGAAACCGTTGCTGCATGAACTGCACTGGCTCCTTGTCAGATCCCGTACTCACTTCAAGATACTTTTCTTCACATTTAAGGCCCTAAACAACAAGGCCCCGTCTTACCTCTCTTCTGCCCTCTCGCCACGCCATGTCTCTCGGACCCTTCGGTCATCACATGCACCTCTTTTGAATATTCCTCGTTCATCCCTCTGCTCAATGGGGGACTGCTCCTTCTCAATCTGCGCCCCTAAGTTGTGGAATGCTCTTCCTGCTGAAATCAGGTCTTCTCCCTCTCTTACCACATTTAAGCGTCTCCTGAAAACGCATCTTTTCAGTATTGCCTTCTTCCCCCTCTTGAATTTCCATTCTCATCTCAGCACAACGTGCGCTCTGGGAAGGCCTCAGGCCTTGAAGAGCGCATTACAAAAGACTTATTATTATTATTATATACTGGCGACCATGGTAATTGCTCAAGTCTAAAAAGATATTTGAGGTTAGACTTGAGCCTGTGAAAAGGAAGAGGAAGAGCCCCGTTCTCTGCATAGAGACTCCACACAGGGGAGGACTTAAAGGCTCCAGAAGCCAGGCGCGCACCCTAGTTACGCACAGTATTTAATTTTTCAAGGATGGACGGCGAGGCAGAGGAGAACACTTGTGACCCATAGTCCAGCTTTGACTGGACTAATGCTGAATACAGAAGCCACAGGGTGCGTCGATCACCTTCCCAAGAAGTGTGCGACAGTAATTTCATTATGTCCATTCTCTTCAGTCAAGACCTTTTCAAAGCGTCCAAATGAGGGCTCCAAGAAAGTCTCGAATGAAAGATCACCTCTAGAAATCTGAAATGGGACTCAAAGGTGACAGGGACACCATAGAGTGACAAATGGGGAGGGTCCCATGTCACCGACCTATGATTGTAAAAGTGGACAGCCTGATCTTTACTGCGGAAAAGCGAAAGCCCTTGAAAGAAGCATTATCAGCTATGATATTTATAACCCGCTTTAGCTTACGTATGACAAATGGAAGTCTAGACGATGAACAGATAAGCGCTAAGTCATCCACATATAGAGTTGAGGAAATCTCAGCTGGGAGATTTGCAATAATGCTATTGATGGCCACAAAGAAGCAGGTGACACTGAGGACACTTTCCTGTGGCACACCCTCAACTTCTCTACGGGCTCTGATAGGGCATTTCCAACTTTTACATGTAGTGTGTGCCACATGAGGAATTGCTCAACAAACCTGGGAAGAAAGCCCAGCAGGCCCCAATCATGGAGTTGCTTAAGGATACCATACCTCCAAGTGGTATCATATGCTTTCTCAATATCAAAGAAAACAGCAACAGAATGCTGCCTCTTTGAAAAAGCATCTCTTATATAAGACTCCATTCTAACAAGCAGGTCGATGGTACTGTTTTGTTTTTTTCTGAACCCTGATTGAGAGGGAAATATAAGATGGTTTGTCTCCAAAAACCAGACGAGTCTTCTATTTATCATCCTCTCAAACAATTTACATGGACAACTAGTAAGGGCAATGGGGCGGTAATGGGTGGGTTCCGTCCCATCATTTCCTGGTTTTCGGAAAGGTAAAACCACAGCCTCCCTCCACATAGAGGGTAAGCAGCCCCTAATCCAGATGAAGTTATAGATGTCCAGCAAATGTGAGAGAAGGGATGGATGCATATTCCTAATCATATTCATAGGAATTGCCATCCGATCTGGGTGCAGTGGATCCACAGTGCTTCAGTGCATTATGGAGCTCATGGATAGAAAAGAGCTGGTTATAAGGCTCATTATTTATGTTAGGCTCCATAAAGTTGATAGGATGTTGCTCCTGTCGAGCCTAAAGCGCTGGAATTGGATGGAATAGTTGTCTGGGTTTGAAATATTAGCAAACGATCCGGCCAAAACATTGGAAATATTCGACAAGTCTCCCAACAGTTCTCTGGCCTGAACAATGTTGGGAACTGTAAAGCCATTGGATTTCCCCAATAGCTTTTTGACTCTTCCAGATTTTGTCTACAGGGGTCTGCCAACATATCGATGCAATGTAACCATCCAACGAGGTCTTTCGAGCTCGGCGAAGGGTGCGTTGCCGTGTTGCCCTTGCTCGGTTACGAGCAAGTTTCTTTACCATCGTGGGGTACCGATAGTAATGTCAGCAAGCCTGTTTACATTCAGTGACAACTCTCGAGCATTCAGCAGATCACCAGGGCAATTATGGTCCACGAGCAGTTGAGCGGGATGGAGGAATTAGCTGCATGATTGACGTGGGCTAGATCATCAATAGCCACTTCAATATCTTCATGAGGAAAGGACCCATCATGGCTCGAGAGGTGCCAGAACTTAGGTCAGTTTGCTTTTTTTGTATTCCATCTTTTGCTAGGTGGTGGAGGAGGACAACCTGTACATGGTGTTATTACAATGGGAAAATGATCACTGCCTCACAAGTCAGGATCCACTGCCCAGTCAAAATCAGCTCTACAGCTTGGTAAACAGAGACAAGTCCACACATGTAAAGCTGTTCGTCTGGATGTGAAATGATGTGTGGCTGCCATTGTTAAGAAAGCAGACATCATTAGTGCCCAGAAATCTCTCAATCATATTTCCTCTAGGGTTGTTATCATGGTCCCCCAAAAGGGGGTGTCGAGCATTAAAGTCGCCAATCAATAAAAAGGGAGGAGGGATTTGAGAAATTAAATTAGCTAACTTTGTAACTAAAACAGCTGTATGAGGAAGATACAGAGAACATACCGAATAATAGCGACTGAAAAACAGGCGGACAGCAACCACCTGCAGGTCTTTGTTAAGAGAGAGCTGGTTGTGGGGAACCCAGTTGTTAACAAAGACAGCAGAACCATGAATTTGTTGTCCAGGGTTCTTATAATATCCCTCAAAACACGAAATGTTGGGTACTCTGCGAAATGTTGGGTACTCTCCTGTAAAGCAATACAATGGGGATTGTAATCCTTAAGCAGGAGCTTGAACTCTTCCCATTTAGGGAAGAGATCTTTGAGGTTCCAATGAATAATTGGAAACATTGTTATCGTTTAAGCATAACGGTAGATTTCTTCCTACCCTTAGGGGTAGGAGATTTTCGATTTGAACTACCAGTGGAAGTAGTTCGTGTCATAATAGCCTTAGGCTTGGAGTATGACAAAGGAGGTATCGGGAGCTTGAGGTTGCCTTTGGTTTTTCTCTAAGAGGAGGTACATCAGATTTTGATAAGTGGTTGTAAGAGAGAACTGTCTTCACTGGAGAAGCAGAGATGGAAGCAACTCCAGGGGTCAGTTCAGGTGTCGAGGGAACAGACGATGTTGACACAGCTGGTGGTATTAGTTGGGATGGAAGAGGCGAGGACATCAGCAAAAGTTGTGAACTCGATGCTGATAGAGAAGGATGTGGTCAATTTTTGAGAGTCCTCCTCAGATGAGGGGCTAACCTCCACAACAGCTGGCTCCTAGGAAGGAGCAAAGGTTGGTTCCTTCTCATTCAGGGATCGAAGGAATTCCAAAGCAGTATCAATAAGTAGGGCTGGAATGATAACTGGCTTCGGAGCTAAAGAAGAGCTTGGTTCTTTAGGGGCAGGGTGAATGTCCAGAGGTGGAATGGATACCACCTGAGGGCCAACATGATCAACATCCACATGTTCTGGAGCGGTAGCAAGGTGCTTAACCACCCTTGGGGAACCAAGAGAGGATGGAAGGTTCCTCTTCTTGTTGGTAACCTCAGAAGCACTGTTAGGTGCTGACCAAGAGTGTTCATCACGAGATGTACGTTTATGACGGGGACTTTTTACCTGGTCAGGCACAGGAGAACCAGTAGGAAGTCTCTTGCTTCTCCCTTTCTTTGGCCTATTAGAACGCAGAGAATCAGAAAAGCTCACACCAGGTTGGATATACATCTCCTTTACTCTTCTTCTGGCCTCTTTAAAACTGACCCTGTTCTTGTTTCTAATGGCAATGACTTACTTCCCTCTCATAGAGAAAGAAAGTGCATTGCTGTGATGTTGCAGGGTGTTCTCCACTACAGTTAGGGCAGCACGGCTAAGAAAAGGGCGTCCCGTGATAATCCGATCCACAATTCACACACAACCTTGCCTGTTTACAAAACTTGCTTACATGGCCAAAGCGTTGGCAATGGAAGCAGCGTCGTGGGTTTTCAACGTAAGGCTTGACTGGAATGTTAAGATAGCCAGCCTTAACGTACTTGGGCGGTTCAAATCTGAAGGTCAGGATTATGGTAGCGGTGGGTAACCTAGCACCATTCACAAACATGGAAATGCGGTGAGCACTTACAACCTTCTGATTGGTAAGTTTTGATACCAGCCTGTCAACATCGTAATCTATTAACTCTCCCCATCGGATAACACCTTTACTGGTGTTAAATGTCGGGTGTGAAGCAGAGGACATGTCTACAGAAGCTAAAGACTGTAGGGTCTTAATCCGCTGATGCTGCTCGCTTGATTTCGCCTCGACTAGCAATGCGCCATCATTACGTGGCCACATTTGGGCAGGTTCGCCACATTTCTCAACAAAATCCTCGTAGCCGTCGAAGATGTCAGCCTTACTAAGAGTACTATCATTCACTTTCAAGACTAAAAATCAGTCGTAATCCAAATCAGGGTCGACTTCTGACCCAAAAGGATCAAAGCGTCTACCGTCAGGTTCCAAGGCACGATGACCAGAGGCCGCAGGTCTCTGGGAGTTATGTTTGTTAAATTTACCCATATAAGTATATATTTTATTTTGGGATGCCCCTGGGGCCGAGGGCATGCACCAAATAGTCATCGTGAGTCCAAAGAGCGCTCATACAGACCAGACGGGGTAACCCGCCCCCTGACTCCCACTGTCGTTTTAAAAACAGTGGAGCCGCATAACGGAGTTTCTCTGGACTGCAGTGCTAAGACCTCCCAGAAACAAAATGACCCGGGCAACCAAACCTCCTCTAAGGCATGGTCCTGCAGACGACCCCCCGCAGTGGGCACATCCGTCAACCGGTACAGAAGCAAAAGTAGAAAAGAAGGAGAAGAGGCTAAGCCTAGGCCGGACGGGGCGCCGAGTTCCGTCAGCACGGCGGCCAGGAAGGAAAATTACCGCGCCGCTTACGGGGAAGAGAATTGGTACAGAAGACGAAGTAGGGATTAGCAGGAGAAAAAGGATGCCAATCTGGGGCCGGACGGGGCGCTGAGTCCCATCAGCACGGCGGCCAGGAGAGCAAATCGCCGTGCCCCTTATGGGGAGTTAATGGTAGAGTGCAGCGTCACACTCACAGGCGTGCCAAAAAAAAAACCTGGGTTTTTTTCAAATCAGGTTTTTCAAAAAACAAATGCTACAAGCACTAGAATAACATAGAAAAAGAATAGCTATCTCTATTTTTATATAATATTAATAATTACTTAGTTTAATAATTATATTATAGTAAGAACAGATCATTGATCGAGAATTGTGGGTACCCATGATAGCCATAACCTGTAGAAGGAGAGATGAATTATTATGAGTCAGTATCAGAGAAATAACCTTAATTTGATACATATTTGTTGAAATTATAAACAAATATGAATTTTTAATAAAATAATGATAAGTAGTATTCATTTCTTTAAAAACAAGTAATTTTGAAAAAAAAACGGGTTTTTTAAAATTTCACTTGAAAAAGCCAAAAAAAAAAGTTTTTTTTTATTTTCCCACCCTGGCCTGGCAGCAGCGGACCAGAAAATGATATTTGAATGGGAAAGTGATCACTACCATGGAGGTCATCGACCACCCCCAATCAAAATCAGCGTGCATCAGAAGAGGACAAAGATAGATGGAGGCAGGAAAATGAAGCGGTTCTCGGGCAGTGATGCGTAAACTCATCCACATTTAGGACACCCATCTCAAGCTCGTTGATCAGGTCGGCAAGGATTTAGCCCCGGGGATTGATAGAGTAATCCCCCCAGAGGGACTGTCTACCGTTTAGATCTCCGAGCAAGAGAAAGAGCCTCGGTAACCGTGCCACGACGCGGCGGAAGTCTCCCGCATCGAAGTCGGCTGACGGTGGAATGTACGAGGAAATAACAGTATACCTCCTATCAAGGTGCAGCTGCAGAGATACTGCCTGAAAGGAGGTATATAAAGCGGGTGTAAATCGCACATTCTCCCGCCCGGCCCCCATCCCGTGGTGGTGGGTGGGGTCGCAAAATCATTATACCCCGGGAGGGTGGGCAGGGGGGCATGCGCCCAGCATGGTCTCCTGCAAAAAGAAGGAAAACGGAGACATCATGCCGGGTGTAAACAGCGTATCCCCCTAGCCCGGGGATCCCGTGGTGGTGGGGTAACAAGACCCTTATACCCCGGGAGGGCGGGCAAGGGGCACGCGCCTAGCATGGTCTCCTGGAGAAAAATAGCTAACTGGGAACGGGAGGAAACGAGCCTCCGCAACTCCTCCCAGTTGGCCCGGAGTCCGTGGCAATTCCATTGAAGGAATATGACCTCCAGGCCTAGCTCGGAGGAGACGCGGGGCCCTCTTCGAAGAGAAGACCCTCACGGGAATGGCCGTAGGCTTCCCGGAGGCAGAACCCCGGGAGCTGTTGGCCGGATAATGCCCTGTCACCGTTGAGGACTTATTCGGGGAGGTTGGGGTTGTAGGGGAAGTGAGGAAGTAGGGGAGAAATACAGGGTGTCTGAAAAAAGGAGAAGAGGCTAAGGTGGGGCCAGACAGGGCAAAGCGGTGGCAGTAGAACTTCTGCGGAAGTAGCATGTATGTCATCACGTGGTAGTGATACTAACCTGTACGCACCGACTCAGGGAGCTTGTCACAGTCGAACGTGAGGAAAAGTGTAGGGGTGGGTCTCGAGGACCCTCCCTGTTTTCTCATCACACACTGGACCTTTACTGCTCCTTGGTCGGCCAGCTCTAATGTGATGTCATCTATCAAGTAGTCAACGAGTTTCCTCGCATAAACAACTTCTTTCACAAAATTCATGGTAAGAGTGCGGCATCACATACACCAGGGTGTCTATAAAGTGTCGAAAGAGACAATCTTGGTCGCCTCGGAGGGATCCGACACATTTGCCAGAAACGGGTCACCTTCAGCTCTCTACCAATCGGGCTAGCTAATGCGCTCCTCTGATGTATCATGTTGCCCTTGGTCAACATACTACCATCGTTGGAGCAGATAACTAGAAAGCGTTTGAAACCGCCGGGTTCGAAAATGCCAGGTAACCTCTTAATGAGGGACCCTGACTTAATCAAGGCTATGCTCTGCGCACCTGCAACTTTAGTCTTCTCAGGGACTCCCGACCCGGGGGAGCAATGCAATGGGGGTGGACGTACTACTATTGGCTTGGTCACTTACTAAAAGGGCAGCGGAACAGACCGCCTCCGTGGCTCCCGCAGAGGGAGAGGAGCCCTTACTCTTTTTAGTAGAGGAGTGGGAAATGAACCTGCCTTTCTCCTCCACCGGAAGGAGCCCCTAGGCCAGATCCTTCTCTGAAGAGGTCTTGGCTGTCACAGGTTCATCAGCTTGGGGAGGAGAGCCCTCCTCTCATCAAGGATCAGAGCTGTCTGAGGAAAGGCTTGCACAGGGGGGGGGGGACTCTGGTTATGTGCTCAGCACCGATCCCAGATTCAACCCCATGGAAGCACCTACCGTCTGGGGCTGGGTCACTTCATGGACCCTGTCCATCTCAAAGGGGTCTCTCCATGTGGCCACCCCCTCCCCAAGAGATTACGGATTCCATTTGAGGAACCTTTTGTCTCATCTTGAGTCAGCCAACTGGCATGTCATGAAAGAGAGGTGGGCATGTACGGTGACCCCCTCAAGCTCGACTCACAACACACGAGTGTAGGACATTGGGGAGCACAGAATGACAGGCCCTGCCATCCATTGCCCCCACTAAGGGGGTTGGCCTTATCTAGGTTAATATTGGGATGCCTGCGTGCTTTCTTGGCCTTCCCCTGTGAAAGAAAAGGAGGGACTGCCGCTGGAAAGAGTGAGCTGCCCAAAGGCGCCTCCAGAGAAGGGGGTGAGAGGGAGTCCCCTGCACCCATAGTTCTAGAAGAGGAGTAAGCCTCCTCTCCAGGAGAAGAAATTTGGAGGGTCTCCTGAGTAAGCACAAGGGGTAATGGTCCTCCATTTTTCAGTGGCGCTGCCTGAAGGTGGCCCAGGAGAAGGTAGAGGGGGGTGCAGGATTTTTAAAATTATTATTATACTCATCATTGGGCATTCATTGTGACCCTATTTATATCACAGGAAGCATACCCTAATCACCCCAAAGTCAGCTGCAGCGTTTGAGGCCACTCATCCCGCCCAGTGGCCTGGCAGCCCATCAGCATGGTGGCTTCACCTTGGGCTGGGTATAAAATTGATACTGTGAAAGGGGACAGAAAGGGGATGTGAGGAAGGTGTGTGTGGGGGGGCATTGACCCCTCCCCCTTCAGCGCCGATTTGGGAGGGTTGGGTGAGAGGAAACTGACCAGAGGCCGACCAGAGAAAGTTGTGGGAGAGGTTGTAGGGAGAGTGAAGAGGTAGGGTAAGAAGACGGTGTCAGAAAGAAGAAGAGGCTTAGGCTGGGGTCGGACGAGGCGCCGAGTCCCATCAGCACAGCGGCCAGGATAGCAAATCACCATGCCTCTTATGGGCAAAAGAGAGGTAGAGATAGGCAGGTTCACTAACGAGTAGGCTGGGTGATCACCTATTATTATTATCCCCAGGCACTAGGTGATCTTGGTAAAGCATGCAGTCCACTAGGGTACCATGTCTTGTGGACCAAACTCTGTCCATGTGAGACCAGTTCCTCCTAGAACAAGTGTAATCATAAAATGAAAAAAGGTACCGCTGAGATGGACCGAGGAGGAAGTGCACTAACAACTTCCCCAGGCGCTATCAGAGTCCACTTCAACTAAGTGACATAGATTCTCTAATTTTCACTCAGACCGAAAATATGTGCAGCTCCCCCAGGTACTAAGTGTAATATCCTACATAGGGTACCTCCCTGCAGGAGGCAAGGTCTTGGAAGGAACTGAGATTGACTCAAGAAAGTGGCCCACCTAAATGGAAAGGAAAATCCTTCTCGTACCTTCCGCGGGATGAAGAACTCTTCAGGGACATGCGCCTCATTCTTGAAGAAGGCCTTGTTCTCGATCTGATCGAGATCATCAGGATTGATAACCAAGATTGATTCCACCGCTTCACTTGCTTTCGAGTAGTTTGCCACTGATTGGTCAAAAATTATAACAAGAGTTGAGTGAAACAGAATAATGCGTGGTATTAAGTAGCCCCCTCTCACACTATATCAAGCATGCCCAGAGCCCTTTGATAATCAATACTAAACAAGTAATTGTATAAGCCAATCTAACACCCCTAAAATGTTTCAAATAAATGATTTAAAGGATCACATTACTTTTGACAGGCTTCACTCACTCATCAGAGCTCAATATCTATCACAATTAAAAGACAAGGGACAAAAACATAATTCTTACCTTTATAATAAGAAAATTGCAAATAATTCAATATGGAAGCAACAAAATCATCATCTACGTATAAAATAGATAATTTCAGCAAACATTTCATCTTACAACGCAATGTAAATGTGTAATGATCTGAAAAGAAATGTTTTTCTTAAAAACAAACATCCATAAATGAATAATCATTAGATGAAATCAGTGAAAGATATTGATTGATTATTAGTACCAGCTAATCTTTTCCTTGAGAGGGGTCACCTTGATCCTTTAAGGGTCCCAAATCAGTGAAAGATATTGATTGACTATTAATACCAGCCAATCTTTTCCTTCGGAAGTTAACTCGATCCTTTAAGGGTCCCCAATTCAAAAAGCAACGCATCTAGCCTCAGGGAGGAATGAGTGATTCAAAGCTCCCTTATTTCAACCCTCCTTACAGAGCAGAGCTAAGCCCTGGGGATGGTTTCATGACTAGCTTTCGGGGTATTTACCTCTTCTGAGATAACCACTGGATGGAGGTACATGGCTGCTTCGCTTTTTGTGAAGGGGTCACACGGGGATGCCCTGATTTTAGCCATGGCAATGTACAGCCTGTTTTGCTGCCAACTTTACCAAGTTGCCACCTGGGAGAGTAAAAGCTCACAGAATGGTTCGAGATGGGTACAGTGGCTAGCATGTTCATAGACCTGGAGGGCCAGGAATAGAGGATGACTTTTTTGTTTTTAACCTTCTGGTGGCAAGGTTGCGACTCCCACACCAACAATGCCCGCGCCGCCCTGACAAACCCAGTTGTTTAAGGAAAGTTTAATCTTAATTTTATTATAACCTAATAATAAAAACTACTGAAACCTTAAGCAATCACAGCCCCCCCCTAAATATATAATCTTATACCCTAAATTTAAATTAATCAATATATATATATATATATATATATATATATATATATACACTAATCTAATATGTATGTGGCCTTAGAAGTTTATTGGCCAACAAAATTCATAGTAGAGAGTGCTGTCAACTGCACAGGCGAGGCAACAATTGTCCAAAGAGCACTCAACATGGACACATGGGAATTTTTTTTAAGTGCCCATTTGGCAACTGACTACTTGGTCAAAAGTCGCAGTAATCAAGCTAAAGCCTAATACTAGGCTATATTAAAAGAAAACAAAAAAAAAAACATGCAAAGACTAAGCAACAAAGATGAAAAAAAGAAAGAACAAAGCAAAAACGCAAGAAGGAGGAAGGACGCTCCAGCAATGGGAGGCCAGCCTCCCCCTGATTGAGGAAGATGCAACCTCCAACAAAGAGAATAAAATAAAATGGAGGAAGCCAGTTTCCTCCAAAGGGTCAGATGAACCATAAGTCTGTGTAAATAAACCTGTCCAGAGTCCAAGGGACAAGCGGTAGCAACCCGCTTGTCCTGATACAAGGACGGATAATGTGCACAAAAATCACCCAGACTGGGACATTCAACAAAAATATACGGAACAGACTGGGGGACAATGCAGTTGTCACAATAAGGTGCGGTCAATTGTCTGTCAAATGGCAATGGGTACCCCAAGTGTTCACAAATCAAATCAAAGCCATCACAGCATTGGGGTCCAAAGGGACGCAATTTTAATTTCTCCTTGGCATCTCATCATTGACAAGTAGGCTCTCAATGGGGGAGGTGAGGAAGGCACCAGTGTCGTGGATGGAGCCCATCTTCCGCAATACACCCTTAACCGCAGATGAGTAAAATTTGCATCTGTAGTAAAGCTTTAAATAAACAAAGGATTGAGAGAAATGCAAAGCAGTAGCCCTATCAGCGCCTGAAGTGTTGAACACCACAGAACGAAGAATGCCCATGGTGCAGGTACAAGAGACCCTAAGGGTGCAAATATGAGCCTCCCAGGTGAGGCATCGGTCAAAAACAAGACCAAAGAAAAGCAAGACTTCACCCCTTCCTGCTGAACCCCATTTATGAACAGATTGGGACAGGGCTGAGCCATGGTTGGTGGCAGAAGTATACCACCTGTCTTGGCCAAGAATAACAGGACCAACTCCTTAGTCATCACAAGCAGGCAGGTAGCTTGAATAGCCAAAACCTCTCTTAAGCAGATATTAATGGCTTTAAAAAGCAGTGTGAATCTCTGCAATTCCTTAATTGGTTTTGCACATTTTTGTCATGCACAACCTGAGAACAGCACAGGGCTGTGGATGACCGGACTTGGTACATCTAGACATTCTGTTGGTATGCCAGAAGCAGTGGCAGCAGCAGCTCCTCTGCGGTAATGACACGAATGCCTTCACACGGTAGCAGTGCAGACAGTATGCACAATTCAGGGAACCTGTTCAGTTATCAAGTGATGAATAAGGAAGGGGTGGCCCTAGAGTCCCCAGAGGGTCATATTAAAGTTCCAGACAATGACCATTAACATGCCCAAGGCCTCAGATCTGAGTTGGGATGGAACTTGACAACCCAGGTTGGATTGTTTGTGATTTGTCACATAAGAATGGGGGTGGCATGGTGACCCCATGTGTGAGCTAAAGAAATGAGTCAATGGCACAGCCTACTACCCACCTCTCATAAGAACCAGTTAACCATTTAATGCCCACCATATGATTTAGCATGATTAATCATAGTTAACTGTGCTTAAAAAAAAAATAGAAATATATTAAAAACATAACGAAATACTAGAAAAAATCCAGCTTACGGAAAGAGAATACCGAACATTGAACTTTAAGCAGCAATTCAAAAGCAGTAGAGAGAAGGTTCAAAACGAAATAGAACCACTTTAAAGCTAAGACTCAAACAAGAAGTGACATGAAGAACAAAAGAAAGAATGATTAAAAACAAAAGTATAAAAGTTATTGAAGGAAATAAAAAGACATAACAGCACATGAGTGCTCCAATAACCACAACCATAAGTAAATATAAAAAATTACAAAGCTCACAAGAGAACTTTATGAAAACAAAGGCTCGAATGCTAAACTAAAAGAAACCTACGAGGGGCGGTCAATAAGTTTTGCAATTCGGATATAAGGAAACAAGATATGAGGAAAAGTGTTTCATTATTTTTCAATATAACTACCCTCGACTTCAATGCACTTGCGCTACTTGTCCCTGAGGCTTCGAATTCCCGACTGCTGTTCAATCCACTCCTGGACGGCGAGCTGGACATCTTCATCATCCCCAAACCGGCGTCCACGCAGTGCAGCCTTGAGCTGGCGGAATAAAAAGTAGTCGCTAGGGGCCAGATCTGGACTGTAGGGGGGATGGTTGAACTCTTCGAATCCGCACTCGCGCAGGGCAGCTTGTGCAACTCTGGCCTTGTGGACAGGGGCATTGTCGTGGAGGATCAGGACACCGCATGTCAACTTGCTGCGCCGCTTCTGACGGATGCACTTCTTCAACCCAGCCAGTTCCTCGGCGTAATATTGGCCTGTGATGGTCCTTCCACGAGGCGCATAGTCCACCATCAACACTCCCTCAGAATCCCAGAAGATGGTGGCCATGATCTTCCCGGCTGAGGGTTGGATCCGGAACTTGATGGGGGTCGGAGAGCCCCTGTGCTTCCAGGCCATGCTTTCGAGCTTGGTCTCGAGATCCCAGTGATGGACCCACGTTTCATCACCTGTCACTATGCGTGACTCGAATCCCGCCGGGTCTTAGTTGTTCAGGAGCAACAGCTCCTCCGAACTTTGACGATGTTGAAGTCGATCATGGGGCGTGAGGTTTCGTGAGGTTTCTAGGGACCCAAGTCATGGCCAAATTGTCGTGGATGATGTTGATAACACTTTCATGTGATATTCCAAGTTCTCGCTCGATTTCTTCGACCTTGAGCCGTCGATTTTCGAGGATCATCTTCTCCATACAGGCCACATTGCCCTCGTTGATCACGTCTGACGGGCATCCTGGACGGGGGTCATCTTTAAGGGATTCACGACCATGGCGGAACTCCCTATTCCAGTGAGCAATGGTTGCATATGAAGGGGCAGTGTCGGTGTACACTCTAACTATGCGTTCATGGATCTCTTTTGCATTCTTGCCTTCCTTGGTCAAAATTTTGATCACTGCGCGGTGCTTAACCTTCTCCATTGTTGACAAATTTGTGACTGACGATCTGCGATCAGCTACTGCTTTTTAAATAGACGAGGCAGGAGCGTGCGGCTGCAGGTCCTGACTTGTCATAATTTGTCTTAACACCCCCACAAACAGCCATCCCCCTTCCTCTGGTTTGCCCTACCGATTCGCAAAACTTATTGACTGCCTCTCGTAATACAAACAAATGAAAAATAACCTCAAGAAAAACAAAAGAAATTGGAAACAAAGGCTCCTACGCTGTAAATAAAAATATAACCAAAAAGCAAAACACAATGTAAAGCGAAAGCGTTAGCCAGGCAATCTGGCACATAGCACCATCGCCCTCATTAAAAAGCATTTATCACAATCCAAAACTCTCCTCATTCATATTATCAACACCACTCATTCCACACTTGCACAATCTTTTCTACTTTTTTCTATCTCCCTCCCACACTTTCACCTCTTATTTTATCACTATCCCTCTGGAAAATTTTAGAATCAAATGAGCATTGTGATTCTTTTGCTGTTGGAATTTGTGACACAGACAACCTTGATGCCATGCTCCAACCACAAAATAATGGCCTAGAATCTGATAAAGATAATGCTCCAAGTGATTGTGAAGTCTTCATCAAACTTCAGAGACATAAATAGAGGTGTACTTTCACAGGCTGCAGAAATTCAAGTTAACAGTAAAGAAGATAAGATCTTTTTTTGGACACTGAACCGGTTGCACATTCTCATTGTCCTTCAAAAAAGACTGCAATGAGAAAAAAAATTCTAGACAATGGGCTCTAAAAGCTTTAGAAACATGCTGCCAAAAGTATGATTGCTCTATCAATGAAACAGAGCCTGCACTTATAAAAACGGGCCAATTAACTTATTCAATTTATTCTTTAATTATGAATAATGACTCATATATGTAAAGAAACAGTTAAATTTGCATTAGTTATAGGTGAGCCCCCAGTTTATTTTATCAGTTGAGGAACTATACACCTATTTGGGGATTATTCTTTTGTCAGGATATGATGAAAAGCCATTCAGAAGAATGTATTGGCAGACCCAGCCTGATGCCCATAACTATATGGTAAGCCAATCAATGAGTAGAAATATATTTGAAAAGATTTACCAACATTTACATTTCAATGATAACATGATAATAGATTCTTCTAACAGAGTTTATAAAAGGAAGCCTATATTAGACTATCTAAATGTAAAGTTCAGTCAGTTCATTGAGCCAATGAACAACCAGTTCTTTCTTGATGAGGGAATGAAGCTATTATAGGCATCATGGCATGAAACAGTTTATTCAAGGCAAGCCTATTCAATATGGATACAAGCCATGCATGGTGTCTGAGTACATCTGAGGGTTACTTAGTCAAATTTCCACCATATACCAGTGTTGGAGATAAAGTTGTAGGAAACCCTTGGTTCTTTGGTAACAGAAAATTTCTGCTTAGGCTTTGTAGCACAGGTATCTTGTATCTTTATGGATAATTACTTCATTTCACTTCCTCCGGTGGATTCCCTCTCAAGGTGTGGTGTGTTTTGTGTTGGAAGCATCAGAAAGGATAGAACTGAGAAAGCTCCCTTACAAGAACTAGTCTGGTAGGGGTACATGCTGTGCAGTTGAAGAAAAAGCTAGTGGGATTACTCTTGTCAGATGGAATGATAATAACCAAGTTACTTTAGTGACAAATGTCAAGGAAAAGGAGATTTTCAATGTAGGAAGCTGTCTGAGATGGAAGAAAGATGAATAAAATCAAATAGTGTGCCTCAACCAAATGTTACAAAGCTATACAATAAAAAAAGGGAGGCATTGATCTTTTCAATAAAATGAGAGTTCATCATAGAATTAGAATAAAATCTAAGAAATGGTATTGGCCTTTGTTCAGATTTTGTCTCAACGGAAATCTTAATGGTTGCTGTATCACCACTTTGAAAGAAATCTCTCCCTAGAATTTACTTGACAAATTATTTTCTTTACTTGCTGGACCAGGCTTAGGTAATAAACAAGGATTTCATCTTAAAACATAGAAGCAAGTACTAGAAGCAGCAAAATTTGATGGCAAAGATCATCTTATCAATAAAAATGATACCAAAAGACAGTGCACTTTTTGCAGGAAATTTACCAAATTCCTGCGAATAAAATGCAATGTTTGACTAGATTTTGATAATTGCTTGGTAGATTTTCATCAATAAATGTGCTTCTTACCTCTTGTAAAATAAAAATTCAATATTCATGTGCTGTAATAAAAAAGAAAATAATTTTTTCGGGATTTAAGGTTTTTGCAAACACTACTGCCCAGTGTATGATAAATCATAGGGGTAAAAAACAACAAGTTGAAATCATGATGTTTTTCCAAAATATTTGACTTCAGTTTCATTAAAAAAATATAACTTACAATTTCAGGCATTAATGGGTTAAGGGCCCTGGAGCCTGGGATGATATGCTCTCCCTAAAAGAACCAGGTGTAATAGTCAATAACACAGTATCACCTCCAGCAGGGTGCTCTACTCCAAGGTGGTCATGATACCACCCCTAACTACACAAAAAGAATAAACCCTGACATATAGCCCCCAAAATGCCCCTGCTACAACCTCCAACAAGCCCATAACAGTGCCCATCTCATCCTATCCTGCCATCCCCTTGACGATCTCATGACTTCCAAAATAACTTTTCAAGGAGAGAGAGGGAAGGAGTTAAATTCCAACCAATTTCCTTTTCCTCTAGGAGATTTCTTGAAAAGACCACATGCTATGGGTGGCATCATTCCTGAAGGCTGCCGGTGTTTGACTGAAGAAACTGGGGATGGAGGGGTAGAGAGGGCAAAATAAAACTATCTCTACATCAAAACAAGCAGCAATAAATGTGACATTGTGAATACTACAAACAACAGGAGACTGAGGTTCCAATACCTCAAAAGCACCAAGTGTTATATATGACAATGGCATCTGAAATGGGCACAGTACATAACCTCTCATATAGAACAGTATGGTGGAACTTGTTGGGCTGTGAAGAGGGACTGTGTTGGAAAGAGATTCACCAAAATAGCTCAAGCTAATTGATGCAAAGGTGGTATTTTTTGTGAGTGAGTGAGAAGTAATGTATGTGAAGGTGTGTGAACAAGATTGTGAGCGTTATGAGATGGTACGGATGGTATGTGAGACAAAAAGGGCTAATCTTGGAACAAATTGATAATAGATACATATATAATGTGTATGTATAAGAAGAATAAATGTAAATAGAAGTGTGTGCAAGGGGCCATGTTAAGTGTTTTCTGCCCACAGATGCGCCGACTTGATGAAGTGATATAGGTCATAGCACCCCATCACTGGAAGACAAATCATGTGGTTTTGTGCTTGATATGATATAAAACGGTGGTAGCATTCTTACTCCCAAACAGAAAGATGTCAGATATCAGGCAAAATTATTTAATGGAAAGAGTGCCAGGTAGTGATAAAAACTTACTTGCAATAGAAGATACAAAATCAGGAAACCAGCCCATGTCAAAGGGATCTTCACAAGCAAATCGACATTCCCGAAGTGACTGCTCAAATAAATCTAAACTCTTCTCCAGGTGGACAATTGCCTCAACATAATTCTCTTCACGATACAGCCTATCCCCTTCAAGGAACTCTTCCGCATACTCCTGAAAAATATTGTCTGTCAGAAAAACAGCCCTATAAGACAGCTAATAAGCTACACAAAGGAAGAGAAAATCTGTAACTTCATTCTTTTAGTCAAAGTCACTGATAGCAGCTACAGATTTCTCCTACAAGTTTGAGATAGGATTCCATTTAAACTGCCTAATACATATGTATTTCTAGTCAAGAAAAAATCTGACCACTATAAAAGATTTTTCTCAAAATATAAAAAATGAGGCAAGTAAAAGAGCAGCATAGTGAAAACTATGGTAGATGTAACTTTCCCTTTCAAAGAAAAATGTATGTGGAAGTCATCATGAATATATGTACAGCTGCAGTCAAAAGTTTTTTGGACATCTCAGAAATTTAAGGAAATTAGATAAATGGAGGGTTGTCAAGTTTATATATATATAATGAAAACAGCTTTTTGATTAAAAAATGCAAAATCTGTGCATTAATCCAAAAACTGCTTCATTGTTTCATTTACTATCGTCACTTGATGATTGCTTCACAGTCATCAGTTTTAGAAACATTCGCACAAGCTTGAAAAATGGCAGTTTTTTAATAATGCACGAATGCTTTCATTCTTGAATACATGATGCACAGATTTTCAAACTTATCAAATTATTATTATTAAAAAACTGCCATTTTTTAAGCACTTATAATTGAAAATAATTTAATCAGTTTGAAAATCAAATTTTATATTATTTTGAAAAGTGATTGGGCAGCCGCTACCACTTATCCCTTGTACTCGTGACTTTTGCCATTTCCACCATTGCGCACACAACCTGAAAAAATGGCCTTTTTTATAGTTTGATTCCAGCAAATGGATACAACTATAAAAAAGGCCAATTTTCAAGGTTTGGTTTTCTATTTTTTTTATAGTCTTCTGGGTTTTTTGAATAATGCACAGATTTTCAAACAACTTAGCAAATTATTGATTTCAATTTTATCATCTAATATTGCTTATAATCAAAAACAATAATTTGTCAATTTCCTAAAAAAGCTTGAAAAACGGCCAGTTTTTAAAGTTTATCTATCTCATATGTTGTAAAAACAGCATTTTTTAATCAAAAAGCTGTTTTAACCTAAAACAAACAGCCTTTTTTATACACTCTTAATGAAATTATGGGGGCAATGTTACAAGATGGCATATTATTTCAATGTTCGTAACAATGACTGAGATTGCTGCCTGGCAGATGCACAGACTTTCCAACTTATCAAATTATTGTAACATGGAAAAATGGCCTTTTTTATAGTTTTATAATCCAAAATATTAATTTGGTAAGTTTGAAAATAATGCACGGAAAACGAGAAAGAATGCATAGTTCAGGGAGTTATGACCTTTTATTGGCCGCTCGTCGCTCTCCTGTGCGCCTTTTATTTTCCCACATTCAGGGAAAGTGCTTTGAGAATTTGGTGTGACACAGTCACGGGACACACCACCATTTGATTTTTTCAAGCCTTTTTAGGAAATGGATCAAACTCTATAAAAGGCATGAGCAAGGCATGGAGCTTGAAAAACAGCAGTTTTTGGTCCATTTCCTAAAAAAGCTTGAAAAAATGGCACAGAAAAAGAAAGGGGGAATTCACAAAAAAATGGTACCTTTTGAAGATTATGTCAGAAGAAAGCCACAATAACACCACATTATTAAAAAACTGCCGTTTTTCAAGCTTTTTTTAGGATTTCAGGAAATGACTGATTTCTCTGTCCCAGTTCAGGAGTGCGCTGATGAGGGCGCCAGAGACTCCGCAAGACGCGGGGGCCCTCTTCGAAGAGAAGACCTTTAAATTAAACACACTCGTTGGACACAGCCTATAAAAAAGGCCCTTTTTCCAGGTTTAACGGCAGCCACCTTTCTCTTTTTGGAATAATACAGACATTTACTAAAAAAGTTTGAAAAATGGCAGTTCAAGCTTTTTGATGAAATATCTGTGCATTATTCCGGGACATTAAAAATTATTATATTTTTCTTCCAAACTTATAAAATTATTGTTTTCGATTAATAGTGATGCTATGTGAATGGATGAAATTTGGGTATTCCATCTGGCCTGTGGGTGGGCCCCCCGCCGGCTATAAAAAAAAAGGCCCTAAAATTTAAAATCACTAATTTCTGCCTAACTTAAATCGTGAGTTTGACAAGTTTGGAAATCTGTGCATTATTCAAAAAATGTCAGCCAGTGACTGCCATTTCATTTTTAACTTGCATGCTCTAGCAAAGGCCATTATTATTCCAAAAACTGACATTTTTCAAGCTTTTTTAATATATGTTGGAAAAACAGCATTTTTTAATCAAAAAGCTCCTTTTTATCGATCTTTTATTCATTGGTGGCCCACTATGCTGCACTTTGAGTGGAAAATCGGCCCTTTTAAAAAGTTTGACACTTTTTAAATAATTAACTATCTGTGTATTATTCCAATAATGCCCAAATGTCGTGAAGTTGCCAGGTGTCGCTAGTGTGCATTATTAAAAAAAAACTGCCGTTTTCAAGCTTTTTTTTAGGAGATTTTCAAACTTATTAAATTATTGTTGTATGATTTTTTTTTACCAAAATTATTGTTTAGTGTCTTCCCACACAGCCAAAGAAGAAAATGAGAAAACTAAAAAACTGCCATTTTTCAAGCTTTTTTTAGAAAACCTGAAAAAATGGCCTTTTTTTTTGTTTTATAAAAAAGGCCAATTTTCCAGGTTTTCAGTGAAAATCTGTGCATTATTAAAAAACTACCATTTCACAACCAGCTCTCTCTTAACAGAGCTCAAATTATTGTTTTTGATTATAGGCAGAATGGCAAAAAAAACAAGAGTAGTGGTGAGTTATCTTTTCTAGAGTTAATGCTCTTTTCTAGAGTCATTAAAGCTCTCCTCTGATGGATCATATTGCCTTGAATAAATGCACAAATTTTCAAACTAATGAATTGTCTTGAAAGCATGATGTAAATGAAAAGAATTGAGAGTTTTCGATTATAAGCTCCACTGAAAAAATTGAGCCCCCCCCCCACTGTCAGTTCTGATGTTGGTGTGGTTGTTCCTCTCGGGGCATTGGAATCTCTGCATCCCCATCAAAAACAATAATTTTATAAGTTTTCTAAAAAAGCTTGAAAAATGGCATTGCTTATAATTGAAAACAATAATTTAATAAGTTTGAAAGTGTGTAAATAAAATTATATTTTTGTTATTTCATAGGTAACGTGCGTGAAGATCACCCAGGTTCAGCCAATCTATTTCAAGATGGTACATATGGCCATTTCCTAAAAAAGCTTGAAATACGGCAGGATCAAACTATAAAAAAGGCTGCTTTTCCAGGAACAGATGATCTTTGATGGCCTTTGTACACACTCATGTAATTTAGAATCTTTGTGATAAAAGACATTTTGTTTATTTATTTAAGTGTCTCTTCAGTCATCTTTTTCTCTTCCATTGTGGAAAATTTAGCTGAGAATTCTTTCACTAGATTGATCCATTTTCTAAAAAAGCTTAGCAATATTAACCGAAAACATGAAAAATCAGGGCCTTTTTTATAGTTTGATCCATTTCCTATAAAAGCTGGAATTGTTCATCACAAGTTATTTAATGTGCCTGCAAATTCAAGACTGGCATGCCGGCATCACAATCAATTATTTGTCACGGCATGGAAAAAACAAGGTGCATGTTCCTGCACCAGAGGTCCATTTCCTAAAAAAGCTTGAAAAATGGATGTTAATTATTTAAAAAGTGCCATTTTTCAAGCTTTTTTAGGATGCATAGCCTGATTTTGATTGGGGGGTGGTCGATGACCTCCATGGTTCCATTTTCTAAAAAAAGCTTGAAAAACAAATCTGAGAATTATATTTAAAAATGGCAGTTTTTTTAAATATTATTCCCAAAATTGAGTATTCAATATTTTCTCCTTTGAAGTTAATATTGCTTATAATCGAAAACAATAATTTGATAAGTTTGAAAATCTGTGCAAAATTATTGTTTGCGATTATAAGCAATATTAACCGATGCCATTGTTCAAGCTTTTTTAGGAAATGGATTGCTTATAATCGAAAACGACCCGTAGTCTTAAAAAGTTTGATTCATTTCATTAAAAAGCTTGAAAAATGGCACTTTTTGAAAAAATTAACAGAATTTCTGATTCTGGAATATTCACAGACTTTTTTTCATAAAAAAACTTGAAAAACGGCCCTGGAAAATCAGCCTTGGATATGGACATTTCCTAAAAATGCTTGAAAAATGGCAATTTTTTTAAATAATGCATAGATTTTTAAACTTATCAAATTATTGTTTTTGATTATAAGCAATATTAACAGAAAACGTGGAAAATCTGCCATTTTTAATAGTTTTTCAAGCTTATCAAATTATTGTTTTCGATTATAAGCAATATTAGCCGACAACATGGAAAATTGGCCTTTTTTTATAGTGTGATAATGTGTTGGGGTATTTGTATTTAAGATGATGCATTCTAAAAACTGCCATTTTTCAACCAAACACCTGGAAAATTGGCCTTTGGTGAGGCATCAGTCAAATACAAGACCAATCAAATTATTGTTTTCAGCTCCTTTCCAGGCGCACTGATTTAAAAACAAGTCTGGGTCTGGGTGGAGCCGTGGATGGCGGCAGAAGTGCACCACCTTAGTCTTGGCCAAGGAAAACCGAAGACTGGGCACTTTGTAACAAGAGACGTGGTTCAATGCCTGTTGGAGTCGAAGCTCTATAGTTGGTATCTAGGCCGGGCCACAAGAGATCAAAAGGTGACCACGTAGAACATAGCAAGAATGTCTTCCAGCAGCACTGAGGTGATGCCGTTGGTGCTCAGGGCAGAGTGTGACACTGAGTACACTTACCTGCGGGACACCCTTTTCCTGCTCCAGGCAGGATCGACGAACCCACAAAAATTTAGATATAAAAATTGAGAGGCATCCTCTTGCCCCCATACCCTATCGCCATGCAGTATCATAGGCCTTCCCCAGATTGAAAAACAATGTGGTGTAGTGCTGTCTACGAAGGAAGACCTCGCAAATGGCATTTTCCAGTCGGAGTAGAGCATCCGACGTGGAGTGGAACTTGCAGAAGCCGCACTTGCCCATTTACCAATTTCTCCATCAACTTGCCCATGCAGGAAGAGAGATTGGGGGTAAACTGGCTGGGGTAGTGATCTTTCCCCGGTTTGAGAAAAGTGAGCACAGTAACGATTCACCAGAAGTCTAGGAGGATACCCTCTACCCAGATCCTGTTAAACAAGTCTAACAGAAAGGCCATACCTCGCTCACCCAGGCACACCAACGAGAGCGGAGCGCAACTGACTCAGTAAACCTGTCATTGAAAGGTTTTCTGCCTATGAAGGTAAAGTCCAGTCAGCGGCATTCCATGACATCATAACACGCAGTGAATATTAGCGGAGCAGCATCCCGGCTAGAGAAAGCGGTTGTGAAGGAGGGAGGGGAGTGCTGTGAGAGATTGCCCCAAATTCTTTTGACTCTTTCCCACACCTCTGCTAGAGGGGTCTTCCCATTAATTGAAGACACGTATGCCTGCCAAGATGAGCGGCGGGCATCTATCAAAATATACCAGAACATGGATGGCTCTAGCCGGACAAAATTCACTGTCAGTGAAATCATTTGGGCAACACTTAGAGTGCATGTAGGCAAAACGCTTCTGTTTGAGGACAGTCTCACACTCGAATGAACACCACGGAAGTGGTCAGTGTGCAAAATGGCCAGAGGTTCTAGGAATAGTAGTCAGGCCCACGGTGATAAGGTTGCCGGAAAAGAACTCCATGGCCTAAATTCCTCGACTGACAGAGAAATCAGTCATTTCCTGAAATGTGGACCACCGTGCCCGCGCCAAGAAAGACCAGGGCGGGCTCTCGGGCCTGAGTGGCCCAGAAAATATTTGAATGGGAAAGTGATTACTGCCATTGAGGTCATCGCCCCCCCCCCCCAAAAAAAAATAACAGGCTGTGCATCAGGAAGCACAAAGATAGATCAAGGCAAGAAAGTGAAGCAGTTCTCAGGCACTGATGCGTAAACTCATGCACATTTAGGACACCCATCTCAAGCTCGTCGATCAGGTCATCAAGGACTTGACCCCAAGGATTAAACGAGTAGTCTCACCAGAAGGGGTGTCTACCATTCTGATCTCCGAGCAAGAGAAAGGGCCTCGGCAACAGTGCCATGATGCACCAGAAGTCCCCCCAGTCAAAGTTGGCTGATGGTGGAATGTACGCAGAAATAACAGTATACCTCCTATCTAGGTGCAACTGCACAGCTACTGACTTAAATAAGTATCTAAAGCAAAGAGAAGAACGGAGACATCATGCCGGTATAAATGGTACATCCCCCTGCCCATCCCCCATCCCATGTTGGCAAAACCCTTATACCCCGGGAGAGTGGGCAGGGGAGGGGGGAAACCCAGCAAGGTCTCTTGCAAAAAGATAGCTAAAGGGAGTAGATGAGCCTCCATAACTCCTCCCATTTGGCCCGGAATATGCCCTCAAGGCATAGTTTCGAGGAGATGTGGGGGCCCCTCTTCGAAGAGAAGAGACTCACAGGAATGGCCGTATGCTTCCCTTCCCAGAGGCAGCACTCAGGGCGCTGTAGACTGGACAATGCTTTGAAGGCACTGTCACCTTCAAAAACTTACCAGGGGAGGTGTCTTTTCCTCCCTCAGCCTCAAAGCCTTAAACGAGCAGGGAAGCTTCGGAGGAGGAGGTCCCTCTTTTCGAGGATCCACCGTCTCCGAGCCACCCAGCCTACGCTCCTTTAGTGCTGTTCTCCTTTCAGGGGAGTTTTTGTAACCCTTAAAGATGGGCTCCCGACCAACTTCAGGGGGTGTTGCCTCCAGCAAGGGTGGGTATGACCCTTTATGCCGCCCGTTTTACCAGGGAAGCACCCAGGGTGGGTAGAACCCGCAGAAGGGTTACAAATGGGCATAGAAACGGCCGTGCTCGTAGGCTTGGAGGGGCCAGGTGCAGAGGGTGTCTTTCTTAGCATTGAGGAATAAGACATCCCAGGCTGAGATGGATGCACCAGGATTTCCTTCTCAAGGAGATACGCACATTGCTTCAAGGAAGCAAAGTGTGTCTCTCTGCAATTGATCACACAAGACTTGGACTTATTGCGTGTGGCCTTGGAGCAACTTACACAGACTACAGGTAACCCCCGACTTTGTGCGCCTACAAGTGTGATTAGTATGGCTGAAGCGGTGACGGTAATAACACCTCCACGGCAGTCGCATGAGTGCCTTCATGCGGTACCGATACCAACCGGTTCGCACTAACTCAGGAAGCTTATCACAGTCACAGGTGACTATGAATGTAGGGATTCTTCTCAAGGCCCCTCCCTGTTCTCTCATAACATGCTCAACCTTGACTGCCCCATGGTTAGCCAGCTCTAAGGTGATGTCATCTTTGGAGTAGTCTACGGGTTCCCTCGCATAAACTACTCCTTTCACAAAGTTCATGGTAGAGTGCGACGTCACACTAACCGGCATGCCATCAACTGTCCACAGGGCACTAATCATGGCCGCCTCGGAGGGATTCGACGTCACCTTCGGCTCTCTGCCAATCACGCTAAAAGGCTCTCAACTGCTGGATCATGTAGGCTTTAGCCAATATGCTGCCATCAGTGGAGCGTATGTAGATGAAGCGTTTTAAGCCAGCGGGCTCAAACATGCCAGGTAGCCTCTGAATGAGGGGCCCCAACATAATTGAGGCTCAGCTCTGCGCCTTTCTCATCTTCATCTGGGACTCCCCACCCAGGAAAGCAACTGGGCCGGATGTGCCAAACTTAGCCTTGCCGCTTACCAATAGGGCAGCAGACCCATCCGTCTCTTCAGATGGAGAGGAGCACTGGTCTTTTTATTTATTTTTTTTCTTTTTATGGGACGAAGGCAGGGAATGAACCCGCCTGTCTCCTCCACCGGCATGAGCCCCCAGGCCAGATGGACCAACCTCAGTAAGATCCTTCTCCAAGATGGACAAGCTCTTGGTTGCCACAGGGGCACCAGCCAGAGGAGGAGATCCCTCCTCTCCTTGTAAAGTCTTTGAGACCCGAACCATCTGAGGACCTCGCACACAGGGGTGGACTCGGGTTCGGGGCTTAGCACCGAGCCCAGGTCTGTCCCAATGAAAGGTCCTACCATCTGGGGCTGGGTTGCCTCAGGGACCATACTCATCTAGGAGGGGGGGGCGCTCCATATGATATCCCCCCCAACAACATCACAGGTCCCATTGCTTATAGTGTCTTTGGTCTTGGAAGAGATATGAGGCACGTACGGTGACCCCCTCTAAGCTCAATATGTGAGCACGCAGGTCTTTAGAGGGAAGGGGCAATGGGCACCAGCGTACCGGGAGAGGTCAATTATGGGCCGCCTGCTATTTTGGGTAATTCCATTAGAAAGTAAAGTGGGGTGAGTGCGAGTCCCCTACACCCATAGGCAAAGGAGAGAAGTAAGCCTCCTCTCTGGCTGAAAAGTTTTGGAGGGTCCCCTGCGAAAGCACAGGGGTGGGGGGGACCTCCATTTTTTTTGGTGGAGCTGCCCGAGGGTGGCTCTGTTGATTTTGCAGTGGAAAGTAAAGCGAGATTAATTTTTTGATCATTGGTCATGGTGACCCTATTTATTCAACGCGATGCATACACTAATCACCCCACGCAGTAGTCCACCTGGCATAAAATGGATAGAAATTGAAAGGGGAAGTGAGGAACGTGTGGATGGGGATTAAGCAGGTTAAGGGGACATTGTCCCCTCCTCTCTCCGCCCCGATCCAGGATAGTTTGGAGAAGAAGCTGGTCAGCATCTATCCTACAAAATTAGAGGCTGCCCAGAGAAAGTTGAAGGAGATTGTAGGGAAAGTGAGGAAGTACGGTAGAAATGCAGGCTGTCTGAATGAAGGAGGAGAGGCTAAGCTGGTGCCAGCCAGGGCAGTGAGTCCCATCAGCATGGTGGCCAGGAAGGCAAATCACCGCGCCGCTTAAGGGGGACATGCAGCATTATCTTGCTGGAAAATCAAATTGCGGGCATTTATGGAGAGGTAGGTCTCTGGTTGAGGGCAGCATGTAATCTCTCAGGACAGCTTGGTACTTCTCTGAATTCATGGTGCCATCACAAACAGAGACGACTCACCCTTGAACTTAACATGCATCCCATAACCATTACAGAGTAGCCACCATGCATTTTCGACTCTACTGCTCCACCGTGCTCCTGCAAGCTCTAACATTGCCTAGGATCAAGAACTGGAACATGGACTCATTGGACCACAAGACATATCCCCGCTGATGCATGGTCCAGTTGTAGTGAGCACATGCCCAAGCTAGTCAACATCAATTTAGTTGAAAGTTGATCAGTAGTTTCTGGTAGGCTTTAAATAACATCCGGCCTTGTGCAAGTTGTCTGCCATGGACCGTTCTGATGGATCCCAAGGCTCATATTACAAAAGACCTGTCTCCATGTTGCGTATTGACCCTGAGTCATCCAGAAGGACAACTGAGATCCCCTTCAAGCAGTGTACATAACAAGCTTCTTTCCTCCATGGTATAGTTTTGTGCATTTTTCATTATCATATCATTATAAGATCCTGTTGACATGGAATATCATATTAATCTATAAATGTTATATTAAGACATTTTGACTGTAGCATACTACATACTGATACCAAGATTTCATACATTTCAATAGCATTTCCATTTTAGATATTTCAACAAAAAAGTTATAAGGAAGCTTGTACTTTTATTTTGCTTCCCAGCTGTATTGTACACATGCATGCAAACCTACACCAACATAGTCGTAGACATGCCTAAATAATAAGAAAAATTCCAGGTGTCCAAAGATTTTAGGCCTGGTCTGTATACCTTAACACAAAGAATCAGAACTATGAACCAAGTGGAACTTTAAAAAGCTTCTAACCACCATCTATTCCAACAGCTTCCTCCCAAATACTTGATCTTTCATCACCCTCAATTTCCCAGTCACCTATTGCAACAGGAATCAAAGTGCTACAAAACAGCTGGCATTTTCACACAACTTCAAACTGTAAGAAAACTTTGAGACAAATGGAAAAATCAATTTAATGGCAAACTAAGCTATAAAATGACAGTGATGTTAGGCAGCAATAACATCCTGCCCTTTGTGCTAAGCTTGAAGTTTCATATCTGAAAGCACAAAGACTTCTTTTTATATTTTAAAATGAGAGAAGTTAAAGCACTTATAGTTCTAATATAACATATACAGAAGAAAACTCAACAGATTAGAGAAATTCTGAGGTTCCTTTCATAGGAAAATGGCAAGTACAAAAGTGTGTTAGAAAATGGGAGGGAACATTTCTTTAGCTTAAGGGTGGAAATTCTCTGTCATGACAATTCATACCTTTACACATCAGCTCAATTTTATGGGGAAGATAAAGAAGGACAGAAGACATTTTCCTCGCCTTCAACACCAACTATGAAAAAACTTTAAATCTTTACTCACTAGGGCATCCACAACAAATTGTGAAGAGAAACTCAGATGATGGTAAATATCTTTTCCCTGGAACTTTGTAAATTTTAGATAAGCTTAGCCATGCAAGCTCAATTACAGGCACAAATGATAGGAATGCCTGCGAAATACAAGACAGCATCTTTAGTAAGCAATAAATCTTAGTCAATTTTTGAATATGAAAGTTATGCCTTTGTCACTTTACTCTGATACTAGATAGCTTCAGAAATATGCATATTTTTATCTTCTGATTTATCAGACTAGAGGGAAATCTGAAGACTTCCAAAACTAGTATCCAAATAAAGGTCCCAATATACTCCAGGGCTTAATCCTATGGATCAGTCATGTTAAAGATACAAAAAAAAGCCATTATGCAGTTAGTATTAACACAGCCTTATTCACTAAACTTAATATAACATTAAACCCATTTGGTTGATGTTATTAGCATGTGTAGACAAAATATAGGCAAATATGTGAAGAAAAATTAGTAATTCTAATATTTTGAGACATTAAGAAGCCCTTCATTGTTGCAAGTGTTAGGTATCTGAAAGTAAAAAAAATGTGAGTTTATACTAAATCTCAAAGGTTAATCAACCCTAATGAACAAGTATAATTTGTTTTAAAAGTAATTTATTACCCATTTCTTATCCATCTTTAAAAATATTAAATAATATAATTACAATTTATAAATTAAGAAAATTGTGTGTGTAACTGCTTACCAACTGACTTCAAAAAGGCAGATTGGGAGAAATTCACCACAGAAATTGAGAAAACTTGCCTAAAAATACTAGCCACATCAGACAACATACCACACTAATACTTAAAAGTGCCAAAATGCATATCCCAAGAGGCTTCCACTCCTAATACATCCCATGCTGGACAAGTGAAAGCGAAGAATTATACAAAGAATTTGAACACTCACAGAACCTTGACACTGCTGCTCACAGCTAATCAAGAAACTTCAGCTCCAAGCCTCAACACAACACACTGCACATACCAATGTAGACGCTGCTACCAAACATATCAAACAGAGGCCACCACATCCTCAAAACTGCCTTTGAAACAACAATCAGAAAAGAGTAACAAAAGATGTACAAGGAATTACCCGGAGACAATGAAACTTTGACAGCCCCAGTCTCCCTAGAATACTTAAACAAAGCTCTCAAATGTACTAAACTAGGTAAATCTGCAGGTAACAATGGCATCTATCCAGAAATGCTACTCCACCTTGGAAAGAAAGGCCGGAGATGGCTTTCATAAGCTCTAACTGATGTCATCAACAGAGGAAAATACTCTAAAACCTGGAAAACAGGAAACATCATTGCAATACTTAAACCAGGTAAACCTTCAGACAACCCAGCCAACTACAGACCAATCTCTTTGTTGAGCTGCATTTACAAACTCTTGGAAAGAATCCTACTCAACCATATAACGCCACTGATAGAACCACACATTCCACCAGAACAGGTGGGTTTCAGGAAACAAAAAAAACAATACTGAACAAGACCTAGCTCTAACTTCCTATTTTGAAGCAGGATATAAACACAAAAGGAAAATAGGTGCTATCTTCATAGAACTAACTCCTGCATATGATACAGTTTGGAGAGGTTGACTCATGTTCAAATTGGCCAAACTTATCAAATGCAAAAAGATCCTTCGCCTACTCTCCACCATGACAGGAACCAGATACTTCTATACTCTCCTAGGAGAGAATAACAGTAAAACCTATAAAATAAAGAACATACCAACTACAACCTCCAGCAAATTTGGATACACAGATCACTGGGGTATTGCATACCAATCAAACTCAGAACTGAAGAAATTGAGGACATCCTGTCTGAAGACATAAAAGCCATGTACAAATTCTTCAAGAAATGGAAATGGTACCTGAAAATGAACACCACAAAAATAGTGACCTTCTTCCACCTAGACAACTGGAAAGCTAACCAAAACCTTAGGATATAAATAGGAAATAAAACCCCACCATCAGACCCTCACCCAAAGTATTTAGGCATCACACTGGACAGAACCTTAACCTACTGGAAACACACAAAAAACACTGGACAAAAGGTAGAAAAAATGAAACGCCCTCATTAGAAAACTGGTGGGCACAACTTGGGGAGAACACCAGGTCCTACAGACCTCTGCCCTAAAACTGCTCACCAGTATGGGAGCATAGTGCCTGCACACAAAAAATAGACATCCATCTCATTGACCCCATGAGAATCATCTCAGGTCCCCTAAAACCTACAACGACCCCTCGACTTCCTACAATGAGCTCGCTCTATCACCCCAGCTAACCTCCGTAGAAAAAATGAAGTCCAAAAACTCAAGCAGCACATTAGCAATCTGCCAGACAACATACCCCTGAAAAGGATAATTGAACAAGCCCCCACAATGAGACTCAAATCCTGCAGACCCTTTTACAAAACTAGCAATAGCTTTGATTTGATGTCATCCTGGAAAATGCAATGGGAATCTAACATCCCTGAAGGTGGAAACCTAGTATCAGACCCCACACAGCCACTCCCATGTTTCCAAAAAGCGACCAGAAAACAATGGACAGCAGCAAACCGCTCAAGATCAAAGACTCCAAAAACAGGAGTAAACCGACATTGATGGGGAATGCAGGACTTGCCCATCTGTCCAGCATGCCACACCGCCCTGCAAAACAATGACCACCTTGTGCTAGAATATCATCAAACCAGACTACAGGGAGGCTATAATTCCATCCACGAATGTAGTGAGATCTTTAGAAACTGGCTAGAATTAAACAGAGTGGAGGTGTGAAATCCATACAACACGAACCAACAGAGGGAAGAAACACATGGGTAAAAGAATGGGATGAATAAATAGAATGAAATATTAAAAATACTAACTTTGCTTACTTACCTCCCTACCTCCCTTTAGTGAGGCACCAGAAACACCACAATGTCACTCGGGCAGGTCCACAGGTCTCTTAGTAATGTTGCGTGTAAGGTTTGGACAATGGAGTAGGTTTATGTGTCTTGTGGGTCTAGATTGCACCTAGTGCATGTTGGTATGAGGTTTGTTCCGTGTTTGTATTGTTGTAGTATGAGTGAGTGGCTGGTAGTAGCAGGGATAGGAGTACTTTGTGTTTTCTGGGGAGTGGATTTATAGAGGCTGCTCTTTTAGGAAGTGGTTATGCACGGCAGTGTGTAGGTGTTCACAAATGTGGACTGTGTGGATATGTTTTACTAAGGTGTAGTTAGGGGGGTTGGGGGAAGTTTATTGAGCATAGGGTGGAAGTAAGGTACTTGGAAGATCTTTTTTGTGACTTGTGGTAGTTGTGTTGTAAGGTGGTGGTTGGGGTGGGGAGTTATTGTGTTCTGCTGAAGTGTTTGGTTCCTATCATGTTTAGGTGCAAGTGAGAGTAATATTTTGGTTTCAGCGAAGAGATGTGGAATTGTTGTGGTTTTTGTGCATCCTGTGATGATGCTGAGTGCATTATTTTGTATGATTTGGAGCGGTTTGGAGTGGGTGTTTTTGAGATTTTGGTGGTAGGCTGTGCAGTGTAGTTTAAGGTGGTTCATAAAATTGTTTGTATAGTGTGGATAGGGATTCTTTCTGTCGCCCAAAGGTAGTGTTGGTTAGTGTTTTAATTTTCTTGCTTCTTACCTTGGTTGTGCTTTATATCATGTGGGTGCCAAGCATGATGCCTAGGAGGGTGTGGGTTTTGTTAAAGAGGAGTGCTCCTCCATTTAGTTTAATTGTAGCATGTTTGTTTAATTCATGGTTACAGAGGGTAAATAGTGTTAATGATAATTTAGCTAGCTATGCCGACATCCTGTTAAGTGTGAACTATTGTCCCAGTGTGTTGATGTTTTATTGGAGTGTTCTGTTAGTAGTGGGAAATTTCTGATTCTGTGCTATGATAAAGATGTCATCTGAGTAGGTAGACATGCGGATGATTTGTGAGTGAGGTTGTGGTGTGTGATGAGTGAAAAGGTTGGAAAGTAAGGGAGAGAGAATAGCTCCTTGGGGAACTCCATTGTTTAGGTGTTTAATGTATGATATGTGGATGTGAGGGTATGGAACGTACATACTCGCATGCCGCCAGACAATCGTGGGAATGAAAGAAATTTGTCATTTGAGTTGACCTTCGTCTCCTCTCTCTCCCCCCATCCGCCCCCGACATTCTACCGCCCTCCTCTGCCTTTCCCTTGACCTAAGTCGTTATCCGTGCCAAACTTCCCCAACAGGCGACAGGAAGTCTGATGAAAGAAGGCTTATTTCACAGAGAAGCCTAAATTCTATTTGCCTTCTTTATGATACCTTGGAGATTGTCCAGAAGGCGCGGTGATAAGCGAATTGTTGTATAGGGAATCTCTCTCTTAACCCTCACATTGAACGAGAGTCGTTGCCATAACGTATCGACTGCAAACGCGCCGCTGAGGCAACTTGGGCGCTGTCTCAAAGTGTTCCTGAGGCAAATCCCACCCCGCAGAGTCTGTGACTAGAAGAATACGCTCTGTTGCTCAATGTAACTTGACAAAGAAAAAGGAACATCCAAATAGTTACTGGAAGTAACTATTTGTTAGTGTCACATCCAGTTAGGAGTGAACTAACCGGAACTGCAGTCAGCAGCCCCGAACCCATCGTCTTATCCCCCCCTCTCCCCGAGAACTTGTGTTAACGCCACCCGAACCACCCCGTCTGGACCTGAGTAGTCGTCTCTCTGATCCAACACAATTAATGGTAATCTGTAAACCCTGAGTCCCTCTATTCTTAAATTATCTATTTAATTAACAGTGATTGATACTCCCATTGAGTCATTATAAATCTAGACGCTTAACGTCAGTGTTATCCTCCCCTCCTTTTTTAAAGAGATTCAAGTGAGTCATTCCCTGATATTATTATTTATAATTGCTGTCAACCTGGACTAAGCTGTGTTTAATATTTAATCCTTATTTACCTAAATGCCCATTTAACTATTGCTACTAATTATTATTTTGGTGTAAAGTAAAGTTTATTTGTGGCACCTTTTTGACGTACCCTTGGCAAGACTTTAATTAAGAATCCCTTCGGCTAATTTATTCAACCTGTAATATGCACTGTTAGAATTTAACAATCACAAACCTCCTCCCAGTAACAAGTGGGACTTTTATAGTGAGAATCCTGGCCGTGGCACAACCCGCCTCTAACCAGCCTTCGCACGTTCAGTAGGAATTAAAGCCTATATATATATAATGATCGTAGATTGAGTCATAGGGTCTCAATACGATCAACTTAAACAAAAGCAGTGTCTCCAGATCAAGGACTAGAATAATTATTGTACCAGACTATGAGCAATTCTACGACAGTGGATTTGGTTTATTACTTGGCCTTGACTACCAAATATAAAGTTTGTGGCCATTTTTTGTCATTGTTTGTGAGGTCTGTGTTTAGGAACTTGTGAGCTAGGGTGTGTTTGGGTACTGTGTTGAAGGCTTTGTTTATGTGAGGATGATACATAGAAGGGTGGGGGGGGCAATGTTCTTTAAAACCATCTAGAATGTGTTGTGTAAGGTTGGTTAAGAGAATTGTGGTGGAGCGTTAATTTCTGAAGCCATGTTGTGTTGGTGAGAGGGGTATATGTTTGGTCTAATTCTTTGGTGTAAAAGCTTTTCTAATGTTTTAGATAGGGTGCAGATGAGTGGGATGTGCCAGTAGAAGCTTGTATGTGTTGGTAGCTTGCCTGGTTTAGGATTGGGTTGATATGCACTGTTTTCCAGATTCATGTGATTATGTTGTTGAGCTGGGTGTGGTTAAAGCTGTCTGCAATGGCTGAGGTGCTGCATTTCCTAGTTGCTTGAGGTGAAAGTTTTATATGTTGTCAGGGCCTGTTGCTTTAGTTTTTAAGTTATTTTAGTGCTAGTTGGACAGAGTGGGAAGGGGTGTGTTTGTTTATGCATATGTTTTTATGTTTCATAGGATTTGTCTGTGGGTGGGTAAGAAGCTGATGTTGGAATAGTGTTTCATGATGATATTACACTGTTATTTTGGGATTGCTATTTGGTTGTTCCTGGTCATCAATGTTTCGTGTGCAGAGAAGGGAGTTGCGTATGATGTATGGATTTTCTTTAGGTTCTCCAGAGTTGGGTCATGTTTACTCTGTGGTCAATTGTGCTTATGTATTGGTTCCAGTTTTCTGTTTGTTGTTTTGCAATTACAGATGTAATGTTGGTGTTGAGGAGTTGGATATCTTATATCTGTTGTTGTGAAGTAACTGATTTTGTTTCAGGGTAGCCAGTTTGCTTTTTGTAGTGAGTGTATGTGGTTTGGTAGAAGGTTGTATAATTTGGAAGGATGTGATAATGAATAAATGGTTGGAGTGAAGGTCAGCTATTGCATTCCAGGTTGTTTTAGTGAGAATGTTTGGTGAGCAGGTTATGTAACGGGAAGTGATGTTTTGGGTATGCTGTGGAAGTTGTCTGGTTGGTTGTGTGGTAATGTTTAGAATGGTTAGCGTGTGAAGATGCTCTGCAATGCATGCACCTCTGCTGTCAACTTCTTGTGTTCATAGCCATGTTGGGCGATGTGCATTGAAATTGACACAGATAAAAAAGTTTGGAAGTTGTGAGAGTGGTTCTAAGGCAGGTTTATAGTTTAATGGTATTCTTCTTGATTTGGGTGGAATGTATAAGTTTACTAGGTTGTATTAGGTGTCAATGATTTTAACTCTGATGGATTGAATTTTAAAAATATAAACTCTAAGCACACCTCAATCTTAAATAGAAACCTACAGGACCAAGTTTATAATGGAAGCACAAGCACTCAAAACCACCAACTATACCCACTTACTGGTGAAAGATTTACCAAATAAAAGGAATAAATTATCAAGCAGAAAACCATTACATTTTTTTAAATTTAAAAGTAAGCATAGGTTTACTCAGAAAGCTCAAAAAAGGACAAATCAATTAAAGCAGAAACATCTTGGGTTAAACAGCTCACTGGCAAGCAAATTAACATTCTACAAATATAGAATGACAAATCTATCATCATCACCTTTATTTCAAGATCAATTATATCATCACCCTCAAAGCCTCCCATTTTCATATAATGTTCAAGATTCAGATTCATGGTTTGATGATGGGGCTGCCCGGTGAGGAGGGTTGCAGCTGCATTTGCAGCTTTATCCAGTTGTCCATTCTAAAGGAATAAAACCATATTAATTAGAATGTTTGTTTTCTGAAATAAATTTTTTTCATTATTTTCTTCCCTGGAGAATAATGAGCAAGTATAATGGTTGCAATATCCAATTTTTAAAATAAAATCATTAGAACTTGGACAGAATAAAAAAGAATAAAGTACCTAGATGCGTTGAACTAGAAATTTCTAAGTAAAATAGAATTAAGCAATGACTATATTAAGTGTAGGAATATCTCACTTATTGCAATTAACCTTGCCAGTAAAAATAGTGAATAATACAAAAATAAATTAAAAAACTGTTGTAGAGAATATTACAAACTTCTAAATAATTATTAGCCCCAAAAATAATAAAAAAAAATATTTGCATTCATATTTAAAAAAAAAAATTCTAATATTTAAAAAAATTAAAAATGTAGGAAAATATTTGGGTAGACAATTTTAATGCAATTTTGCTCTTCTTTTCTTGATGTAACTTTTTTCCTAATTTTAACTGCAAGAGCAGTAGCAAAGAGGCAGTAGGTTTGTGAGGAGAGATACAGGAAGAAAGTGGTGATGATAGAGTGAATAAAAATATTGGGAAGATGTATAACTGCAGATCCTACTCTACACATTGGATCTAGGATAGCAAACTACAGATATTGGGGCAGTGAGGGTACACATGCCTTCAGATATCACATGACATCCCATTACGGGTGAGTAAATGGGTAGATAAGGAGAAGGCGAAAAAAACAAGGAGGAAAGGGAGGGAAGAATGCAGACATAACAGAACATAAAAACAATTTCACGGATGACAAAAGCCACAAGGGCCTATCAAAGGTCATCCGTATCCATCAAATCCCACCCACATAATGCATCCATAGGATTTTGTCAGATCATGCATCTACAATATACAATTTAAACAATCCATAGGATTATGTCAGACCATGCAGCTACAATATATAATTTAAAGCCTCCATAGGAGTCTGTCAAAAAGAAAATCAAAGTCCCCCAAAATATACAATAAAAAGAAACTGCATCCACAGGAATGAGTCAAGAAACATAACCCCATACCAAAAAGTAAGAAGTTAACCCTCCATCCCCATATAATCCTCCAATCTGCGCTTGAAAATATTCAAGTTTGGGCTGTCTACAGTCTCAGGTGGCAAACTATTCCAATAATCCACCACTCTGGTTAGTGAAAAAATATTTTCTAACATCCAGTCTGCACCTCTGTTTTTAAATCTTTAAGTGGTGACCTCTAGTCCTATTACTACCTTCTAACTCAAATAACTTGCTGAAATCCAATTTATCCATCCCAGAAAAGATTTTAAAAAGGTCAATCATATCTCCCCTCACACACCTTCTTTAAAATGAGAACATATTTAATACCCTCAGTCTATCTTCAATATTCAAAGTGCTTCAGGGATGGTATTATTTTTGTTGCCCTCCTTTGTACTGACTCTAACAAGTTTATATCATGTCTAAAATGTGGTGACCATGCTTGTATACAGTACTCTAAATGTGGCCTGACATAAGAGTTATGAGTTTAAGGATAACCTCCTTACTCTTGTAGCTAACATTCCTTTTAATGTAACCTAGCACCCTATTTGCTCTAATTTTTGCCTCAATAAACTGCTTTGAAAACTTCAGTGACCTATCTACTACTACGCCTAAGTCCTTCTCATCTTCAACAGAATTAAGCCAATACCCATCCATCTCATAGCTAAATTCCCTATTATTTCTCCCCATGTTAATAACTTTCCCTCTCACACCCAGACACCAGCCTATCATACTTTTCGCACACATCATTTACACCAGCACCCAGCAGACAAACTCTCACTTCCTTCCATTTACTTTCACTCAACTTCCTATCTAAATACCTAATCTGAGAGTCACCCATCACAATCACCTCAGTCATTCTCCTATTCTCTCTAGGCCTAGTATTACCCTCCCTCCTGTTCTCACTCACTCGACCTCCTATTCTACTTTCAGGCACAGCCACACCAGACAAATCTCTTTCAAATTATTCCTCTCTCAGGGCATCAAATCTGTTAGTTAGCCTAACAGGTTCCATGTCCCTCTCATTCACACACCTACCCTGTCCTAACTTATCTATTCTGTTCACTTTCACCCACAACTCATCATCACTTACTGCTTTGTCTCCAGTCCCTGTTCTAGGCCTAATTTCCTCCCTCCTGGTCCCAATCTGACTCTTCAAACACACACTGGCATCTCTTCTCACTTCAGACACTAAATCATTCAGTCTCAAGCATTCCGCACGTAATCGACTCACCTCCTCAATCAAAGCAACTACACGGCACTCAGACACATTCACTCTCCTCTCTACACTACAGACATCACACACTACATACACACTACTTTCAAAAGGCATACTCTCTACATCCAAACAATCAGCCATACTTAAACAAGAACAATAATAGAAACAAAAACTTATGAACAACAAGAATTTGATCCTAATTTGTACACGCAAGTTTAAAACCTGCTAATCAAGATGGCCACCGAAGTAAACAAAAGTCACTTTTTCACCGAAACAAAATAACCACAATTAATACCGAGTTTAGAACCTATTTAAACTGTACTTGTTAATAATTATAATCCTTTCTAAATACAAAAATATGAAAAACTTATCCAAAGAAATGCTAGTGAATTGAGAGCTCACCGTTAGCACGTCCAATCACAGGGATCACCTCAAAGAGCCAAAAGGGAGGAGGGGTGAACCAAACCCCACCCTCCTGTCCCTAACCAGCAAAGAATGGATGAAAGCCAGGGGATAACCTGACAAGAAAATATGTGAGAAGAGGATTGCAAAGAAATTGCTCCCCCTCCCCCAAAGGGTAAAAGGCAATGTCTAGAAGGAATAAAGACAAGGTACACTCAAGCTAATTTGAAACTGCTGGGGGGAGGGGGGGCACTGGGCATAGCCAGCATATCATTCATCCAGGTATCAGGTGTAAGACCAGACAAGGTACCCCCTCACTGAGTACAATAACAACAAATGCTATTTCTCTTTTTTATCTTCCAATGTACTTCCTTTCAAAGTTTGAAGTTAGAATCATCATTCATGATTCTAAAGCCACACTAAATTCTTTGTGTGTATAATATCCCTTTGATCACCTGGTTTGCTGTCATCAATCTGCTAATCATAAACATGTTCACATGGTTTACTGTCACCAACCTGCCAATTGTAAACATGTTGACTTTCAAGGATAATGAAAACATTAACTCTTTAACATTCAAGTAAAGAAGAAGCTCCTGAAAATCCAAATACCATTATCTACATGTACCTACATTAGTTAATAATTATACATGTTTATACAAAGAGGTAATATAACAAAACTATAAGATGCAGCCTCCACTTTATGCTAGTCTTAATTAGGTTCATTCATTTTAATGTTAATTCAAAAATAAAAACATTCTCTGTATGAGTGCCATGAGAGATGAGGCTTGAGTGAGTATATGGATATATAGGTGTATATTTGATGAAATATTTGAGGAAGTATATTTGATGAATGAGATCCCTATAATACCAATGGTATAGTATGAGCATGGAGGTCCTGGAATGATGGAAGTTAGAGTGAAAGTGGGTGACTGTCTTTTGTAGATTGAGACACAGGAGCAAAGATTTTGCTAGTGAATGCAAGAATTGTGATGGAATATGAAGAATTTAAGAGTGGTGTACGAATGCCATTGAATTTAAAGATTAATGGCTTAGGAGAAGGTAGAATGATTGAATGGGAAAAGGTATGGCTGCTAGTTAGTTTTGTAAATGAAGTAAATGTTTAGCATGATTTTTCGATATTGGATGATGAGCAAATGCCATGATGATGAGTATAAGGTTTTAAGTGATGATGACATTTTGGAGATGCAATAGTGCAAGAGCTGAAACTGGGTATTACAAGAATTAGTTTGAATGAATGGCCTGATTGCTTGACTGAGTTCAAAAGGTATGCAAGGGATTTTATGCTCAGTATGAATGTTGTGCATTATTTTAGACATCATAAGGATGGTTAAGATGTGCTAGTGATGTCTTTAGTTGGTATGATAGGATTGGTGAAAGTTATGCATGATAGTTTTAGATACAGAGGTAAGGTTAAAATATGAGAGTATGAAAAAACAAGTGTTACACCCTTGTCTGTTGAGTTGTAAATGATGTTGCCACCTCATCTGAGTTGTCAGTGATTAAAGTTTTTTGTGGGGTACTAATCTAGTCACTGTCTACTAGGGCATAAGTTGCTGTAATCATCCAGGGACTAAGGCTAGGATAAATTTAAAAATGGTGCAAAAGACACCAAAAAGCAAAACAAGAAGCAACCCAAGTACAATGAACAAGCAGTAGCAACCCTGCTCATTCCGGTACCAGGAAATGGAATGTATATAAAGATCACCAAGACTGGACCATTCATTGGAGATATGGTGCCTGGGAGTGTGTAATTGCATGGCAGTGTGTCCAACAAATATGACCAATTCAAAGACAACAGAAAGAGACCTGAAGCCATCAAGGCAGTGGGGGATAGGTCCATGGGAACAATCACATTTTTTTTAGGAGCCCATCTCACGACTGCCTACTTGGGAATAAGTGGCCATACTACTACTAGGCTATACTAAAAAACAAATAATTATGTAAATAACAAGGAAGGGTGATCCCCCCCCCCCCGCTATGCACAGGAATGTGTGACCTATAAAAAGTTGTATAATCCTCAGGTCTGTGTGCAAAGACCAATTCAGAATACAAGGGGAATGGGGGAGGGACCCCAGGTAACATGTGCGAAGATCACCAAGACTGGGACATTCAATAAGATGTGCTGAACAGTCTGGGGGACAATGTAGTCATCACAATATGGTGCAGGAAAGTGCTCTATCAAATGGCGGTGCATCTTGGAGACGACAGAAAGCAACCCGAATCCATTGTAGCATTAGGGGGTAGTTCAGTGGGAACAGTTGTGAAACAATGGAACGTAACTTTAAATTCCCCTTGACCATCTCCAATCTCTTTTGCCAAGCTGCCCGGAGGGTAGCCCGTATCCTGCCATGTAATTGGTATGAGAGAGTGAAACGCTGCTATGGTCGCTCAGTCATAGCGGATTCTGCCACCCTCATCAGTATGCTCAACCCCTACATGTCTAAGAACCCAGCAGAATATAATCTCAACATCTGCCATGCTGGGCAAATCTGTGGCATAATGGATATCGCGAACCAGGGGATGCGGAGATTCCAATGACCTGAGAGCACTCAGGGCACTTTGTGAGTCGCTATAAATCACAATCTGGTCTCTGAACCGGGCACAGCAAGTTATCTCCCGTACCAAGCAGGATATTGCAACAAGCTCGGCAGTGAAGAAAGACGCATTGCCTGGCAGAGCCCCGCTGACTTGAAACAAAGGGGATACAGCATGGAAACCGAGAACTTATTGGGACTCAAAGAGCCATCCGTCTATGCTACAATAGTTCCAGCGTGACACAAGGTTTGTTCTAAAAAGGCCAAACACAATACTCCAAGTGCTGTAGAAGCTTTAGGAGCAAAAGTGTGGCCACAAATAGTCAAAGGAGGTACCCTCCAGGGTGGCATCCTGGGCAGAACCAGGAATGCCACCAACCCATGAGTTATTCCTAGCTCTAGAAGGAGTTTCCTAGCCCTAAACCAAATGGGCTTAGGGTATGACTGGTGACTCTCCGAGGCATAGGCACCTTCGAGATCAGCAGCAGATATAGTGAGAGTGGTTGGTGACTGATGAAGGAGCTGCGCTTGCACATACAGGCCAATAATACATTGTGTACGGCCGAGACCGAGTGGCATCTGCGCAGCATTGACAAGTAGGCTCTCAATGGGGAAAGTGTGGAAGGCATCGGTCACCAGATGAAGGTGGCTGTGGTGGATCAAGTCAACCAACCACAATACACACTCGGCAGCGGATGCATAAAACTCGCATCCATAGTATAACTTTGAACGAACAAAGGATCAATAAAAAAGTAAGGCAGTATCCCTATCAGCGCCCCAGACACTAAACATCACGGAATGAAGAATATCCATGGTGCGGGTACAAGAGACCCTAAGGCTGCGAATATGACCGTCTCAGATGAGGCATCGGTCAAATACAACACCAAGGAAACGGTGAGAGTCCACCACTTCCAGGCGCACCCCATTGAGAAACAAGTCTGGGTGAGAGTGGAGCCACAGATGGCGGCAGAAGTGCACCATCTTATTCTTGGTCAAGGAAAACCGAAGCCTGTGCGCTTCGGCATAGCAAGAGACGCGGTTCAATGCATGTTGGACTCAACGCTCAAGAGTTGGAATCTGGGCCATGCAAAAGAGATTGAAAGGACATCCACATACAGGGTAACGAGAACAGCTTCCAGCAGCACTGAGGTGATGCCGTTGATGCTTAGGGCAAAGAGTGTGACACTGAGAACACTTTACTGCAGGACACCCTATTCTTGCTCCATTGGGCCGGAGAGGGCTCCCCCCCCACCCGTACGCAGAATTGATTATCTCACAAAAATTCAGATACAAAGATTGGGAGGCATCTCCTCGCCCCAATCATGTGGAGAGTCTCCATGATACTGTATTGCCATGCGGTATCATAGGCCTTCTCCAGATTTAAAACCAACTTGCACACACAGGAGGTTAGAGAGATTGGGCAGAGTGATCTCTCCCTGATGTGCGAAAAGCGAGCACAGTAGCGATTTGCCCTGAATCTGGGAGGATACCATCTACCCAGATCCTGTTGAACAAATCCAACAGAAAGGCTATGAATCGCTCACCCGATGTTGAAGCATGGCTTACAGGACATCGTCTGGCTGGGAGGGAGGGGAGGGGGCATGAAGCGAGATTGGAACGCAACTCACAACATTACAAAGTGCATTGAATGCTGGGAGAGCAGCATCTAGGCTACCGAATCCTGAGAAAGCAGTCGCAAAGGATTCCGCTGTGGTATGAGTTTTTTTCTCTCTTCCTCAGCTAATTGTTGACTATTATTTTCTACTGTGTTTAAAACAATCTTTTATCAAACTGCACCACAACTCTATTAAATTGCAATAGATAATTATTACTACCTTTTGTAAAGAGTGGCTGGGATCAAAAGTTTGCCATAATTTAATTGAACCCATTGTAAATCCCACTGGGATGAAAAGGGCTTTTTTTTATATAGCCTCAATACGCAACTGGATGGCAATATAATATTGTACGAGCTCGGAGGTGGGGTCCGAAATTACAGTCCCATTTTCCTGGAGGAATGGGAGGGGGAGGAGGCATGCGAGAACTTGCCCTGAATCCTTTTGACTCGCTTCCGAACCTCTGCTAGAGAGGTCTTACCATTAAGTAAAGACACATATGCCCCTCATGAAGAGCAGCAGGCATGCCTGGAAATATACTGGAACCTAGCCCAATTAAATCGTTTGAGCAGCGCTGATAGCGCATGTAGGCAAACATGTCTGTTTGAGGGCCGTCTCAGACTCGGCAAAAAGGCCAGACGTTCTAGGAATAGTAGTTAGGCCCACAGCGATGTGGTTGTCAGAGAAGAACTCATCAACTGAGATAGAGATAGCAGTCATTTCCTGAAATGTAGACCACCACACCCATGCCAAGCACCACTGGCAGCCATGAGGAAAGGGATATTTGAATGGGAAAGGGATCACTACCATGGAGGTCATCGACTACCCCACCCCCATCCAAAATCAGGCTGTGCATCCAGAGAGCACAAGGATAGATCGAGACAAGAAAATAACGCGGTTCTCGGACAGTAATGCATAATTCATCCACATTTAAGACACCTATCTCCGACTCGCCGATAAGGTTGGTAAGGACTTGACCCCATGGATTAATCGAGTAGTCTCCCCAAACAGGGTGTGTACTGTTCAGATCTACGAGCAAGAGAAAGGGCCTCGGCAACCATAGAAAGATGCAGCATAAGTCCCCCACTTCAAAGTCAGATGACGTTGGAATGTATACAGAAATAACAGTATACCTACTATCCAGGTGCAGCTGCATAGCTACTGCCTAAAAAGATGTATCCAAAGCGAAAAGAACAGACATCATGCTGAGTGTAAATCGTGCATCCTCCTGCCCATCCCCCCCTGGGGGATGTCGTAATTCCCTCATACCCCGGGAGGGTGGGCAGTGGGCAAGCACCCAGCATGGCCTCCTGCAAAAAGATTGCTAACAGGGATGGGAGGAGACGAGCCTCCGCAGCTCCGTCCAGTTAGCCAGGACAATTCCATTGAAGGAATATGCCCTCCAGGCCTAGCTTGTAGGAGATTCAGGGGCCCTCTTCGAAGAGAAGACCCTCATGAGAATGGCCGTACACTTCCAGGAGGCAGAACTCTAGCCGCTGTTGATTGGACAATGAATGCGCTATCGCCTTTGAGAACTTATCAGGGGAGATTGGGCTCGCCAAGCGAGTCTTAGGAGGTGGGGGTCCCTCTTTTGGAGGAACCACCGTCTCCAAGCCAGCCAGCCTACCACTGGGAGTAAGCAAAGGAGTCAAAGTTCCTTTACTGCTCTCCTCATTCCATGGGGCAGTTTTACAAAGCCCGGAAGATAGCTGCACGACCAACTTCAGAGGTGTTGCCTCCTGTGAGTCTAATGACTCGATGAAGGTGTGCAGCTGTTTAGCTTTCTGGGAAATGGTCACACTGGGGGAAGGGAGGAAAGCGCTGGTTTTAGCCGGGGCTGGGTCTGAACCCTTTGTGCTGCCAACTTACACAGGGAAGCACTCGGAGTGGGTAGAACCGCGCAAAAGGGTTCCGAATGGGTGCGTAAACGACCATTCTCTTAGGCCTTGAGGGGCCAGAATCAGAGGGTGTCTCAGCATCGACATCCTAGGCAGAACTAGGAGAGCCAGGATTTCCTTCTCAAGGAGATATGCACCACATTGATTCGAAGAAGCAGGGTGAGGTTCTCTGCAATTGACACACTTGGCCACATACAATTTGGATTTATCGCGTATGGCCTTCGAGCAACTTACAGATTTTGGGTAACCAAGACTACACAAGTGATTAACATGGCCGAAGCAGTGACAGTAGTAGCACCTCCTCCGCAGTGGCACGAATGCCTTCATGCGGGAGTGGTACCAACTGCCACACACCGATTCAGGGGGCTCATCCCAGTTGAATGAGAAAGACTGTAAGGGTGGGTCTCGAGGCCCCTCCCTGTTTTCTAATCACACGCTCAACCTGGGGAAAGGGAGGGGAGCGCTGGTTTTATCCAGTGCTGGGTGTGAACCCTTTGTGCTGCCAACTTACACAGGGGAGCACTCTGGGTGGGTAGAACCGTGCAAAAGGGGTTCCGAAAGGGTGCGTAAACGACCATTCTCTTAGGCCTTGAGGGGCCTTGGTCGGCCAACTCTAAGGTCATGTCAGCTATGAGTCCATGAGTTCCCTCACATATACTACTACTTTCGCAGAGTTCATCATAGAGTGCAGCGTCACACTCACTGGTGTGCCATCAATTGTATGAAGGGCACTAATCATGGCTGCCTCAGATGGATTTGATTGATTCGCCAAAAGGCTACCATCCGAGAAATGGGTCACCTTCGGTTCTCTACCAATCACACTAGCGAGAGCTCTCCTCTGATGGATCATGATACCCTTAGCCAACATGCTGCCATCAGTGGAACGAATAAGGAGGAAAACGGCAGCAGCCCTGTCCACCCCTGTGGCTCTCATGGAGGTTGATGAGCCCCCCCCCCCCTCCCCCCAACTTTTTCCTATTCCTTTTTCTTAGGAGAGGAGGGCAGAGCATGGAGAATGAACCTGCTTTTCTCTCTGGCCAGTAGGAACCCCTAGGCCAGATCTTTCTCCAAAATGGACAAGGTTCTGCCTGTTACAGGATCACCAGTCGAGGGAGGAGATCCCTCCTCTCCTTGTGAAGCCTCGGGAACCTCACAAGAGCCTGGATTCAACCCCATGGAGGATCCTACCATCTGGGGCTGGGTTACCTCAGGGACCATGTCTATCTCTGGGGGGCCCTCCATGCCCCCCCCCCCCCGCAACACATCACAGGTCCCATTTGAGCTACCTGTTGTCATCTTATCTTTGATAAGCGATTCAGCATCCTTTGGGGAAGAGAGGGGGGCACGTACGGTGATCCTCTCTAAGCTCTATATACACGCCCCCGCACGACTTTGGAGGGCAGTCCATTTGGAAAGCAAAGGGGGGACTGCCACAGTGAAGAGGAAGTTGCCCAAAGGCAACTCCAAAGAAGGGGGTCTCAGGAGGAGTCCCCTGCAGCCATAGGCATAGGAGAGGAGTAAGCCTCTGTTATGGTAGTAGTTTGGAGGGTCCCCTGCAAAAGCACAGGGAGGGAGGACCTCAGCCCCGATCCAGGATAGTTGGGTGAGAGGAAGCTGGTCAGCATCTACCCTGTGAAATTAGAGGCAGACCAGAAAAAGTTGTGGGAGAGCTAGTAGGGAGAGTGAGGAAGTAAGGTAAAAATGCAGGCTGTCAGAAAGAAGAAAAAAAGGCAAATTGCTGCGCCGCTTACAATGATACCGCTTCAATGCAGGATGCCCTCTTCTTGCCCTACTAGAAGGGAGAGAGCTCCCAAATCCATATGCAGAATCAATGCTGGAACACACAAACTTTTGGGGAGGCATCTGCTTTCCCCACAAATCAAATAAAAACTAACAGAGCACTGAGCAGTACTTCCCCAGAAGCCTATTGTCATACAATCATAACTTTCAATATAAAGATTTTGTATTTCTTTTAAGCAAATCCACAACTTCTTGCAAGTACTTGCAAATCTATGAATGATAATTTGGGCATTTAGTTTAATGAAAAAACAGGGACTGTGGGTAAACTCTTAATAGATTCTTAAGCAGTTTTTGAAGAAATGAGTGGTTGGATGTAAAAATATAAAGAAGATACATAACCTGAGTAGTCAAAGAGGGAGACTTCATAGGATACTAGGAATGGGAAAGTGACAACTCTGATGACCTTCCTCTATTCTACAATACAAGGTGCCTTTGTGAGTTAACAACTTAAGTATTTTTCTTTATTTATGATGAAAAGGAATTTTTAAAAAATGCCATATGATTTTTTCTTTCTGGGAAAAAGTATGAAATTTAATAGAGAGTAATCCTAACAAAAACGAAGTAAGCATAGGATAGGACAGATACAAATAAAGCTCAAATTAGAGCAAGCTACTCACCTTATAATAGCAAAGCTGTAAATAGTCATAAGGTTTTTTCTTCTGAAAGTCATCAATCACATTTTGAGGAGGATTTACATCAAATCTTGGTCCAAATGTTCTCTTTTTACACTGCACTAAGCATAAAGTGTTCAAAACTAACTTTTCAAAGGCCCGGTCCAATTCATAATCCAATGAATCAGGGAAAATGATATTAGCAGAATTTGCTTCATCATGGCACAATTCTCTGCATCTAAAAAAAGAATAAATACTTTAATCTTTAGATATATATATATATATATATATATATATATATATATATAGGGGATACAGCACTTTCGTCTAATGGAACTTTGATTGAAAGATCTTTAAATAAAAGTTCCCCCAATCCTAAAAGGAATACGGCACTTTCAACTAAAGGAACTTTGGTCAAAAGCAGTGGTTCCCAACCTTTTTGAAGTGATTACCCCCAAATGCAATTTCGCAATTATCAATTACCCCATTGAATATATACCCAGTAATATCGGATGTTGATTTTTTTTTCTGCAGCCAGATGAACAGCACGGGTCATATAGCCTGCTATTGGCTGTATATACTTAAGGATCCAGCACAAATGCAAACTTTTCCATTTTTATTTATATCAAAATCAGCCATGATAAATGCAAAGTATTCAATACAACAATAATAAGCTCACCGAACAAAAACTTAGTCCTTGTAACCAGAGTAAGGGCGTCATGTCATGGAATTCCCTGTTTAAGGTTTTTTCTGAAATCGGTGGTGAAGGATTGACATTTTGTAGCAATTCCTGCCTGGAAACAAATTGACATGCAATTACAAGCCTGGAGATTCAACAACTTCTTCCATCCGCAATTCTGGCAAGAGTTTTTCGCATTTTGGGAGTTCTGCCATTGCTTAGAAATCCGGATGACCATACTCATTTAAAGACTGCCAAATTCCACCACCTCCTTCACATGATGACCTTTGGTGCAGCCAAATCCAATCACACCTTTTTAACATTCCATGATGTCGCTTTTCTGGCCCATTTTAAGTAAACTGATTTGCTATCTACATATCTTCACGCCGTCTGCAACACAAATAAAGCCTAACTAATGTTTCAATGTAAACTAAGCTATGTCTCTCAGCTGCCTAAGATTCCTACACGCTTCAGATGTTAAATTATGTTTTTTCTCCCTAAGTGACTAATTTTTTGTCCGGTGAGCTTAATACATATTAATCAGCGATCACTTTATGCTTTCTCTGGTTCTTCAGTGCGAGGATTGAGCTTGCATTGCCTGTGCAATTTGATCTATTCTGGGCTTAGTCACAGTTAGGTTTCTTGGTCTTCATTCTAAGGACAGTAGAAAAAGCTTGCTCGCAGAGATGAAGTGGTAGAAAATCCTTTGAGAATATGTACTGCTTGAGAGGCTAGTGTTGGTATAACCTGCAAATGAGAGATCCCGAAGGTGTCTAGACCAGCCTTGGCCTCAAACATTAATTTCCATGCATTATTTGTCCTGAATGTGATCAATTCTTCTTTTGCTGGACAGTCTTCATCAGGGATGATATCTTGACTCACATCAAAAGGATTTCTTACCATTCACTGTTGGTAGTATTCAAATTGGAAAGTACTTCTGCAAGCTTTCCAAGAGGCTGGTCAGGTGATCTCTAATGTATGTCTTCATGTGGTTTGAGGATATCTTCAGAATTCAGCCTATCAAAGAAGGCATCCAATGTAGGAAATTATGCAAAAATTCCCTTTCCAACACATTTGATCCATAGTTGCAATTTTCCACAAAAAGAAGTAATGTTTTCCTGAATTTCCAGTGAAATGGTCATCTTTCTTCAAGTTTTAAATTGCCTGTATTCACCTCTCCCAAGATATCAGCTAGGTAGGACAAACGTGTGACCCATTCATCATCAAACAGATCCACAAGGGATGGTCCTTTCTCTTGCAGAAATATATGAAGTAATTCACAAGGCTCAGCAACATGAACAAGGACTTTTCCATGTGACAGCCAGCAAACTTCAGTATGGTACAGTACATTTTTATAATGATCTCCCATTTTTTCATACATCTTTTTGAATATGTGACTGTTCAAACTTTTTGATTTGATGAAGTTTACAATCTTGATCACATCATCAAAAAACAACCTTGATGGACTCAGGTAAGCCGTGTGAAGGCAAGGCATAATGATGAATGATACAGTGCACAACCTTGATATTTTGGTTCTTTTCCTTCAACAAGCCATGGAATCCTTTGCCCTAGCCGATTATGCTTGGAGTTCCATCAATTGATACCTGGGAAACCTTGGTCTAATCTAGACCTGCCTTTCTCAAGAACCCATCCACTGTGTTGAAGATATCTACACCTTTTGTAATGTCAGCAATTCTTCACATCGGAACATTTCCTCATTGATACTACCATCATGGACATATCTAATGCACCCAATCAAAGTGGCACAAGATGCAACGTCCATGCTTTCATCAAACTGCATTGAAAATTTGGGATAGGAACTGGATAATACTTCTGAAATAAGATGTTCAAAAATGTCTGCAGCAAGATCATCTATCCTTCTGTGAATTGTGTTGTTGGAGAGTGAAATAGTATTGAGCTCTTTGGCTTGGTCCAAGCCACATAATTTTTCCACCATTGTAATTGAGCATGTAAAATCAACTCTCCAGCAATTGTATGTAGCTTTTGTTTTTGCTATTCAATATGCCACTTCATACAAAGCTTCAACAGCAGCCACCAATTGTTGCGATGCAATTCCAGTTTTTCCAAAAATGTGATACTCTGGGAGACACCATCAGATGTTCATTCAACTTTCCTGGTTTCAGACTTTCATTGATGAGAACTTTGCTGCACAACATACATTGTGGGGAATCTCCAAAAGAATCAGGCAGATTCACAAAGCCATACTATAAAAATGCCTCATTGTAGGTTCATTTCCATGTGACTTTACTTGCTATCCTGTGAAAAAAACATGTATGATTACCAAGAAACAAAAGCATGAGCAGAAAATACAAATAGTGATAATAAAAACCACACCAAATATGATATCAATTAAAATACTTCCAACAATAATAATAATTTCTTTACCATAAAAAGTCTTGTATGGTGAGATCACAGACAGTAGCAGGAGGGCAGCACAAACCAAATATAAATTGTGAAATACATGTAAGTACAGCATGTGCGCAATGCACATCTAAGTAGATGTTTCATCAACATAATTTAAGTTTGAAGGCCATAAAACCCCATTTCCTTCCTCGCTACCCCCTTATAGGCTTCTGCCATGGGGAAGTCTGAGAAGTGGGAGGGGGATTTGTGGATAAGTTTAAAAAGATCTATATGAATTGTAAACAAGACTTTTCTTTGGCTTTCTATAGGGGGAGGGAAAAGGCTCACGAGAAAGCAGTCTTTCCCAATAGGCTTTTAATGCAACTTCCTTCAGGAAAAATTTCCAAGGCAATTTAAAAGACATGAGATGACAATCAAAAGATTAGTGAAATGGGGCTACTGATCTATTTCCCGATCAGAGGGCAAATATGAAACGATTACAACTTAGTGGATAATTAGCATAAGGGTATAGTCAGTCAACTCCAATGGTCTGCAACTTTTGAGTTTGTGAGCAGACTCGGACAATCACTAACACGCTGTTCAGACAAGCGGACAAGTACAAAGCAACATGGATGCACCCCGGATCCAAACAGTGGCATCTGACGCATGACACGTCAAGGATGTGAAAATCACCAAGGCCTTGCATAGAGCAGAATGTTGGACTGACCATCGTCTGGTCAGATCCTCCCTAACACTGCACATTGTCATCGCAAAAGGCAGAGTAGTCAGACCATCCTTCAATGTTGCAAAGCTGAAACAGACACAGTGTTGTCAGAAGTTTGCAGATGAGTTGGATGACAGGATAACCTACCATGGACCATTGACTGGAAGCACAACAGAAAAATGGGACCAGTTCAAAATGCTGGTGATGGAGTTAGGAGAGTTCACCATCGGACCGAAACAACATGTGCAAAGGGCTGGTTCGATGAAAATGATGAGGGCATCAGACAGCTCTTGGATGAAAAGCAGAAAGCCTTTGAGACCCGCACTTGACAACCTTGACCTACCCCCCATAATGGACGAAGTCAAGAGGGCCATCAAGCTGACCAGTTCTGGCAGAGCACCTGGGATAGATGGGATTCCTGTAGATACCCTCAAGTCTGCTGGGTCAGTGGCCCTTGAAGCCTTTCACACCATCCTCGTCAGCATCTGGGAGGAAGAAGACATGCCCAAAGACTTCAGGGATGCTAAAATCATCTTGTTGTTCAAGAATAACGCAACAAACCTGACTGTGGCCACTACTGGGGCATATCCCTACTGTCAGTCACTGGAAAGGTCCTGGCTTGGATCATCCTCAACCACCTGATCACTAATATATCTGAGAAAAATATGCCAGAGGCAAAATGTGGATTCCGCCTGGGCCGAAGTACCATTGACATGATCTTTACTGTCAACCAGATCCAGGAGAAATGTATTGAGTAGTACATGGACCTCTACATTTTCTTCATTGATCTCACTAAAGTGTTTGATACTGTCAACAGTGCGGCTCTCTGGATGAGCCTGACAAAGTTTGGATGTCCAAAGAGATTTGTGAACCTCATCCACCTGTTCCACGATGATATGACCAGACTGATAATTTCTGGTGGAGAAGTGTGTCTGAGCCTTTCAGCATCACCAATGGCATAAAACAAGGATGTGTGTTAGCTCCTGTACTCTTCAACCTCTTCTTCACCTGCCTACTCAGTAACGCTGTCAGAGACCTGGAGTGCAAAGTGTACTTGATGTACAGGCTGGACGGATCTCTCTTTGACCTCCGCCGTCTGAATGCCAAGAGCAGAATGATGAGAAAATCATCCTTGAGGCACTTTTTGCCAACAACTGTGCCTTCAGGGCTCACAATGAGTCTGACCTCCAGCTCATCATCAAGTTCACTGAAGCCTCCCGTCAATTTGGTCTGAGCAAACAGCCGGTTCCTGTCTCCACTGCCAGCTCAGGAATCCCCAGAGCAGCTATAACCTCAACAGGGTACAGCTAAAGGAATCAGCTGTGGAAAAAGAACTGGGAATCTATGTGTCAGCAGATCTAAAACCCTCACAGCATGTTAATGTGGTAGCAGCAAAGGGCAACCATATGGTTGGTCTAATAAGGAGAAACTTTCTTGAAATAGATTTGGGATACATATCGTACCCTGTATTGTGCCCTAGTAAAGCCACACCTGGAATATGCTGTCCAAAGCTACTGGAAGGATATAGTGGTCTAATTAAAAAAAGTCCAGAGACGAATGACAAAGCTTGTTCCTGAACTGAAAGACCAAGTATGAAGCTAGATGCGAACATTTGGGACTCACAACACTCAAGAAGAGACGAAGAAGGGGTGATCTAATTGAGATGTACAAGACCCCAACTCCTTCAGTGTCAGTGGTCAATAGATAGAATGCCCTCCCAGAGGAAGTAGTGAACATGCCAACTATTAGTCAGTTTAAGTCAAAGCTAGACATGATTTATTACTGTGATATGTTAACCAGTACTTGAAAAGAAAAATAAGTTGGATATATTTATATTTTGATATGAATAGTATTTTCTGTAGTGTTAAGATTTTATTTGTCAAGAAGTGAATATGAGTGAAAAATATGATTTTGTAACAAGTTCTACTCGTGGACGCATCGCAAAAGTCGAGATAGGAGTAGAACAAGACAAGTCTCTTACCCTACCATTTTATTAACATAACATGAAATAGGTAAGCTTGAAATAAGGCTCAGAAGTGGGAGATGACTTTTAACCTTATAAACTGCAAAGTTCTTAACATGGGAAGGGATAGTAAGGAACTTAGCTATGAAATGGATGGGAATGGCTGAATTCAGTTGAGGATGAGAAGGACTTAGGCATAGTAGTAGATACATTAAGAGGAATGTTGACTACAAGAGTAAAGAGGTTATCCTTAAACTCTATAACTTGTATGTCAGGCCACATTTAGGGTACTGTATACAAGCTACTGTATAAAACTATTTAGGCATATGGGGGGGAAACTCAAGAGCCAAAGAAAGCTTTCTGCCCCAGTCCTCAACCGTCCACCTATGGTGTGATTGCATCCCCAGGCGGGGATGCTAAGTCAATGTTGCATATACCTAGTAGATGCATAATCTGACACAATTATAGGGATTGTTTATATTGTAGAGGCACAATCTGATACAATCCTATGGATGCATTTTGTGGGTGAGTTTTGACAGATGCGGATGACCTTTGATAGGCCCTTGTGGCTTTTGTCATCAGTGAAATTGTTATGTTAAGATCATCCATAGTCCTATTGGCTCTAAATCAGACACGTATCTGGGAGAAATTTTGTGAATTCATTGTGTATGGTATGGAGGAAGCTAAGGACTATGTAATTTCAGTACTTATCCACGAGTGATGGGGAAATTATTGGTATTGTAAACAAAATGGGTTGAAAATTAGGCCGCTCTCAAACGTAAACAAACGGGAAATATTTAACGATTTAATTTGAAGTATAATTAAAAAATCCTTGACTATTTTGTCGTAAAAATCACTGTTAACATGTTCCCAAACTTGAGATTAACCCCTTTGATCTCAATTAAAGTCACCCCTTAGACCACTTGGCTATTAGTACAATTCATTACATTATAAACAAACAAAAATATGCCTACCTGACTACATTTTTATTCCACCAATGCCAATCATTGAGGGCATTTTCCAAATACGAAATACACATTGTCCAATCATTTTCAAGATACGAATTAACGCCATTTGTGTACAAAGCATGGTAGGAAAGAAGTCGATTATCATCAGTTGCACTTACAAAACAGCCATTACTATATCTGGGACTAAAATTAAATTCCATATGACAAAGTATAAAATAAACTATGACAAAGGACTTAATTAGAGTAAAAAAATTTTTAAAGCAAAGTAGGTCAAATAAATACATTATCAAATTGATGACAAAGCAAATGACAAGAGATTGTTCACTTGAAGATGTTTGGTATCGTGGGTCGTGACGTGATTACAAGAAGCCGGCTAAAAAACTGCTTGAAATGAGTTTGGCGGTCACGACGACGTATAGAATGTACTCTTCACAACTTGCCGCACGCTCCGTTTACCATCGGCCGCTTTCCTACATACTTCTATCTATAGTGTGCCTAAAATCACACAGGTTAAAAACTTGAAACTGAAGGACTTTGGGTAAAGTTGAAGATAAGCTGCTCGGCTTCTAATTTATAGATTATTTATATATGCGTTTCGTTATTCGTATATGTGTTTGGTTACTGGAAGCCGGTTTCGAGTTACTATAGGGAGGACCCCCCCCCCCCCCCCCCCCGCTCGCCCTCAGAAACAAGTAGCCGAGAAGCTTATCTTCGATTTTACCGGACTTTGATCGCTCAAGTCAATGACATCAGCGCTCTCAGTCAACAAATCATGAGCTAATCTCGCTTGTGACTAATGTAAAATGCTGAAAACAAATTGAGGCTTGCTTGGGGTAGTCCATCGAGGTCAATGATTGCAGTTAAATAGTAAATACAAATAAACGAATCTTCTTTTACTCAACTTTTCTCACAGGGTCTTCTCAACAAAATGTACAGAATGTGAAAGACAGCTAAACCAAACACAATGAAGGTCAAAATCAACTTAACAACCATCAATCATTCACAACCTAAAATAAGCAGCCGGCTGATATCATTGACAGGCAAGACAGCAACAACAAACTGTGACACAACAACAACAATAAACCATAGGCACTTCCGATCCTGGTTTGTCATCGAGGTATCCTTCCTCTAGCCTTTGCCTAAAAAGGCCGTGGTTGGTAGGCGCCAGGGCGTGTCCACACACCGGTGGAACTGCACGCCGTACCTCTAGGGCCCATGGTAAATGCTAACGAATCTCTGGTGAGAGCATGACCCTGGCATTAAAATTGAACCAGCGAAGTGCCTCGCAGGAATAGGGAAAATTGTATCAAATATCCACGCGTCTATATATATATATATATATATATATATATATATATATATATATATATATATATATATATATATATATATATATATATATATGTGTGTGTGTGTGTGTGAAAAACTCACAAAGTTTCCCGTGAGGGTAGCAAATGAAAGCAATGTCCCGCAGGAAAAAATGAAATGGTGTTTCCTAGTACTTTCGAACTTTATTAAGTTCCTTATCAAGGATAACCACATGAAGTAATATTATAATAGAGGTGATTTCTTGTTTTTGAGGCGGTCTTTCATACTTTTCTTTCTAATATATACCTCTATTATAATATTACTTCTCGTAGTTATCCTTGATAAGGAACTTAATAAAGTTCGAAAGTACTAGGAAACACCATTTCATTTTTTCCTGCGGGACATTGCATTCATATATAAATATATATATATATATATATATATATATATATATATATATATATATATATATATATATATATATATATATATATATATATATGAGCGGCGAACGCATTGATGGCCGTAAATAGGATGACCAGGACAGAGCCGAAGGCGCTTCTTATCATTTATTGCAAACGTTTCAGGATTATCACCAATCCTATCATCAGTGGTAAATAAAGAGTACAAAATACAGATTAAATATATAAATAAAAAGTTTTTAAAACACCCCAAAAAATCGTTAAACATAAATATTAAATTGAAGACGAATTGAATACAATGGAAATAAGAGAGGAAATCCAACGAGGGAACTTATATAAAATAGGAAAATAATTGACAGTGGATTTTATTTTTGTAAAACATTGTAAAATTTAACAAATTGACTTGTTAATGAGTAACTATATTTAATGGAACAGATAATAAGTTATTATTTAGATTGAGTTGAAGTTTTTTAATATAAATTGATTCTAGCAGGTAAAGATCTGAGATGTTGCTTACCGTATTAAGTATTGTAAAGTTCTCGAGTGTAGCCTTAGAGCCACATTGTGATAGATGGTTTCGAATTGGGGATGGATCAGGTTTTCCAGTTCTCTCCGATCTACCCATGTGCTGCATGAAGCGGGACTAAACCGTACGCCTTGTTACCCCCATATATGATACAGTGCTACTGCACGTAAAACGAAAAACGTATATAATTTTTAATTGCATACAGTTGGCTGGTTGATCTTTGAATTTAAATAGTGATCCTAGTTTTAAGTCATTAGTGTGAACAATACACGGTAATAATTGAGGATAAGACCAATTCAGCAATTTTAACAACTCTTTTTTTTCTCCTATTTGATTTAAGTTCCCTCGTTGGATTTCCTTAGTATTTCCATTGTATTTAATTCGTCTCCAATTTAATATTCATGTTTAACGATTTTTTTTTGTGTGTTAAAAACTTTTTATGTATATATTTAATTAATCTGTAATTTGTACTCTTTGATGATAGGATTGGTGATAATCCTGAAATGTTTGCAATAAATGTTAAGAAGCGTCTTCGGCTCTCTCCTGGTCATCCTTTATATATATATATATATATATATATATATATATATATATATATATATATATATATATATATATATGTGTGTGTGTGTGTGTGTAATGACTGTTATGAGTAGTGATGAGCATAGCTGCCTTACAAGCTTTGTTGTAAGGATAGAAATGAGTAGTAAGGTATATTCAAACAGCCCCTTTTTATGTGGTTTAATCAACTATATTCATAAAACATCTAGAAAAGAAACAAAACAAAATATTAGTAACATGAATACATATGAGCAAATATAAATGAGTAAGGGGGAACATATAACAGTCACTCCCACCAAAAAGAATTCATTCCTTTTCAAAATTACAAAATATAGAATACACTAGATCTTTAAAGAAAGTTAAAGTTGAAATCGAAAAGATTACAAATCTAAACGAGGTACAGCTTTATGGACACGTATGGATCTTCTAGGGCCAGGCAACTGTATTGTCAGATTGTCGTGACTATTCACACTGTTATCAGCATCATGAACATGATCCTTTTGCATCTTGATAATTGTTTCTCCATCATTTCCCAATATCTTCTCGTTGGCGTGAGGAAAATTAGTTGTTTGTAGATAGGAAACTGGAATGGGAAGCTGGATCGGAAAGGACACCTGGATTTCGTGATTCTGAATTATTAGGTGGAACATTCCTAGGACATGGAACTAAATTACGCAGAGCAACAATGTTCTCTCTCCCAATCAGGGAATTTCACACGAGCATGTGTAGAGTTAGCATCAATCACATCAACGACATCCACAGATGGTTCGTATTTACTGCGATTCCCAAACCGTTTGGGGAGGACTCGTTCAATTAGCCGAGAAGATAGGGCCGAACTACTAACTGAACGTCTATCAAAAGCAAAATGTCGTTCATGCGACGTCGTATTTGTAGAGGTACAAAATAGTGAACGTACGGTATGTAAGGCATCAGGTAACACATCCTGTCATGCACTTAATGGCAAACCTCGAGATTCAATACCCAACTTCTTAGTATTCCAAATAATGCCATTATAGCGCTCACATTGGCTATTTCCACGGAGGTTGTATGGAGAAGTGTGGCTGCTGGTTACACTAAGAAGTAGTAAAATTTCTTTCACTTCCTTAGAAATGAATGACAGGCCGCAGTCTGAATGGATATATACGGGTGGACCAAATAACGAAAGAAAGATTAGTAAGACAGTCAATAATTACTTTGGATGACATATCGCAACATGGAAATGCAAACGGAATTTGGCTAAACTCATCAACAATTGTAAGAAGATAAGCGACGAGTGCGAGGAAACTGGAAGCAGCTCCTTAAAGACGTTGGAAAGGCGCAATCAACCTTATCAAAGAAGTATTTTCTGGATAAAGAAACGGGGTTTAATTTTAGCACATACCTGACAATCATCAGTAATACGACGAATTTCTTTGAAGAAGTAAGGAAGGTTTTTAGCACGAACATAATGTAGCATTTGCTGGACTCAAGGATGAATGCGATTCTCGTGAAGCGATTTTAAATTTGTAATATCCGAAGTGGCGTTACAATACGACCGAGATAGTGTATCAGTAACAACATTTTCATGACACGGGCGATGGTGAATATCGAAGGAAAATTGAAGTAATTTCATACGCCAGCGCATGATCTTATCACTATTGATTTTACCTTTTACATTGTTATCAAACATGAACGTCACAGCTCTTTGATCAGTTGTTAGGTCAAAATTTCTACCAGCAAAAAAGATTGCCATTTACCTATGCTCTCAACCACCGCATACGCTTCTTTTTCAACGATGTGGATGTCTCTTTTCTGATCGGTTCAACGCGCGTAAGAAGAAAGTCACTGGTCGTCTGCACTATGATAAGATGACACCGATTGCATTATCTGACGCATTCGTTTCTATGGAAGAGGTGGGAGGGGTAGGCTTCTTCATCAAGTTTCAAATGCTTGAATAGCCTGAAGAGACAAATAAAATCTCCACCAATCTACAAGAGGGCGTACTTTCTCTGAATAGTTGTGAACCCACTTAGCGTAGTATGCAAATAACTCCAAGCAACGCTGCAACGATTTTTGACTAGATAGTACGGGTAATTGTAACAAATGTCTTATTCGTTCAACATCGGGTTTCAAAATTGCCGTCAGAAATTTGGTAATTGGTATTACAACTCGGAAAAACGCTAAGGAAAATATTACATCTATTATATATCACGAGTCATGTGATTTTCAATTATTAAAAAGCCCGTTCCCCCTCTTACTAGAAAAAAACACTTGTCTCGTCTCTCCATAGATAAAAAACGTACACTTCCTTATTCAAAAGGCTTCTTGAATCAACCTTTCTTTGGGGTTGAGGATAGTAGCTCAGTCGATGAGCGTTGTGGTCATAATAGCAATAAGCACTTGATAACACAGGTTCGAATCCAACTCCTTTATTCCTTTTCATAAACAGTTAAAATAGTTTTTCCTATTTTCTCCATTTCTATATCTCCCATTTTCGTTCTTAAGCTTTCAATGAGTCACGTAATATTTTCCTTAGTGTTTTTCCGGGTTGTGATATCAGTTTTCATTTCTTTGGGCCTTTAAATACATCTATTATATATCACGTATCATGTGATTTTAAATTATTAAATACTAAAAAGCCCGTGCCCCACCTATTAGAAAAACACTTGTCTTGTCCCTCACTGGATAAAAAACCTACACTTCGTTATTCAAAATGCTTCTTGAATCAACCTTTCTTTGGGATTGAGGATGGTGGGATGGTAGCTCAGGCGATGAGCGTCGTGCTCATAATAGCGATGAGCGCTTGATGAGAGAGGTTCGAATCCAACTTCCTAATTCATCTTTATATAACCGTTAAAATAGTTATCCCTATTTTCTCCGTTTCAATATCTACCATTTTCTTTCTTAAGCTTTCAATAGTTCACGTAATATTTTCCTTGTCGTTTTTCTGGGTTGTTATATTACGTGAACCATTGAAAGCTTGAGAAAGAAAATGGTAGATATAGAAACGGAGAAAATACGGATTTATATATATATATATATATATATATCCGTATTTTCTCCGTTTCTATATCTACCATTTTCTTTCTCAAGCTTATATTACGTGAACCATTGAAAGCTTGAGAAAGAAAATGGTAGATATAGAAACGGAGAAAATACGGATTTATATATATATATATATATATATATATATATATATATATATATATATATATATATATATATATATATATATATCCGTATTTTCTCCGTTTCTATATCTACCATTTTCTTTCTCAAGCTTTCAATGGTTCACGTAATATAACAACCCAGAAAAACGACACTGTTTGGGAGCATAAAGTTTATTAAAACGGGACTAGTTTCGATATGTAGTTTTCCATATCATCTTCAGCCGTTAACTAAGAGAAATTGACAAAGAAAACTGAAATACTGGAATATATAATGACAGGCAACTGACATTAATTTAGAGGTGCTAGCTTTAGGTGATTTACAATATCCTTTAAGATAAGGTTTGATACATATGGACTACATTTATGCTTCCTTTCTGACAAAATGAAATTTGGAATTTCTTTTGATTAATGAGGATTCAATAATTTTTTTTTTTAATATAATCGTTAGAATGGTAAATTATTTGGACACTAAGGAAATCTATAATATGATTGGCGTTTTTTACATGGTTAAAAATAATAGAAGTATTGCTTGGTCTACGAATATCCTCCCCTATGTTCATATATGCGGTTATTTAATGACCTTCCGGTCTCTCTCACATAGAAGGAGGGGCAATTTGGGGCTTCACTTTGGATTAAATAGATGCCGGCATCCTTATTTTGCGATTTTAGCTTAATGGAACGGAAAGATTTTCTGATAGTTAAGGGATATTTGAAAGTGGTCAGGTTGGGATATACAATGGAGTTTATTACTTTAAGCCAGGGGAAATATGGTAGAGATAAGCAATTTTTTATATATGTAAGTTGGGGGGGGGGTGAGGACGGTAGAACATTGCCCTAGCTTTAGGTAGGCTTTCATCTATACAATAGAGTGGATATTTTAACTCGATAAACATGCATGCTATGAATGTGATCTCATCTTGTAAAAAACAGGGGTCACAAATTCGAAAACCTCTTAAATACATATATATTGCGATTGCTTTTTTTATTTCAAGATCATGACATGAATAAAGTGGATATAAGAATTAGAATTAGTAGGTTTACGGTATACAGTAAAAGAGGTTTTATCATTAATTCTTAAGACTTTTACATTAAGAATAGGTAAACAATGTCCTTTTCCCATTCAACTTTGAATTTTATAGTGGATGGAAGTTCTTAAGCTTTGTCAGAAAATTATCAAAGGAGTCTATTTTGTTTAATGGCCATATAGAAATCATATCATCTACATACCTATCCCATACAAAAGTTTTGTTGGGTTTAATAGTTGTGAGTAGGAAAGTTTCAAAATGTTCCATGAACAGGTTACAAAGAATGGGGGGGGGGGGATAAAGGGTTGCCCATACTAAGGCCAAATTTTTTTCTGCAAAATCCCATGTCGCTGTTCAATACATTATCCGTAACACACAGTTTAACTAGTTTGATAATTTTTGTTTCGGGTAAAGGGAGGTTTAATTTAATACGTCAACTAAAGTTTGGAAGAACTTCATCAATAGGGACGTTGGTAAAAAGGCTATCTACATCGAAACTGACGAGGCGACTATTTTTTATATTGATTTTCCTAAATTTCTCAATAAAATCTGAGGAATGAAGTATGTGGGAATAAGACGTTAATCCAACTGCGTCAAAGAGAATTGACGCCAACCATTTGGAGAGTTTGTATGCATGTGAGCCAATGTTTGCTTTAATAAGACGGAGAGGGGTTCCAGGTTTGTGATTTTTTTTAGCAATTAATAGGTTTGAAACGATGAAGAAGATCAGGATTTGTTCGTTTTAATTTTTTTGTTATAGATTTGTTGAAAGAACTCGTTTTATCCCTTAATGGATTTGAAGTTAATTTCTCACAAAGTAAATCAGTTAACTTTTCGTAATATGAACTTTTATCAATGATAACTATCTGATTAGTTTTATCTGATTTTGAAATTACAATATTTTTGTTTGAATTAAGTTCATAATTTAAGGGCAACCTTTAGGCGCCTAGGAATTTCTAAATATTTTGCGTTATCATTATGGGAAAAGGCTTCCGCAACAAAACCATTTATGAACTTAGAATCAGAATTATTACTTTCGCAAAACTTATTAATAATGGAGACTTAAGTTATTTGAAGACATATGTTATTTTTACTATAGCAGCATATTATTTGACTTTATATTTTCTATATTTCAGAATTATCAATGGCAGACCCTATGCTTACACAAGAAATGAAGAGGTACGCAGTTATCGTGGCTATAAAGACAGAACATAGCAATTTAGAAATAGCACGATTGTTAAAAGTCGCTAGATCCCTCGTATACAAAGTTTGCAAGGAGTTAGAGGCCAAAGATGGTTAAGCCATAGATCGACAATGTAGGCAGCGGAAGACCTTATGTGTTTCAACAAGACTCGGCACCATCACACAATGCTCAAGCAACGCTGGAATATATGGCGGAAAATTTTCATGATCACATAACTTCTAACATTTGGCTTCCTAGTTCCCCATATCTCAATCCATTGGACTACTATGTATGTAACGTAGTTGAGAAAGAGGTTAATGAACACTCTCATAACGCTAAAGAATTCCTAAAAGCCTCCATAGTCAGAGTAATGTCCAATGTGAACAAGAACCACTTGATCCTAGCATGTAGATGATTCAGACATCGCATAGAAGCCGTTATCGAGGCTGAAGGAGTCTTTATTGAGTAAAATTACAAAACAATATGTTTATTCTTATCCTCATAACTTTTTCGGCAAAAAAGACATTATTATTTGTTTCCAAGAGTCATTTTTGTGTAAGTATAAATCTGTCCTCAAATACCTTACGTACCATATATATATATATATATATATATATATATATATATATATATATATATATATATATATATATATATATATATATATATATATATATATATATATATCGATGAAGATGCTTCTAAAGAACCTAAATTTAATGTTTAACAGAAATCCCAGGGCGACGAAAATAGCTGAATAAACTTTTTTATTTACCGGCAACCTTTCGACTACAATACGCTCATCTTCTTAGGCCTAAAATACAAATAAACGAACAAAATATTTTGCACTGTTAAGAGAGCACACTGCTAAATGTACATCTAGAACTTTACTAGCTAGTATTAGCTTTGAATTGCAAAGTTAGAGTTAAAGGGAATATTTAAAAATGGGGCTTAAATTTACAATAAGAGACTAGGGAAGGATTTTAAATATTTAAATTAGTTAGCGAGTGTATAATTGCTAAAATCTAGTAAGTTAAGGGTGCTTTGATTTATGAATTATTCGTTTAAAATTCATTTTAAAAGTTTTATATAATCATTACATTCATAAATCAAAGTGCCCCTAACTTAATAGATTTTAGCAATTATACACTCGCTAACTAATTTAAATATTTAAAATCTTTTCCTAGTCTCTTTATTGTAAATTTGAGCCCCATTTCAAAATATTCCATTTAACTCTAACTTTGAAATTAAAAGCTAATACTAGCTAGTAAAGTTCTAGATGTACATTTAGCAGTGTGCTCTCTTAACAGTGCAAAATATTTTGTTCGTTTATTTGTATTTTAGGCCTAAGAAGATGACCGTATTGTTGTCGAAACGTCGCCGGTAAATAAAAAGGATGATTCAGCTATTTTCCTCGACTTGGGATTTCTGTTAAACATTGTATATATATATATATATATATATATATATATATATATATATATATATATATATATATATATATATATATATATATATATATATATATATATATATATATATATATATATATATTAATTAGGGTAGGTCACGGATATATAGTAAATATTTCAAAGTGAACTTTTTGTTTCTGCACTCGTGAATAATGCGAGGCTTCATGAGAAACTCCTAACTCCGGGGTTTCGTCCCAATCAAAGCATGTTGAGGGGTCGCACCGAGTGATCGAAAGTTTGCTTTGCTTTCCCTTAGCATAGCGTACCTACCATGCACTGTGCTATGGGCGCTATGCCTTTAGTTATACTTCTTGGTGATGTCAACTCGTTTGGTTCATATCCCGACGTAGTTTCTGCTGTTATATAGCTCTGTCTTTATACTGTCAGACCCAGAACTAAGCTAAAAACATCCACCTTTTCTCCTCAGGTCTAAATGGCGAGTTCAACTCGGAAACAGACTGAGCTTTTTTTTTTATTGGGACAGCCGTTGGAAGCCCTCAGCCAGATTGTCCTTCCAACAGGGGAAGATGTTCTGCGGCGACTTTCTGTTATGGATCGAACAGCAAGAACAATCGAAAAGCTGTCATTGACGAAGTCGTCAAAGTTTGAGAACGTGCCCAAATTCCTGTTGTCCCGCTCCAATCAATTATGAAAAAACTGGAAACCCTCGTCGGGAATACGAAGTCCGTGAGAAGGCAAAAAAACGTCAATCCAAGGGAGATAAGGTCTCCGACGCCCTCCTCCAAGGGCACTTATCGTCATTATTCGACATCGCAGCCCCTGCTACTTTTTCCTCCATGATCCACCTCACCCAGGAGGACAAGAACTTCTTCAACAACCAAAGTGGCCAGAGCAAAATGGTCATGAGTACTCTTGACAAGGAGAGCGTGGTAAAGGAGTCTAGGAAACGTGAGAGGTTGGCGGCCGAGAGAAGGAGGAAGGAGAAGGAGTTGGCGGAGACTTCGGAGAGGAAAGAGACGATTGAGTTGGTGAGCGGGAGTTCCACCACCGCTTCTTCATCAACTTCTTCGTCCGCCACCAACTCTCCTGCTCGGGGAAGTGCCGCTGTTTCTGATTCTCCTCTGAAAAGGCTCAAGATCACTAAGGAGCTTGCAGCAGTGGCTAACAGGGTCAAGTTGACCCCTCGTGGAGCCCACCGCTTCTTCTCTGCCATCGCTGCAGACCAGGGAATGCTAAGTCCGCCCACCTCGTCCATTCGCCGTCACCGGAAAGTGTTGCGGAAGGAGACAGCAGAAGCAGCCGTCAATGATTATCAAAATCAAGTACAAGAGCACGACGTGGTCCTCATCCTTTATTGGGAAAGGAAACTCTTGCCCAGATCAGAAACTCAACGTCATGTCGATCGCTTGGCCATCCTTGTCACTAGTCCGCCCCTCGAAGGAGACAAGCTCCTGGCTATCCCTGCCTTGTCATCCGGTACAGGAAAAGCAATGGCCAGCAAAGTCAAGGAGACCATGAGACACTGGACGTTCGAAGATAGAGTTAGGGACTCTGCTTCGACAACACCGCTTCAAACATAGGCGTCCATGCTGGCTGTTGCACACTCTTCAAACAGAAGTTGGATCGTCCGTTGTTGAACTTGGGAGGCCGCAACCACGTTATGGAGCTCATCTTGGCCTCAGCCTTCGAGGCCACCTCGGCGACGCTACGGCCGGCTCAGACGTTCAACTATTCAAACGGTTCCACAAGAAGTGGCCCACTCTCGTACATGCTAATGCTACGATCATCAACGACCCTTGGTTGGCTGACCATAAAGAATGGAAAAGGACGACCCTTGAGGCTCTCGCCAAGGTGGCCGAAACGACAAGAGACGATTATAAATAGTTCGCGAAACTAACGGCAAAGGCCATCCAAGGGGAGGTTCCCACCACCTTCCGCAAACCAGGAGCTCATCACCACGCGAGATGGATGGCGAAGGCGATCTACACGCTCAAGATCACGATGTTCAAGGACGAGTTCAAACCTCACGCTGAGGGAACTGCGTAGCCTCCAGGAGATGAATGTGTCCATTATCCTAATCTTCGCTCGTGCCTGGTTCGAGGCTACCTTGTCAACAGACGCTCCTTTCAACGATGTCACTCTCTTCCAGGATCTCCACAACTACAGAGACCTCAACTCAAAGATCTCAGAGGCCACGGTGAAGACCTTCAAGTGGCACTTTTGGTACTTGAGGACGGACCTCGTCGGCCTTGCCTTGTTCAGCGACAAAGTCACGATCGAGAAGACGACCAAGATGGTGGAGAAGCTGGCCATTGACAAGGACCTCGACAAGAAGCAATGGACCACAGCGACCCCAAAACCTTCTTCGGTGACTTTGAGTGACCTTTCATCAAGCAGTCACTTTTCTCCTTCGCGGCACTGAAGTTGGATGCCTAGTTTCTCCAATCTTCTATGCTCAGTTGGAAGGAAAACGGGCGTACAACCAGGAGGAGGAGACCGTTCACCATCTGGCAGTGACCAATGATGCAGCGGAACGGGTGATCAAACTGCTCATTGATTATTCCCAGATCCTCACCAAGGACGAAAGCAATCGACAAGCTCTCCTGCAAGCTGTCGAGCGCCACCGACCGCTGAACCTGAACCCTAACTGATCTTACAGAAGAATATACAAATCGTTTCAATCGTTATTTCAGCCACTTTCAGTTTTATTTTGAAGAAAGTCCAGGAAATGTGCCATTCCTATCACTGTTCCTAAGTGTTCCTTGTATAGTATCAGAGTAATATTCTTCCCATATACACTGCTGTATTGTGAAATGTTCCTAGAATAGTTATTTACCTCACTTCAGAGCAAATAGTTTCGTTTCTGTGGCATTCATAGTTGATGTGAATAAATAAGATTGAGAAATGAACACTTGTCTGGTCTCGAAAAATCAATTACCCTGTGCGACCCTGAAATCTTAATAGATTCACATGAAACTTTTTGTGCTTTTTTCCCTTGCCATTCCTCATAATAATTCATAGGTGCTTTAAGAGATTTCAAACTTATATTTTTTTTAACCACGCTAATATATAAATATAAATATATATATATATATATATATATATATATATATATATATATATATATATATATATATATATATATATATATATATATATTAAGAAAAATCATTGCAGTAACGCAATTAATTATTGCGTTGAAAGGCTATTTTTGGAAAAAGAAGAGCTCCTTTCGAGGGATTTGAGGAAGACTGTGTTTGCCTAAAATAGGCTTTCAACCGTATATATATATATATATATATATATATATATATATATATATATATATATATATATATATATATATATATATATATATACATATATATTGTTGAACACCATGGTGTATTTCGCCTAGATTAATTTCCTTTGGCAACTTTCTATTATTCTAATTCTCTTTTTTATTCCATCCTGTAGATGGTTGATCACTTGTCCTGTATTCATCTCTCTTTTAAATATGGAGAGCGCGCATAACATCAATCTGACGAGAGATATTCCAGTTGACAACGCTGTAATTAAAAGAAAAGAGGGAAATAAAGCTAGGCTGAACATCTTAGAAGCTAGGCTGAACATCTTAGATGCCGTCTCTGAGCCATCGCTGTTTGTGGCCTCTTCTGCTTCTGCCGCCTGTTTATCTCCTTCGGCTCTTCAATTAACTCATGTTTTGTCTTTTCTGTGACTTTGATTTTGAAAATGGCCGATGAGTCGACTTCTTTGGAGAATTTCGAATTTCATCGGTTCGAGCCAATTTTCCTGTTACATGCCCTTGACTGTTGTTTCGTAACTTCCAGGCTTAGCTATGTTCATCACGTGGGCATGTAATATACAAGTAAGTATTATCACGGTGAGAGTACCATCCAAATTTATCTGTGTTGCCGGTCCTTGTTGGTCACTTTTTGCCATTGATGCCTATGAGTTTTTAATTGCGTTAGCATTATATCTGTTTGACTCTGTTTCTTTTCTCTTAATAATTTCTCTTCTTCTGGGACAGATCATGGCCATAGTCCTGTGTCCCCCTTGGCAGTTAATGCATCTTTTATCTGTGTTATTGCAATAACGCCAAGACTGGCCTTCAGTTCCACATTCAGAACAGATGATTAGGTCTTTTGGGGGCCAATTTTGAGTCGTATGTTCCTCCAACGCATAACATCTTAAGCATATCTGTATACTTGTGAAGACGTCTCTTTGTATGTGGGCGGGTGGGATTCTCTTCTCATGTTGAAAGCGAGAAGTCCCTGTTCGATGATCCTTGAAGCCATTTCGGTAGATTCACAAATGACATTGAAAACGTGAGTGTGATCTTTAAATTTGACCACGTCTGCTATCTTGACCCATTTCTTCTTCTCCTGAAGTTCTTCTTTTATTTCTTGGCTGAGTGCTCTCCTACCCAAGACTCGATTTTTCAGCAGATGGCACTTTTGTTAGCCGTGATTTGTGAGGATACTCTTGCTTTCAAATCCAACTTCCTTAGCGTAATGCTCCCAGCAGATGATAGTAGCTGCTCTACGTCTTTATTTTCTGTGCAAATAACTGAATCCAGATGGTGTGCCAGTACATTTGATTAGTGGTATTTTCATATCAGTAAATATGCATTGCACTACTTCTTGTAGTGGTCTTTTCCTCCTGTTAGCTATGAGTTTAAGGGGGAGCCTTTTGAAGTCCGGTTGGTCCATCTTGCCTGAGAGTCGCTCTCTCTCCGAAGAGAGGGGTTCTTCTGTCGATCTTTAGCTGTTGAGACTTTATCCAGTCTCCAGTGGGAGGAGCCCCTCTATCTGTCCTAGTTCAATCTCGCCTACCTTCTATTTTTCACACTTTCCTTGTTCAACCCTACCTATCTGGGCCTAGCCCTAACAGCGGTCCACAGTTTTGTTCTGGCTCGTGACCGAGAATCGGACCACCTTTTCTGGCCCCCTAAGATGGTTTCCTGCAGTTGTTCACTATACCTTACTACCAACTGCAACTCAGACCTTGCCAGTGACCAAGTTATGTAGTGCTAGTGAGAACTAAGTTTGAGGTAAAAAGTATGAATAAAGGCCAATATTTTAGCATAAGGAAGAGCAACCCCTTCGGGGGTGCTACTTCGCTCAAGAGAAACAGGAAGAATCTCCAATCAAGCACGGGATCGTATATATTTCTTCTTAGAAGTTTTCTTAAGAAAGGCGTTTTTAGGTCCTCCTAAAACTTTTTCTCCTTTACCTGAGATAGCCTTTACCAGTTCGCAGCGAGAGACCAAGCATACAGACTGAGTAAATCCATCTTAATAAACAAAGAAAAGCCGGCTATCAATAGTCAAGCGTTAAGCTGGAACCGAACATTAAAGTTGTTTTAAAATTCAACTCACCGGATCGTTTTCTTTAACGTTACGCTCAACCAGGCGGAATAAATATCCCCTAAAAACCGTTATCTCTCCAGATCAAATCGAAAGAGAAACATTCGTGTCAGTGCAAGTGTGCTTCACATGCTACGCGCTAGACAAGCACCCAACCATGGAATATACCTTCAAAGGAAAAGCATGCTCTGAATGCTCAAGCCAAGACCACAGGTGGGACGAGGGCAGAAGCACAGAAAAATAAATGCTTAAACTTTGGAAATGGGCATAGAACTCTAGCCATTTCATGCCCAGTCAAAAAACAATTAATTCGGAAAAAAAGCTAAAATTAACACAGAGAAGTAAAGAAGGAAAAATACTTCCTTCGCCGCAGCAACAGCTAACGTAAGCGTCACTGCACCCACCATACAGACCACAACAGTCGATATCGAGGCGGAGAGTATACACACCTCAACAATAGAGTACAGAATCATACCTGCACCTAGATGGACCCAAGAGATCCAAGTTGAAATGGAAGAGTTTCAAAACATGATAAATGAAATCAGGGTATCGTCAAATATGATGCAAAGGTACAGAAGTATAATCGCAATCAGAAGGAGAATAGACATCCTCATTTACGAAAATTCAGACCGTCTCTGGAATAATAAAATAGGTAAAATGAAAATAGAAAAGGATACAAGGAAATTCTGGAGACAATAGAGGAAATTACGCGGATCACAGCCAAATGAGGAAATAAGCCTGAAAATACAGAATCAGATAGTAGAACAAAATGAGGAGCTTCAAGGACACTTCTGAATACACTGGCAGAAAATATTTTCTATTTCACTGGAAGAGAACTGAGAATTCCACCAAAACTACGAAGAAGAAATCATACATAGCCTTGAAACACAACGTAAACTTAATATACCGTTTAGAAATGTTGACAAACAAAGACACAATCTCATGGGGAAAGAAAAACCTTTTGCAATGGATGAATACCTGACATCCTTAAAATCCTTTGAACAAAAGGCTCCAGGACAAAATGGGATATCCAAAGCTCACCTAATCAATGCCCCAGAAAATATGCACGAATCAGTAGTGAAGATCTTCAATGCCTGCCTAAATATGGGATACTTCCCACAAGCATTTAAAACAGCAAAGATGATCTTCCTACCGAAGCCGGGCAAACCGAAACACCAAGCCGGAAGCTTCCGTCCGATCTCGCTCCTGGAATATCTAGGTAAAGTCCTGGAAAAGCTCCTTAACGAAAATTTGATCAACCACGTTACCGAAAACAACCTATACAACTCACAACAGCACTCGTTCCGGAGCAAGCAAGGGACAGACACCGCGCTAGCAATCATAACGGAAAAAAATGCTACAGAAACAGCGCGAGGCAACAGAGTTGATATTGTACTCCGTGATGTTGCTAAAGCCTTTGACAAAGTGTGGTTGCCCGGCCTAAAAGCCAAAATCTGTGACTTTAATCTAGAAATAAACCTCTGCAAAACACTCTGCAACTACCTCGACGAGAGGAAAGCCATATTGCAGATAAACAGCCAAACGGGTATCCCACAGCGAAGCTGCCTCTCACCAACGCTGTGCACAGTGTACACCGGTGCCTTTTTGCATCCAACCCATGAATGGGCGATGTATATATAATTAGCGGACGACATCGCACAAATAGTGATCAGTGACAGAAAAAAAACCCAGGGACATCGCCTTAAGAACAGGAAGGGAAATTAAAATCCTGAATGATTATGAAAAAAAGGAACAAAATAAAGACAAACAAAGATAAGTTTAAGTTAATACCCATGAACAGAAGGAAAAAAACACTGTACGCGTAGATGAAGAGGCATATCCTCCCCCAACAGAAGGACATATTCCCGGACTAAAATATACAACAAGGCTATACTTGCCATCTACCACAAAAAAAAATCATCGAAGTAAACTACACCTTATCATCACTATACAAATTCAGACAACTATGAACCAAAAATAAAAGAAAATTATACCTAGCCTTAGTACAACCTAAGCTCCTATACCCAATAGTACCATTGAACGCATTAAGTAACTCCCAAATCAAGAAGATCCAAAGAGTCCAAAATCAAGCCACAAGATTCATAACAAATACATGAAGACAAGGTTCAGAACTCTACCGCAGAACTCCACCGCAGAACTACTATAGAACCTATAAACACAGTCTTACAAAAAAGAGCAAGAGAACTGTGGAGAAAAATTAAAAATACAATACCCCAGAATATTATAGACTAAACCATCGTACAAGAAGAGGAGATCCGTCGTACGCATTATAAACGACGCTTCGACGGAAGTCTGAGAAAAATATTAACAAACGTCAATCTAATATGTAGGTAATAAACTATAGTACATAAATGTAACTACCAGAAACGTAACAACTAAAAAAGCACAACCGATTATGACTACCAACTATACAACTCAAATGAGAATCCTGATGAGAAATTAAGAAAAGTAATTCTTGACCATATTAAAGAAGAAAAACAACAACAAAAAATAAATAAACAAATAAATCCAAAAAATAAACAAAAACAAAAGAGCGAAAGAAGCACAAAAAAATAAATAAAACCAAATTTTAAAAAATGATACAGACGCTCAATTGAGCAAATGGAAACAAAGACTCGAATGCTTAATATACATAACTATATATCTCAAAACAAAAATTAAAAAAAAATAAAATTATAAAAGAAAAACGAAAGTGTTAGCCAAGCAACCTGGCACAAATCTCTAACATCTTCACTACATCATCTTCATCTATCATCATACACACATTAACACCCACACCAACACACCACACTTTAATTTCTATCTATCCTATCTCTCTCTCTCTCCACATTCTAACTTTATGCTACCTTATGACCTTATTTCGATCACCTGCGTTTCTCTGCTATCGTTCAGATACAGGAGGCAAGGCCCGGCGAAATTTCCTTCGACGCTTCTCACTGAGAACAGTGCGATTTCGGCAAATCATACCGTGGACGGTATCATCTCGAGAGGAATACACGACACATCCAGAAAAGCTCCCCTTATCCGCTCCCCCACCCCGTGAATAAAAAATCCTTTATTTTCCTGGCTCGTCATAGTAATATAACGTGTGTAGATATAGGGAAGTAGGAAAAGGGGCAAAGAAAAAATAATAGCGTAGGCGAGTTGCGAACAGCTTCCCGCGTCGCTGGACCACTGTTAGCCAGGGGCGAATCCACTCGGCCATCCTGAGTCTCAAAAAAACTAATTCAAACGAAGCTTTTAAGCCGCTCGCCCCCACTTCTTGCACGCTATAACGTGCTAAACCCTCCCCATCCCTGCCACATCGTGACTTGGCTCCGTGAATATGACTCTACACATCGAGCTCCGTTGCAACTATGCCGTTCTCCTTAGAAATGGCATAATTGCAAACTTTGGGGAAAGGAGGTCTGAGGCTTAGCCTGATGCGGAACCCAAAGGAAGGAGCAAACCTGGATTGGGACTCAGTTACCAACGTGGGGAGGATTAATACCCTACCCTGCGGCACCGTCCAAGACCAAAGAGGGAGATACCACTGTCTCTGTGAGAAGTCGGACGTAACTGAGAAATACCCCAAACCCAATAGAGGGGGCCGCACCCAGACTGGAGTTATTTGATTCGGGCTTCAGTCATCATTAAGTCCGCATGTTTTCACACCGTCTGAGGAGCCGAACCAGTTCAAATCTTACCAATCATCATCACATCCGAGTCATTTTCACGGGGTCGTTATCGGCGGGGTGGGGACCCCCCTCTAAAGAAAGAAAAGAAAGTTTTCAAAAGCGATCCTCATCATGGTACATAACAATACATCCACACTCACACTCCTACACATAACAGAAAAAACACCCACTACAAACAATGAACACACAACCCTCAACCTAGCCGCTACACATGACACCCCGTCACAAACATAATAAAGACTCACACAGGCCACAAACTCGTCTTCCGCTCACAGGAGGAGGCAGTCAAGTTCCAAGAACTTACGTCTGACACACTCGCAGCACAAGACCTTCATACAAAACTAGCCGATGGTGTATGTACACAAGAAACACCAAATAGGTGTCCTAAAGACCAACCCCTTATGGTTGGCTTTCTCCACCGATGACCTCCGCACACACCTCAGACAGAAGTATAGGGTGGAGGTCATCAGAGACCTTTATTAAAACCGAACAAAACAATGGGCAGTAATTATACTGTCCGATGAACAAAACAAAACACTGCTGCTAAACCAAGACATCAAGGTCTGTGGCACACTAACATATCCATATAACATCGAGCCACAGCGGAACATAAAGCCCACACAGTGCCACCGGTGTTACAAAACAGGACACGAGACACGAACTTGCCAAGCAGACCTGGTCTGCTCAAGGTGTAGTGTAGTGGGCCACCACTACACCACCTGCACAGCTACCTCACCCCTCTGCACAAACTGCGGCGGCGACCATGTCGCCGTTAACCCTAAATGCCCTTACCTAAGTAAGGCCCGCTCTGACGCCGTAGCGGCAATACGGCGTCAACAACCCATTAACACAACCACACACTCCGCCCCCAACCCTCCTCCCCTCACAAGAACATTCGTTGCTGCTGCCGGTGCAACGCTGTCCACACCACCCCCTGCCCAACCCCAGACACACCCTACCCCAGCAGCAACCCAGACTCACCCACATGTCCCGACACCCGCCCCCACCCAGAGACCCCCACTATTTCCGACACCCACCCCTACCCCACACCACACATCCAACCAAACCACACACCCAACCAAACCACACACCCAAAGCTACACATGACCGCCTTGCTCTCAACGGTGGCAAAAGACATGTCTAGGGGTGACCCTCGACTATACGCAAACATACTCAACACACTCGTCGCCTCGCACGGTCTAGAGCAGATCACCTTTCCCGAGAAGGTGTTCGCTCTAATCGACGAGCATACACACAGGAGACCCGCAATCTTCTCCACCCGGTGGGAACAAACACCTTCCCCCCCCTGGACCTACTGCCCCATCACACCTCGCGCCCCACCTTCACTATGCTCCTGCCTCCTCCCGCCCTTCTGTCTCTTCCCCTCTCGCTACTGTACCCTCCTTACCTGCCCCTTTGCCAACTGTTCCCACCTCTCTTCCCACTGCCTCCTCTCCTCCCTCCACAGCTACCACTCCTTCGTCCTCTATATCTAAACTCCCTCCTACCACCAGCACTCCTCCTCCGAAAGAATCAACCTCCCCCCTATTGCCACCAACCCCCCTCCTACCGTCCCTACCCACCCCTCTCACAGCCTCCAACCACACTCTCACTGATACCACAACCGCCACCTCCTCCACCTCTCCCACGCTCACGACACCCTCCACAACACTCCGCATTAAACAAAAAAAATCCACCACGAAACCCTCTGCCACACACAACCACGCGTAAAGCTGACCAACCCCCTCCCTGCTGTTCCTTCTTCTCCTCCTTCCACCCCTCCTTCCTCGCCATCCCAACCTCCTCTCTCTCCCGACCCCCCCTCTCATAATTTGCACCTCCCCTACTATCTCTATCCCCCCCATCTACTAGCTCTACTCCCTCCTCCTCTGCTCCTAACTCCCCCCTCCTAGACACTACTCTCTCCAACCCTCCTTCCACGACCACCACCCACTCTCCCTCTATCTCTAACCCTCCTTCCACAGAACACACTCTTCCCTCTACCACGGCCTGCCCACCAAATAACACCATAGACAACTTCTCCACTCCCATTAAACCACAGCCGACACGCGTGAAGGTACTGGCTTCCCACACCTCCTGGGAAATAACCAAGGAGAGGGGGAACGTTCCAGGCTAAAGCAGCCCCACGCGCACTCCGCCCACGTTAATAGGTCGCCTCAACATAATACAATAAACGTACGCAGTTGGCAAGGTATTCGCCATACTGTTGCCAACTGGGTTCCTAAACACACAAAGACCTGACATAATACTCTTGAACTCGACCAGTCTACACCCTCCCAACAACAGACTCCGCACTGCAGGCTACCACACATATCTAACTCCACAAGCGCCGCACCTAAGATCAGCGGTCCTAATAAAGTGCTCTATACACCACTCCCTTATCTCTTTTCTAGCGTGCAAGGTACAGACAAGCTCCGGCCCCATCCTAGTGGCCACGCACTACAGACCACCACGCCTACAATTAAACATAGAAGTCCCACTTCGGGCTCTATCAAACCACAACCTACCTATCTTCTTTGCGGGGGACATCAACGCTTTTCACCCAACACGCCTTTCTAACACCATGAGTGATGCAGGAAGGTACCTGGCCGGTGCCCTGCCGCGTTATCGCTGCGAGCACATCGGCCCGACCTTCCCCACATTCTTCAGTACTCGCGGAGGAACCGCGTCTCTGGGCGTGGTCTTCCACAACGACTACGCTACACGCTTCTACACTCACATCTCACCGGGTCCTCACGTAATCTCTGACCACATACCGATACGCCTTATCATATCCACATCTTCCATAATCATACCCACACCAGCTTTCTTCGACTTAAAAAACACGAACTGGGAAAAGTTCCAGAGAGACAACAGAAAACACGGCTAAAAACCTCGACCTGGACCACACCAATCCAGATCTGTTAGACGGCCACTGAGGCTGAATCATGAACACTATAACCACAGCACGTGACCTACACATGTATAGAACACTTCACATATTCCGTACACACTCAGAGACTCATCACACAGTACAACAATCACTACACCAGAGGCCCAAGACAACACAACATCACGCATCTACGTTCCCGCATCCTACAGTACGTGCAGCTAGATAGGAACCGAGGGTGGCGTGAGGTCGTCCGTCTGCGATGCGGACGATCCCAACGTCATCCTCGACGCATTTAGGTCCCACTGGGACACAGTACACACACACAATCCTCCCAAACCACACGTGCAAGAGCACTTCCAGGAAGTCCAGGAGTGGTGTCGGACCCACGCTCACGAACTAAGGCTCGCCTCCTGATACGAATGGAGCTGCTCGACAACACATCTACACTGACCACTCCCATCACCGTCGAGGAAACAAAACAATACATTAAAACAACACCAAAACGCGCACCCAGCCCCTCCGGCCTACCAGCCGCATTAATACACAACCTTCACACCAACATATACCCTACACTTACACACCTACTCAACGCCTCACTAGCCTCAGGCCACTTCCCCAAAATATTCAGTCTCTCACAACAGTTGAAGTTGAAGTTGATGTAATAAGAATAAAATGCGTAGTAGGTATATAAAGATAAAAAGAGGTTTGAGAATTGCCCTGGTGTAGACGGCTCCTCACAGGTTTGTCTATTATTTGTAACATTTATTTCTTCTCTTTATTTGTTGCTATTATTTGTATTTATCATTTTATATATTTAAATATATGTATTTGTTTATATTATATTTATTCTTTTTTATTTATTTTTATTTTTATTTATTTATATATATATATATATATATATTTTTTTTTTTTAAATAATTAGGTAAATAAATATTTTTACTCTTTCCTCCGTCGTGGCTTTCAAGCCTTTCAAGTATATTGTTTGCTTTTGGTTTCTTGTTATATATTTTTATTTTAGATTTAATATATGTCTTGCCAGGGTTATTTGATCTGTATAGTAGGTTGTCTTGGTTGGGTTCTATGGGCACTACGCCTCTTTTACTCTTCGCTTTGTTCTCTTGTTCTTATGATTTATGATGTATTTGTATCATACGGTTAAGTATAGATACCAACTTGATCTCGGGAGCAGTTTCTTCCACTCGGGAAGAGGGATTTTCTTTTTACACGATCTCTGACTGCTCTAGGTATGTCCAGGTTGTGATTTATATTCGGGAGTATTTCTTCTTCGATTTTGTCCCAGGTCTTTCTCCCTAGCCTTTGGAGTTCTACATTCAGAGGGGTTAGCCCTGCTCTTGCGTGCAGTACTGTCTGCTGAATGTAGTCCGTCCTTTTTGCTCCAGCTATAAGCAGGGCTGCTTTGTTCTGCACTCTCTGCATCTGTCTGAGAGAGGTGGAACTCACAGCCTGCATGACCACTGCCGGGTACACTAATGTTGAGCGCACCAGAGCAGTGTATAGCTTTTTAAGGTTCTTGGAGCTGAGGTTTTTAAACCTATACAGTTTGCCAAGCTGTATTTTGGCTAGGGAGATTCTGTCACTAATTTAAACTTTGTACCCTTTAGAGGTAAATTGTAGACCCAGGACTTTTCCTTTGTTACCATATGGGTAAACATCTCCATTCACTCTGACATCCACACGTTTGCGGCGGTTAATTGGTAGGATTTAGAACTTTTGGCGGTTGGTCTTGATTTTCCACTTTCGTTCATATCGATTGATGTTGTCGATTTCGATGGCTGTCTGCCTTGCTTGGTATCCGACGTGCTTGTAATAGCTGGGGACGATTTGCGTGATGTCATCTGCAAACTGCAGGTACACCACTTCCTCCCCTACCGGATCAGGTAAGTCCAGTGTGTACAGAAGGTACAGCAGCGGACTCAGACAGCCACCCTGTGGAACACCCGCCTCAAGTTGAAACTCGGGTCCTCTGTAGCCCTCGATCGAAATTCGGGCTTTTCTACGCATGATGTAATCGCAGAGGACCCTTTCCAGGGTAGGGTTCAGCTGGAGGCTTAGGATCTTGTGTTGTAAGCCTCGTAGCCAAACCTTATCGAAGGCCTTTTGCACATCTCGCATCACCACGTCTACGTATTTTTTCTCAGCTTTACATCGGGCAAGCTTTTCAGTGAGAAGGGCAAGGGCAGTATCCGCCCCCCTTCTCTTGCGAAACCCGTGTTGCTGAGAGCTGTGGGCTTCTAGCTCGGTTAGTTGATCTTTTAACCTGTTAGCCAGAAGCTTTTCGTAGACTTTGCCTATAATCTCCAGGAGGGATATTGGCCTGTAGTCCACCAGTTGATCAGGCTTCCTCCCTTTGGGTATAAAGATGATTTTAGCTATCTTTAGCCCGTCTGGGAAGTAGCCCGTATTCAGGGAAGCATTGAAGACGTTGGTGATTCCCTGAATGATCTGCCGGGGGGCATGTACCAAATTATTTCTGGTGATGCCCGTCCAGCCTGGTGCCTTCTGTTTGAAGGTTTTTATGACTGCCATGACCTCTTCCGATGTAGTTGGCCGGCCATGGTCTACCAAATTCCTCCCTTCGTCGACATAGGCATGTGGAAGCGTTCGATGCACATTCTGATTCAGTTCTTCAATCAGTTGGCCTTCGAATTCCTGGTCGAATTCCGCATTTTCCTCTGGTGTTATCCTGAAGATATTTTGCCAGAAAATGCGGAATCTTTCCTCCAAATCCGCCGGGTCTTCCAAGTAGTCATCGCCCTCCTTACGCGGGTCTTTTCTCTACTTGTAAGACCTTTCAGCTTGTTCACAAGCCGCCAGAACACTTCGGGTCGAACCTCGCTGTCAACTTTTTCAATCAGACTGTCCCAGACTTCAGCCTGTTGCTGGTTGATAGCCTGCTTAAGCTCTTCACTCAGGCGTCTTAGCAGCGTTGTTCTTTCCCGATTAACACCCTCTCTCCTCGTTTCTTCATACACCTCCCTGTGCACTCTAGCGATCTCTCTCATTTCCTCGGACCATCTGGGTTGGGGGAGAGTTTTGTACCTTTTCATCGGTACACTCTCGCGATCTGCTTCGATGATGCGGGCAGTAATCACTTCCGACTCCTCGTCGATCCTCTCCAGACTCGCCCCGTTGAGGCCCACTGGTACATAACTGGCAAGGGTTTCCTTGTAGCGTTCCCAGTTGGCCGAAGCATAGCTTTTCCGAAGTGGTATTGGGAGCTGAATTGGTGCAAGAGAAATGGTCGTCAAGATCGGTATGTGATCGCTGGGTACTGTCGGGCCCGGCTCACTACGGTAATTGAAAGGGAAGCCATCACTTGTCATGATTATGTCAGGTTTCGTAGCGGACCTTACGGTGAAATAGGTCGGAAAATCCGGTCCTATACGCTGAATGTTTTTCCTTCTCATAATCATTTCCAAGTTGTGACCTCTTTCGTTTGTGTTCCCGTAGCCAGCCGTTCGGCATCTGGCGTTGAGGTCTCCCCCAAAGAATACCATCCTTCCGTGGCCAAACCGGGTGTAGAAGTTCGTCAGAGGGAGGTATCTGCGTCAAGGTGGTTGGTATGCCGCCGCTATTATGAGCTTGCCTACTAATGTATGCAGCTCTACCGCTACGAAGGATTCGTCCATATCTGGAAAACGTTTGAACGACAGGTTCCTTCTGACGGCAATGGCAGCACCGTCATACCTCTCTTGAGAATGGTTCTTAGATATCACTCTGTAGCCTGGTATCTTCAACTGCTTACTGGTCGTATCGATACCATGCTCAGTAATCAGTATGATGTCGGGATCTAGCACACGGAATATGTTGCCGTACGCCGTGGCTTTCCCCTCCCATCAATACTGTTGAGCGTTAATATCTTTAACCTGTTGTTTTGGTTTTCCATTCTCTGTTCTGGCTTGTGTGGATGTCTTTAGTGTTTACGGGTGGTTGATTTCCTTTTCCCGTTTCTCTTTTTCTTAAATTCTGCCTGGGATAATTCAACAAAGGTTTCGCGGTGGAAGGCAATACATTGACTATGTAAGTCTTCTTCCACCGTTTCTTCTTCGCATTGGGCATCCTAGTCCCATTTGTAGTACTTTTTCTTTATTCCTACATTGATTTTGTTTAAATCCCCGTCCTTCGGGAAGGGGAATTGCTCCGAGGCGTATAGATATAGGTTAATCCTATCCGCATCGATCTTCTTGTTTTTTGCCTTCTTCGTTTTTGTGGATTTTGCTTCGCAAACAGAACCCTCTGAGTCCGAGGAGTCCGTGGTGTCGGGTGTCTCCTCCTCGTTCGTGTTCTCCGCGCTTTGTGACTTTGTCTGGACTGTCTTGGTGGCCGCCACTCTTTCTTTCTTGGCCTCGATCCTGGGATCTGGCCGTCTTGCCTCCTTGTTGCTCCGTTTCTCTGTCTCTTGGTTCTTGTTATCCGAATGTTTTGGGACCATTTGTAGCTGGAGAACGTCCCCAGATGGTGGGTTCTCGGGGAACCACATCTCACTCATACCATTTTTCGCCAGCATCTGGTTTAGTTCTTTGGCAAAAGTTCCTGGGTTAGTCAGGTTTCTGACATGCGCATATAGTATGCTTGTCAGTATTTTTGTTGAGTTCTCGTTCTCCAGTCTAAGGTAGGTCTTTCTCGCCTCAGTTTCAGTGAGGACTGCCTTCGTTGCCTGCGCGTATGTAGTGTTCTGCCTCCTGTTTTGATCCTCTTTCTTTTTCTGCACCTTGTTTTTAATAATATCTTTTTTAAGAGGGCAGGCCATAGCCATGGAACGATGTCCCAGGCTGCAATTGGCACACTTTTCCCTCAGGCTACTGCAATTCTTCCAATGGTGCCCCGCCTCGCTGCACCTCGAACATAGCTCTTGTGGTTCTGGACAATCTTTTGTGGCGTGGCTCTCCATCTTGTAGCAACGGAAGCAGAACTGTACGGGAGTGAATTCTTCCCTTTCTATCTGCTCTCCGCTGATTTTAGCGTTGAAGAGCAGAAGCCCGTTCTCCTTTGCCTTTTGGGCCATTGCTGTGTCAGTAAAGATAATTTTGAATACATGTGTGTATTCAACATTATCTTTTTTGTTCCAGAATTTTATAATCTCTGATACCTTAGCCCATGGTTGGTTCTTGGCTATTTCCTCTTTTATTTCCTCCTTGGAATGCTGGCCTATCCACGGGTCCAGCTTCCTACACACCACGCTCCTGTGCGTTTGTATTTGTGGAGGAATTGCAGGTTGAAGGCCTATTTCACGCAGTGTCTCCACTGCCTCCTCCTTCGTAATTCCCTCCACGTCCTTCTCTTTCTCGCAGACCGCCACATATCCTGTGGGGACTTCGAGCAGGCGAAGCATAGCGATCTTCAGTTTCCCGAAGACCACTTCAAAAACCTTCTCCCGTGTTGGCCTAACGCTACCACTAATGATGCGTAGCGGGATTTTTGTTGTTCCATTAGGCTCCATTTTCCCCTCGGGGGGGGCCCCTGGGCTGCTTTTCCTCTTGTTATTTATTCTTTTCTTATATCCCTTAGAGTCTTCTATTTTGTTCCTTATTCTTGGCGAATTTGACGAATTTCTAAATGGGTTTGTTTATTGCGGGCAACCCCCTCCCCCCCCCCATTGCAAGAGGACTTCAGCGAACATAACCTGCGGGATGGAGTGGATGAATGGTGGATGGATGTACCCGTGGAGGCCTCTCAGACGGATGATATGTGGCGGACTTAATGATGGGTGGTGATTGAATCAACTACCACCACCCGGAGGTGCCGCCCCGTCTGGGGTTTGGTTATCCATGCTGCTTCCAACTTGCACAGGGACGGTTGTATGTCCCCCTGTGATCTTGGCCGGAAACTACCCTCAGAGATTAGAGCAAACTCTTCCCCAAAGCTTTCAGCATCGCCTCGTAACCGGGCGTTCTCTTCCGTAGAGATCTACAGTGGGCTAATCCTCAAACCTGCTTCCCTTTACGTCCCCAATTATGTCTATCTAAGTGGACGGACATAGTTGGGGCGAGATTGATGAGTGTCAGTTCAGTTCGCCTCAGTCCCCCTGTTCCGGGGGGGGGAGACTGCAAGGGGACTTAGCCAGACATTTGTCGTCTGCGCGTCGCTCCTATTAAAGTTGTTATTCTCCTCCCCGTGGGGAATTGGCAAAGCTGGTTGGCGTTTTCTTAATTTTCCCTTGACTTTACCGCCTTTGCCGGCTGCGACTTCTTGTTAAGCGTAAAAATTCCAAATTTTCTTCTTCCAAGTCTCTCACAACAAACTTCTACACAAAATGAACAAAGACCCCGAACACCCAAACAATTACAGGCCTATTGCTCTATTTTAACAGGTAGGCAAAATACCTCGAGCGTATGATCAACCTCCGCCTACGGGTCTACCTGGAAGAGAGGGACTGGTTCTCCCCCCACCAATATGGGTTCAGGAGGGGCGGGTCAACTCAGGCGGCTGTGACCATCGTTCACGACAGAATACAAAAAACACGCCAGGCACGACAAAAGACACTCTCCGTCAGCAAGGACGTGGAGAAGGCCTTTGATAAGGTGTGGCAACAGAATCTCAGTTGGAAACTCTCCAACAATACGGAGTTACGTCTCTGCACCAGAAGGCTCCTCTTGCACTACCTCACTGAACGAAGATGCCACATAAAATACAACAAAACCCTCTCTTAACCTTTCACACCACGCTCAGGCGTTCCCCAAAGAAGTGTACTGGCACCCACACTTTACATCATGTACACAAACGACACCCCATGCCCACCCAAAAACTGCCATTACACCTACACAGTGTCTTACGCCGATGACGATACCATTCTCGTCAGCAGCCGCGGATTAGACGAGATCGCGCACCGCGCACAAATAATACTAGATGAAAAGACAGAGTACGAGGATAAGTGGCTGATTGCCACGAATCCTCAGAAGACACAGATGACACTCTTCAGCGCAAGAGATCACTACATGCATAACCTACAAATTTTCTCACACACACACCAGACAGGAACCACCTAAACCCAACGAGGCTCGGCTACACACAAACAGACAAAAATCCTTGGGGTAACTTTTGACAAGTTGCTTAGGTTTAATATACACCAGCACATAATACAAGCAAGAGCCGCACGCACAAACAAAATGCTGCGCAAGTTCTACCCTGCGGGCAAAAAACTACAGTTAAACCTATATAAAACACTCGTGCGACCTCTTCTCACGTACGCCCCATTGACACTCGTAGCTGCGAGTGGCACGTGGCAGAAGAAGGCTCAGCGCATTCAGAACTCTGCTCTGAAGCGCGCTTGCCGCTCTCCCATGTACGGGAGAATGTCCACCCTACACGAAAACAACAAATTAGCACCCCTCAACAAATACGCTCACACTAGACTCACAAAACAACTCGGGGAAACTCGCCAGAGACCCCATATACACCGCGTTACACGCAAGACTCAGACAGTGGCGGGCAGTACGTCAGTACCGATGACAGAAGTTCCGTCAGTCCGTCACTGACGGACTCCCGTTTCGCTGGCGGACTGACGACCGATGAAAACTTTGAAGCACTGGCGGAATAAGCGCGCGACGGAAGCGATTTTCGGCCGTCACCCGAACCGTCACTAACCCGAAAAGCAAAGATGACCTTCGGCAAATAATGTTTCCGTCAGTCGTCAGCGAAACGGGAGCCCGTCAGTGGATCCGCGCATTTCTTTTGGCGGACTCACGATGGCGGAGTCGATTAGGTTGCGCGTACATTGCTCCCAGCAACGTGAGGAAAGTTCTCGCAACTCTCCGCACGCCCCGTTCGTTCTTTATTTCGTATCGCCACTCTCCCTACACCCGTCTATCTACAAGACATAACATAGGTCAATTACGGAACAGACCTGGAAGCGAATTAGGAGTTCGAGGCGATCGCGAGGTTAAAGTTAGGTTATGGCGTTCGAGGCTCTTAACGTGAGTACAGCAGGTAGGTTAGGTTAGGTTTGGTAACAAGGAACTGACTCAAGCTTCTCGCAGAAAGTTTTCCCATTCAATTATGGCTTCTGTCGACATATTAAGCTCTTTAACACACACACAAATTAATATTTGCCAACCATTTGCCCCATGCGTGAATGAAATAAACGATTGTCTTAAAAGATAATTTTGATTCTTCTGTCTTTTCTCAACGCAACACTGAAATTGCATTCAAGCTTATTACAGCGCCAACTGCAACATGAAGATGCCAATGAAGGTTTTATATGTCCATGTTTTTCAAAATTGCTGTCCTAACCTAACCTTAGCTTAACCTTAACCTCGTGATAGCCTTGAACGCTTAACTCGTTGCCGTGCCTGTTCAAAAAGCGGATCCCATAACATGAATATATAGAGGGATATGGTTATCCCTAGAGGGCATATATTAAGATATAAAATTAAATAAAAGTAAAAGAAGTGATTGGAAAATGAGTGCTAAAAAGTATTCATAGTTTATTGACAACAACAAAGGAAGGTCAGCGTATTCTTACTGATAAGGGGCAATGAAGGAAGGCAAGCAGATTGTATACACAATTAACCTTATAGAGGATGACCCTCCAAAAATTGGACCGTATTCGAGAAGCAATATCTTAATAAACATTATCTTAATAAGCAGCTAGGGACATGAAATAAAATCAAATGAAAGATGAATCCTTTATTTATAAATACTCCTTCCTTATAAAAATAGTGTTAAAATCATTTAATGGGTCAATTTGCTTCTAAAAAAATAATGTAAAAACATGTTTTTGATTTTCCACCTTGCAGCCTGTAAAACAAAAGTTCAAAATTTTAAACTAGATTTAAATTTTAATGAATAATTCAATATGCCCTCTTTTATGGTCAACCACAGCCTGTAATCTTGATTTCCATTTTGAAATTGCTTTTTGCATTTTTACTTGTGAAGAATCCCCCCCCTACAGACTGAATTCGTTCACGCAAATGGTCCACATGGCAGATTTTCTGACCGTGGTAAACTTTTGTCTCGAAGACAGACCACACGAAGTAGTCAATGGGATTTGGATTTGGATTGCATGGGGGACAATTATTTGGTTCGATAAAAGAAGCTTGACAATTCATAGTAAGAAATGCTGTTGTATCTTTGGATATATGTGAAGGAGATCCATCTTGCATAAACACAAAATCATGTTTTTTTCTTTTTCTTTATTTCTAATAACATTGGAGACAGAACTTCATTACAATAGTAATCAGAGTTAATTTTAACGCATTGCTGAATAAAAAAGATGGATGTTTTGTTTTATTCTTTCTTTCCGCTTCCGGGCAGAATAATAAACATATTTTTTTTACATTTAGACGATTTTTACAAAGAATAAGTATTAATAGATAAAGGACTCATCTTTCATTTGTTTTTATGTCATGTCCCTAGTTGAAATGGTTATTGAGATATTGCTTCTCAAAAACGGTCCAATTTATGCTGGGCCTCCCCCTATATTAAGTAGAATTTGTGCAAGTAATTTTCGAACCTCATAGACTGCGGGAAGATTAAATTGATTTAATTGAAGGAGCAACGTGGCAAACTTGATCCCTGGCCAGGAAGCGATGGAAACGTCTTTGCCCAGAGGGGAATTAAAAAAAATAATAATATCATTAATTACACGATCAAAGTTTGGACATAGTTCTCTGAATGCAATTTAAAATTTAGTCACAAAATTTAGTTACAAGCAAAAACATTAATTAAAATTAGGAAATTTGCTAATGAATAATGATTCGATGACATTGCGTACAATAGTATGTTTAGTATGAGATAATTTTAGCTGAGTTTCAATTGATGTTATGGTTAAGTTGAGATATATTTATATAAAATAAACTACTCTTTTCACCACGTCGGACATTATATTTGTGTTGAAATATACGTTTTGTCAGACATTTACCTCATTGCCCGAAGTAATATTTGCGCAATATAAATTGCCAAAAGTGGAATGAGCATTCTGCACCAAATATTGGTAAATAATATTTTGGTAATTAAATACAATTTAAATGCCTAATGCTTTTAAAATATGAGGGTTGGTAACAAACGCTGGATTGAAAGGACTTACCGAGGAATTCTGTTATTAAAAATTCCTTTTTTGCTAATAAAGACATTTTCCATGGAAATGGAGAAGATAGCATAGTTTATGTCCTCCGCCAAAAAATGAGGAATTTCTGTATCAAAGAATTCAGGACTAACCATACAAAGAAACATGGAGATAAAAACAGACCGTTTTAACCCTAATATGAGATGAAAAGTAAATGTAGGAAGAAGAATTAGACACCTTACCATCGACAGAGAATTTAAAACAAGAAGGTATAAGCGAGTTAAGTTTGTTAAGAAAGGTCTACATTTTCTGAATTGGGCCATAAGCATACAATATCATCGATGTATCGAAAAAGATACGATGAAGACGCTGTCCGATGTTTTCGCTCATTCGAAGAAGTCTCTAAGAAGCTAGAAAAAACTATAAGTCATATAGAGTTACATATGTCCCTAAATTTGTCCGCTTTAAACTCTATAAAAGATCTTGAATGAGTGGAGAACTCTAACGATTATAGACCACGAAACTACTTTCATAAGAAATCGGTTCTGAGCGCAACCGTGACTCAAGTTTGAAAAATGACGGCTAATGCGTCCTTTTCGCATCGTTCGTCAGATTCTCGATTAAACTTTATCATTTTAAGTAACTTTGATCAAATGAGCATCTATAAATAAAACTACGCTAGACTGCAGCGGAAAAACCACAAACTTCAACAATTAGGCATTAATTTTACTGACAGTAATATGAGAGAGGAATTTATTCTTAATCTTGGAAAAAAAACTCACTTATTGACGATGAAAATATGTAAGTTAATGTCGTTCGGTTTCAATTTCAAAATACCAACATTTAAATTCAATTTATGTCGTTATTTTTTGGATTTGGATAAACTTTGTCACCTTATCGAATAGTCAGGACATTTGAACAACCATTAGACCTTAAATATTAGCTCAAAGGTTTTATTACAAATTTAACCGATCGAAACTTCATTCCCCGTTTTTTTATTAGAAAGACCCACGTATTCTGTGTTA